>CANNZV010001690.1:32039-167345 GCA_947561585.1 Caprella mutica
ATATAATTGACCTTGTAAGTTTATAATTAAAGATTCGGGAGCCCTAATTTAAACTCTTCCTCGACTGTTTTATTTTATTATTTTGTAATATGTCAAACTCTGAAAGTTTATAATGGAATATTCAGGAGGAGTCCCATCTTGTTTTTTTGTATATTTGACTCTCTAAGTTTATAATGGACGACGAAATCAGGTAAAACATCTACCATTCACTTATAAGTGAAGAAGTAGAAAATCCTGTACTAACAGAGAATGGAGCTTTTGTAGTGAGATTAATGATGAAAAAAGGGTTAATGTTCTTTTTCTTTCTTTGAACGAAGTTCTCATATCGAAACATTTTCCTCATTCCCCTGAGAGGGAAATTGTTCCTTTGGATTTTGTTAGTGGGTAAAACCATCTACAGGTTCATGTTCGACGATTTTGAGGATGAAACAGGTAAAGCATCTACCCATCACTTATAAGTGAAGAAAGGTAGAAAATTTTGTACTAACCAGAGAATTGGAGCTTTTGTTAGTGAAATTAATGATGAATAGAGGCTCAAGTGGTAGAGTAGAATAATTCATCTGATGTGTAATGACAATTTTCATACTATTATAGAAGTCATATCACCCTATTTGTCCAGAGAAATGGAAATATTGACATAATAAATATCATAATTTATAAAATAACGTTCAGAGCAGTTGAATGATGGAATTATTCTAAAACTTAAATTTGATAACCGAAGATGGGGACAATTTAACACATTCATATCCTCCAAACATTAGAATACGCAGTATGTCAAATTGACCATAAACCCGAAGAAAGGGCTTTCCACTTCTATAATGCAAATAAACAGACCACTAAATGTCACTCTTGTTCTTCCATTTGGTTTTAGATATACATTGTATGCATTGAAATTGCATGGTGAATCCTTTGAAGTCAGTTGTACCAATATTGCAATTCTCAGCTGAAGACGTAACTATTACTTTGCTGAGCTAAATTAAGAACTGAAAAAATATAACTTAATTTTATCCTAAAACTTCCTAATTCACCTAAGTATTTATGTTAAGACAAATAATACAAATTAAGTGAGATAAATTGTAGTCAGTCGAAAAGAATTTCGATGTTCAAATGTAATAAAAACAGTTTGAGGTCATTTTTTTATAATAAAAAACTTGTTTATAGGAAGATTAATAGTTCAGTACGCTATACTTTGATGAAATATAGTTATTTTATTTGTGATTGATTGATAATTGGTGGTGATCAGTTTAAAACTAATTACTGTTCTATATAGTTTGGGGTAGAATTAAAATAATTTAATTTTAAATTAACTTAAATTCAGAATGAATATAAATTTTGTTCATTTTATTCAATAGCAGCAACACCTGAATGCATAACGTATATGATAAAAATATTATATATTCATTTTCTTACATGAATGTGACCTGTAAGATAATTCGAAACTGTCCTCATTTTGATTTTTCAATTAAAATATTAATGAAAGACCTTTGGCTAAGACCATATAAAATCTCAATAAATGAAAATATGATTCGTTATATTCTTCTTCCACTACAAAAGAAGTGTCTGTATTCAAATTCATTACTACTAAGAGTTTATAATTTACATTATGAGTTATTCACTCTCCTTTGCAGGGCCATTATCTTAGTAATTAAAGTGCTGGTAATTCACTGGGATTGTCATAACTGTAATTTAAGGATTTAATGATTCACTCCTCTACATATTACAGAACTTTATTTACTTATCAAATGAATCTTTGATGTTAGTGACTAGAGGATATTACTCTGTCATCCAAATTATACTCAATAACTAAATTGTTGTTTAACGACAATAACATTTTTATATATATATATATATATATATAGCATACAATCAGTTTATATTCTCCTTTATATGAATACAGGTGAAGTTATATTCATATTTTGTATCACTTTTCTCTATAAATAATGACTGGTGAGATACGAGTAGGAGAAAGTAACTGAAATATCACGAATTAATTTCAGGGATTTTATTCAAGTGTAATCTGTAGACAATTTACTCTTACATCTGAATTAAAGTATATGTTTAATTAAAAAAAATCACAATTAGGTAATATCATAAAAAACATTATTATTATATATTTACATTAGATAGATTTAACGTTTTGCATAAATAATAGAACTTTTTTATATATACTTATGAAGTATTAGTTCGTTCATAACTCCGGGCCACTGATAGTTGGAGAAATAACTGTGAAGAAATTCTAGCCGTATGCCGTTTTCTATAATTTGAAAATAGAAAATACTTCATATTTCATGAGCATTTCATAACTAAAGTCCTTCATTACACGAGTGCTTCATAGCGCGGAACTTCATAACTCTGTGGAGTTTTACTGTATATATAATATATCAGTACCCAATCAGAAAATTAAGGTTGGCAGAAAAGACATTATGGTCGGGCTGCCGTACCCAATATGGTTGCCAATATAGGTGCCAAAAGTCCGCTTTGCCAACCATAATTACGGTTGGTAAGCCAACCATACGCCGCCTATATATGAGTGACGAGCCAACCATACTCCGCCTATACATACATAGGCGGGGTATGGTTGGCTCACCAACCATAATTATAGTTGTCTAACCAACCATAATTATGGTCGGCAAAGCGGACTTTTGGCACCTATATTGCCAACCATATTGGGTACGGCAGCCCGACCATAATGGCTTTTCTGCCGACCATAATGGCTTTTCTGCCAACCTTAATTTTTTTTGGTTGGGTATTGGATTAAATGAAAATATATAAAGTATTATTTATTAAGAGGATATTAAAAGCTGTGAAATAATATTTACAAAGATATATTTAACACATGAAATATAGCTGCTAATTATAGGGAATAGATGTATTATGAAATGCCACAAAAATAGACATCCATGGGTTAGACTTAAGACCTACTCAGTCAGTCTGCTTACCCATGGATAAGAGACCTACACAGTCAGTCTGCTTACCCATGGATAAGAGACTTACACAGTCAGTCTGCTTACCCATGGATAAGAGACCTACACAGTCAGTCTGCTTACCCATGGATAAGAGACCTACACAGTCAGTCTGCTTACCCATGGATAAGAGACTTACACAGTCAGTCTGCTTACCCATGGATAAGAGACCTACACAGTCAGTCTGCTTTCCAATGGATAAGAGACCTAAACTGTCAGTCTGCTTACCCATCGACATAGCAAGGCAGAAGGAAGAGGAAAGATACAAAGGAAAGCTAGAGAAAAAAAAGAGACGCTAAATTAAAAAAACTACAATATAACAAAAAGAAGGCCTACCCAGAAGATAGAATCGTGATAACAAGTTGGGTGACCGGCAAAAATGTTTACAAAAACCCCTAGTCTGATAATCAGACCCCCGCCCTCAACCACATAAAAAAGGTACAATATTCTACATGAGATTTGAAAAGCCTACCAACAACCTAGTATCATAACTGAATTTCAACCTGCTACTTACATATGAATTATACATATTATGTAAAGTCACTTCAGAAAAAATGGTAGGTAGGACTGTAAAGAATCCTACCATGTAGCTAACTAGGGGAGAAGTTAGCTACATGGACAAGACAGAGTTCTAACAATACCATCAGGGTATCCACCGTGACACAGAGTGAATTGCACTGACATCACCAGAGTGAATTGCAGTCACAGCATCAGAGTGAATTGCAGTCACAGCACCAGAGTGAATTGCAGTCACAGCACCAGAGTGAATTGCAGTCACAGCACCAAAGTGAATTGCAGTCACAGCACCAGAGTGAATTGCAGTGGCAGCACCAGAGTGAATTGCAGTGGCAGCACCAGAGTGAATTGCAGTGGCAGCACCAGAGTGAATTACAGTGACAGCACCAGAGTGAATTGCAGTGGCAGCACCAGAGTGAATTGCAGTGGCAGCACCAGAGTGAATTGCAGTGGCAGCACCAGAGTGAATTGCAGTGGCAGCACCAGAGTGAATTGCAGTCACAGCACCAGAGTGAATTGCAGATTCAGGAACAAGAGAAGAAGCTGAAATAAGATGTCAGATGAAAATCAATATTTCAATACAGGAATATGTTCAATTAATTTAGCTAATTACAAAAAATGTCATAGTTTGTAATCATTTTGGAATTGTTGTCTTACATAGCTGGCAAGAAAATTTATTAAGTGTATTTATTTATTTTTCTATTTATTTATGTGTAAAATGAAAATTTTATAGATTAGCTATTCGGCCTATATAGGCAAATTTTCATTTCGTTTGTAGTTCTCAATAAAAATTAGTTCATTCGAGAACTTACATTGTAGTGTACACATTCAACTTCCTGCCACCTTCCCAATCATAAACTCCTGATCGGCGCGGATTTATTTTTCTTCTTTAGAAGATGCATATGTGTGTAGATTTGACAGTACCTGGAAAGTGCAATACATAATTTGAAAAACGTCAATTCTTATTACTGATATCTGTGTAAAATGTTTGAACAATCGCAAACTTTAGAAGTTTAGATGGACAAATAAGTTGGTAACATTCATTCATACTAACCTAACACAAATTTTAAGATCTTATGATCTCTGAAGATTAATTTACTAAAGGAAATTCTCCATTTTCCAAACCCAGTCAGAAAGAATTGGAAGGCCAGTCTTTCAGGCTTTGTTTTTTCCATCAGTTATCTCTCAATGATCTGCAGTGACCCAGACTTTAAAAGGAATAAGATTGAGAATAGAGATCTGAAAAAGATAAATGGTATGATTATCTCATGCCTAGATAATATTTATGTTAGTAGCTACTTCATGGAATCCAATTTGTTTTTAATTAATAGGTACCAGAGAGCTGTTTTTAGACAAACTGTCTAACTCTTCCACAGGGTTGGCAGGTATGAAGATTTTGGATGAACCATCCATTTTTCCAATTTGACAACATTGGTTTTTAACTGAACAATTTCCTCATTGTACCACCATTCACAACTTGAATCACTGTAAAGAAAATATTTTGAATTAAATTACATAAAATTGTCATAACTATTTCCATACCAATAGCATGAGATTCAAAATTTATTTGTATCTAGCTATTCAATAAATAAATAGTTATTTTAATTTATCTTTGAAAGAATTGCAATGTATTATTAATTAATAAACCATAGAAATGTATTAACATTTACAAGAAAATTTAGAAAAAGAGTTACTGTTAACACTTGAAAGTTTCTTGAGTCTGGTTATTTTGTAAAGAATTGTAATAATTTGATTTTCTTGCATAAATTTATCTTTTTTTTTTAAGAATTTGAAAAACAAATGGCCAAATGAAATATTATGGATCAATAACTCTTCATTTTAATAGTTATCTCCAAATAAGAAAAAATTTCTTTCCCATAAATCCAATTATTTTGATTTCTCTCCAAAATAACATAGCAGCATAGGAGAAAATAATATTCAATTAAGGGCCCAAAATGATTGTCAACCTCTTCAGGAAAATAATGAGCAAGCCATGCTTTATTGTTACCTGGAAAAAATGCTGTTTAACAGCAGTTACAACTGCAGAGCCAGGCTGACAGAGTGTTTCTTATGTCAACCATTTGAAATATCACTTTTCTTGGTGAACTTACCATAGCTTCATAGGCAGCGGAGCCAAACTAGTTAGGTAACAACAATACCAAGGATGAAATTCAAAATTAAAAACTAAAAGTTGCACACATAGGAATTGCTAGGTACTTGAGTATACCTATGTCATTACTCACCAATATTAAAATATATTGGCGAGTTTGTAACTTTGTGGCCACTTTGCATAATGTGTCTTCTGACTCGCAGAGATTTTAAGTCGAGAGAGTTAGAACTTAAGTAGGTACTCTCATGCTCTCCATAGCAGATTCAGAATCTCCCTCAGCTAAATTAAATTAATTAAAGGTAACTGATGATTAGGTAGGTACTATGCCATATTTCAGAGGCTGGAAAATTGTAAGCCAACTTTGGAGCCAAAATTTCACAAAAATTCTGAGCAAAGCCAATTTGGTTCATATTTTAAGATTTCAAGCCTGAAGCCAAAATTAACATGGAAACATAGGAATTAAATCAAAATTTTAAGCCAATTAGACATACTTAGCCTATATGAGTTTTCACCTTTGAAATCTAAGCCAATTAATTGAATAATTTGCTTTAACTAACATAGGAGATGGTTTGAGAGTTTATGAACCACACTAGGTACCTACCTACCTATTTTACTTAGAGCTTAAGAGGAAGTGAAGAGAAGTTAAACTAATAAAGTAGTTAGGATGAAGTGCCTAACTAGTTAAATTCTGGCACACTACCTAGCTACTAGGTAATTCAATGACAGTACGGTCAGTACCTAACTCTTAAGGTAAACATCATAGCTTCAAATTAATATTAGGTATCATTTATATTACCAACCTAGGTACCTACTAATTTATTCCATTTGCCAAATTGCAAGTAGGCTCAGTCTGTATAGCCTACCTATAGGCTATAGCTATTGCACATCTTTTGGTATAAATGGTATCATTGGTATGCAACATTTCAATGAAAATTTGATTCAGAAGGTTTTAGAAACTTTCTTGAGAGTCGCAATCTGAAATTAAAGGGGACCCTAGTAGGTATCTAGGTTTTTTATTTGCCCTAGTTAAAATAAGTAGGTAGCCTGGTAGGTTAGCTGTTAGCCTGATACTAACCGACCAATATTCTGCTGTAAATTCAATGAAATTGATAGATATATAGTACCTACCTTTGAAAGATGCACCTGGATGTTTAAAGTTAACCGTTAACAACAGTTTCTTCTTCCATAAGGTAGGTAGCTAGCCTAACTTAGCTTCGTTTTCAATATTTGCTCAAACAGTTCAATAATTAGATGATTGATCGAAGATTACCTAGTTAAAAAGCTATGTATTTGCACCATTCCTAGTCAGGAATCATGATTCCTCAAACCTGGAAAACTTTGGCTTGCGGGAATTTGCAACGTCACTGCAATCAGGCTGCCAACACCCAACAGGGCTACCAACATCATATTTTTATTTTGAAAAAGGAAACTATATAACAGAAAAATAATTAACCAAGTAGCTACGTAATAAGAGCAATTATCAGTAGGATGTAAATCTGACAGTTTTATTTTTCATATGATCAATATTGACATATGATCATCAACTGTACCTAATTTTCTTATTTTCAGAATAAAATAATTGGTAGGAGGCTACCAAAATTATTAAATGTCTTTAAGAATAATACCACCACCCAGCTAATTAATTAGCTGATATGTGGAGGGTTCTCAAACTTCATATAATTTCAATTATCATAGTTATAGGTATTTAAAGTGGTAAGAAAAAGTGAGATGGTTGATCAGTTCCTATCGGGCACAGATATGAGTGGCTGACTTGGTTATTCGTATGCATCATGCATGCATGGGTGTGTAAATGCGGCTAGATAACAATTTAATCGTATATTGAAAAATTATGTAAGATTTGTTTTTCGTTCGTAGTTCCATCTACGAGGCATTAACTTCAATATTGAGACAAATCATTGCCGCAATAATAAATTTAAATTTTAAAATATGATTAATCTAAATTAAAATTAATTTGAAATATCCGTTTTAAGCAAATTAATCGACACATTAATTAACACATCCAAATAAATGAAATACGCAATTTTTTAATCAATATGTTATATATGTTATCAATGAAAATTATGAAATTATCGATTTGGAAAATTTAGAAATAGCCACATTATCGAAACATGAAATTAATTTACCAAAAATTTACAATGTGAAATTATTGCTTCAATTTCGCGTTACTAGTTTATGCTTCCTGAATTATTATGGTATAAATATTGCATAAAGTTCTTAATACATAATGCTTATATATTTAAGTGCCTATATAGTTAAATCAATAAACATGCTTGCTTGATTGGTATATAGGTACTCTGCAGCCAAGCTATAGGGAGATATGCTCAAAATATTCATGTGTAACAGTTATAGAAAGTGGTATGTGGTATGTACTACAAAAAAAGTTTGGAATTGCGCTCAGAAGAGAACTACTATATTTCAAATTATAACAAACCTACTACTTCGATCTTACCTTGATATAGGTAGGTATAGTATATGGTATGCATATTCAAAATAAAGTAAAATATATATTTTAAACTATAAGCGGGAAGCGCAACTGTACCTATTATGGTTGATTATGGTTGCGATGCCGCTTATATTTTCTTGGGCGGGGTTGCCGCTCATAATATCCTATAATCTTTATGATTTATTTTATAGGCGGGCAGTCCGATTATATTATGGTCGATTTATGGTTGCAGATCCCGCCTATATTTTATGAGCGAGGATGCCGCTCATAATCACCTATATTCTTTGAATTGGCGGGGATGCCGCTCATAATCTCCTATAATATAACCTCGCCAACCATAGCCACTTATAATACAACCTTATTTTTCTGACTGGGTAGATATGAATCCCCGTGACCTGCACCTACCATAGATACCAATTGAACTAAACTTATTATATTTTTTGTAACATAGTCGAAAACATGGATCTGACCGATATCTCGAAGCTTACCCTAGCTAGATTCAATAATGGCTACATTACACAAATGTGGTGGTGTAATTTTATGATAATTCACGCTGCTAATGTCCTTTCAAAATGGCAATAAATCCAATTTAGAAATGATAGAAATTCAATTATTGAATTCGATAGAAAAATCAGTGAAACTTTTCATCAAAATTATATCTAATTGAATTATTTCAGAAATCAGAGCTGACAGAGAAAATTATTCTATGTAGATTATTTATTCATCATTTTTTTATATTTCACATGGATTTTATTTGGGTTAATCGCATTATAGCGTCTTAGGATACAGCAACTTTCTATAAATGTTTGAGCAATTTAGGTTTTTAGAGCAACCTTCTATAAATCGCTGCGCGTTCAATGGATTACACTGTATAATTATAAAATGTTAGTTTAACGACTCGGGTGTGAATCTGGGAAAGAGCCTTCTCCTCATAATGTCCATAGTGACAAAATCTTTACTTTACTGTGTATTGTAAGCAATCTTAGTAAATACACTAAACAGTAGAGTTTACATTTCGTCATTATCGAAGCTACCTAAACGAAGTAGTTTTCCCATGAAGGAGAATTAGGAGAAGGGCGGCTAAATTTTAGCCAAGATGAAATCTACAGCTTATATATCTAGTAGCTGAATGTTGTTGTTGATGTAATCTATACATAGTGATTTTAATTCCCAACATTCAGCAGGGGCGTATCTAGGATTCTGTCAAGGGGGGGGGGCACTTTTCAAAAAATTTAACGTTTCTGAAAAAAATCTACGGATAATTTCTCAGACTGGTCAGTTATTTTAATTACTTTGAACATGATTACACTGTGTTCCGTCAGAAGCGTCATTTATTAAATTGCGAAATGGGAGGACGTCATTATGTTCATGTAGTTTAAAGAATGGATTTTATCCTATTAATATTAGCATTTTTCTTAAACCTTAAAAATGTTTTTGAATTTGAGAAGAACCCCCCAGTTTCTCAGCAGAATTCACCAACCATTACTCCGTTGTGGAGGATCGTCAGGTATATACACTAATGAAAATCCCTGAAATATCAACGGAATAAATGATAGGTATGATGCTAAGTTAATATCTTTGTTGCCATTATTAATTGAATGGATATAATCTTTCATGCATTCCTTGATGATGATGGCAACTTGGCATCAGTTAATAGTGTTTCATATCTCAAATTGCTACAGGACATTATTTGGTGCTAGTTTGCTATGCGATCTGATCATCATTTACTGGTTTGGCATTCGATTTATATAGAATTTATTAACAAATATAAAAGATACAAACAGGTGTACGAGATACCAAATATATATGGTATTTTATTTTCTTAAATAATTGTATACCATTTACATATGCAAAGCCTTATTATGGAAATGCTTCAAGAAAATATCGTTATATAAACTGCATCCTACCAAACTTATTTGAATATAAAGTAAAAATAAGCAATTAATGTATGTTTATTTTTTACTTTTAATGCATTGTGACAATATCATCTCGTCTATATTGTTTGTTTTGTATCACAGTTACTCAAAAAAAAAAATTATCATAATTATTAAAATTAAAATAAATAAAATACATAATCAGATCACATTAACCTCCCAGATCGCATACCAACCTAGCACCCCTTATTTGGCCCATACTGCACCATTCTGCATCTCGTTCTTCACTTTGTTGGATGCAAGACAGCGCTCCACGACATAGAACAAATGCAGTTCTAGAATTTCTCATTGAAAAGGTTAGAGGTCGATTCATTAGCAGAAGAACGGAAAACTCCTGGCCAGCACACAATCAGTATCTCAACCCTTTAGATTTTCACTTCTTGGCTGCAGCACAAACTCGAGTTTATATATGAAAAAGAATATTCCATTGTGTATCTTTTACAAAGTGTTTAAAGTTTCGCTGAAAGGTATAACCCGGAGACCCCTAAGGAATTTGAAAGAATGTTTCGAAGTTTGCTTCGTTCTGTCTTCAGGCTGGAGGAGGTCATTTTCAACAACTTCTGTGGAGCCATAGGAGATGTGGTTCATATGATATAGCCATATATATTTACATAGGACAATAACTGTTTAATAATAATACTTTCTTTTCCATCAACGTGGTGTATCTATGATGGCAATAGATGCAAAAGAAGTGCTTCTAATTCGCAATTTAAAAAGGTCGTTTCTGATGGAACACAGTGTGTCAGTGGATGTCTTATATAGTCCATAAGCTGTATATCAAGTCTAATAGATAGACTGATAATTATTAACTTAATCACAATATTCAATCATTGACTACAGCAAAAATAATCAAAACCATACTACTACACTGTGTTTCATCAGATAGCGTAATTTTATAATTGCGAATTAGAAGCACTTAAAAATAAGTCAAATACCATTATAGATGCATCACTTTGAAGGAAAAGAAAGTATTCATATGAGGCACATCTCCTGAGAGGCTGAGGTCCTACAAAAGTTGTTGAAAATGACCCCTTACGATGTGAAGACAGAACGATGCACGCTTCAGAACATTCTTGCATACTTTCTTGGAATTCTTTTGTTATATTTTTGAGCGGAGATTTGAGCACATTGTATAAGAGACTCATTGGAATCTGTTTTTTATATATAAACTTGAGTTTGTACAGCAGCCCATATGCGAAAGTCCAAAGAGTTGAGATATGGACTGTGTGATGACCAGGAATTTTATTTCCGTACTTCTGCTAATCCCTCGACCTCGAAACTTTTCCTTAAATTCTAGAGCTGCATTTGTGCAATATGATCTCGCATCCACCAAAGTGAAGAAGTTGCAGGCTGGGCCAAATAATGTGGTGGAGCAATCAGAGTTTTGAAAACCATAAACTGGTAACAAGTTGCCATATTCGTTAAGGAATGCTTGAACAATTGGAACCATTCCATTAATAATTGCAACGAAGATCATTACCTTAGCATCATACCTATCATTTGTTTTTCAGATATTTCGAGGATTCTCATTCTTATTTCTTCGATGTGTTTTTGATGGTGGCAAATTAACTTCTCGTCTGTCCAAGCGATTCAATTGGCAATGTTAGATGGTTGCTGCATAATCCACTCACAAAACCGCTATTTATGTGGTTTCCATTGATGGTCGAATTGAAATTCAATGATAAAAACAGAAACTAAATGAATGTATAATGATCCTCCACCACGTGGTTTTGGTGTGGATGAAATCTTCTGAAAAGCTTTTCTGAGAGAAAAACTAGTGATTTCTTCAAAGAAACTCTTCACCTCCTGAATCACTGTTTGTGTTCTTTTTGGTTTTGTTTTCATTTGCTTTTTCTTGTGAATAGAACCAGTTTCATTGAATGGACCACGAACTCTTGTGAACTTTTTCAAGTGGTAGGATTTAGTCACCCTTCCATTTATCTTGGGAAAGCATGAATTTTCGGCGTACTGTTGAAGAAGAAGGTGTTTTGGAAAACTACAGAGTACAGGACGATGCATTTCTTCTCAAATTCAAAAACATTTTTAAATTGAAGAACAATGCTAATATTAATAGGGTGATAGAAATCCACTCTCTATGGACAAAATGGCTTATAGCTACATAATACGACTTGAAGCAATTTATTTTCCTCCATTTCGTAATTTAAAAATGTCGATTTTGATAGAATACAGTGTTCAAGCATGTCAAAAGCAATTAAAAATAATCAAATAATTGACATTTCTTCAATTTGGAGGATTAATCCATATATTTTTATTAATCCGTAGATTTATTTTTAAAAACTTCAGACCTCAAGGGGGGGCATATGCTCCAAATGCCCCCCCCCCCCTTTTATACGCGCCTGACATTCAGGACAGGTATGCAACTTGTCTTTGATATAATCCCAAAAATTTACAAAACTATATACAATTAGTGTTTTTCAATTTTTGTATATGCAACTGTACGTGCATACAGTTGCGCACATGTACGTTTGTGAGCGTGTAGATCACCTACTAATCATCAGACAATACGGAAATTGTGCGTACTTCTTCTCTACATTATATTATTTCATATTAGAACATAAACAAAAATTGTGGAAACAAATTTTCAAAGCTCTATCTTATTATCTTCATTGTTCGAGGCCCTGCACAATCCTCTTGTTAGTGGTAATTATAGAAGGGCTTGGTGATTATGTTTTCATGTTTCCATCAATAAATCCTTATCCTTATGATATTCAAATGGGCCTCGATAATAAGATAATAAGATAGAGCTTTGAAATTTTGGTCAGATATTCTCAATGGGTTATTATTACGATATTTATCTATCTTGAATTTTAAGAACAATAAATATAATTATTGGATTTTTTTAAATAAAATGCTATTTTTTCGTATTTTCAAAAGACCCTCGAACCATCAAGCAATCGACCTAGGGGTCTGAAAGTTTGCACACGTCGTTTCTATAAAGTTCCACAACTTTTCCCCCCTAACGTGAAACCCAGCTCTGAAAAGTTGAAAAAACGCTCCACCCTACTATTTAATCTGTTGCTACACTGGTCTACTTCAGGGTGACCATAGGTTTAGTAATCACCGAATTATGAATTTCCTGTTGCCTTAGTAACAAATATGTGAAAAAATATATGAGAAATAGACCTCAAGTGTTATAATTAAGCGAAACATTGATGAATATTGATATCTCGTCGGAAGCTTACTAGTATTAATTACTTACATCAAAATATTAGATTGTTTATTGATATGACATAATTTAATTTACAACATCTTTGAATATGCAACAAAATTCAATAGTCGGTATCTTAATTGTCATTTGCTATTAATTTATTAGAATTTTTTTGCTATGCTACGTTTGGCAGGGGCTTATCCTAAGCAACGGTGCCAAATCTCCAAATATTGACTGAAAATTCCATGGTTTTTGCTTCTGATATTCTAAATGTAGTCGGAACTTTTTCCTTCCGATAATACATTTACCATTAATTCGATCAGAACTACCAATAAAATTATCACTTTATCATACAGGGTGGGGCGTAAGTTTGGAAGCAAATGAAAGTGCATATTATAATCCAATGAAAAATATATTTAATAATTTACAGTTATGTATTATTACATAAGGGTTTTAAGAATTCAAAAATCATTAATTTATTCAAAATGTCCCCCCTTGTTTTTAATAACAGCCTCAAATCTCCTCCGAACTCCTCCTACTGCGGCACGCAACTGTTCTTGTGAAATTTCCTTCCAAGATCTCTGGAGCGAACGCTTTAAATCATCCACAATGCGATGGACTTTACCACAGGCCTTTGATTCAAGATTGGACCATACCGAAAAGTCAATAGGATTAACATCTGGGGAGCAGGGAGGCCACATTTCTTTGGACCAAAACCGTGGAAGATGGTCATGGCACCAGTTTTGAGTGACATTTGCAGTATGTGAAGTCGCGCCGTCTTGCTGAAATGTCCATAGAGTGTCATTACCGAAGTGATCCTTAGCTGACTCCAACATTGGCGTCAAAATATTCTCAATATAACATTTAGCATTGATTTTGGCGCCTTGTTCCACAAACATTAAAGGAGATCTCCAAGTTTCTGAAATGGCGGCCCAGACCATTACTGAAGCAGGTTTCATGGTTCTTTGGACAGTTTTTTGGTTGTATGGGATGTCTTTTGCACTTTTACCAATTATTCTGTCATTCCTCCGGTTGTGAGCCATTTCCACTGTGAAAATTTTTTCGTCAGACCAAACAATTTTACCAGCCGTGCCAGACTTCAATTCTCTCAGAAGTGCTTTGCTTCTCTCCAATCTCTTTTTCTTTACAGCTTCTGACAGAGTCTGTCTCTTGTGGAGGGTGAAAGAGGACATCTTTAGGTCTTCTTTGACAACTTTTCTCAATGTTCTGGGATTCACATTAGCTGTTTTGGTTAACAATCGTAATGACCTTTTCGGGTTCCTTCTGATCTTCTCTCGGGCACATTTTATCAGTTGTTTGGTGCGTTGTGAGCGTGGTCTACCACTTCTTGGACGATCAGTCAAGTCTCCTCTCTCATTAAAACGCTTCACACACTTCCAAACAATCGATCTCGCTATTGAGAGAGTCTTTGAAATGACGGAATCTGACTTCCCGGCACGGTGTAGAGCAATAATGGCTTCTCTTTTGTCTGACATTTTTGAATTGACTAAATTTTTGTAAAAAATAACACTGCCACGTCATAATGTAGTGTCTCTACTATAGTTCAAACCCTATCACCTACTTAGGAACTTATTTTTAAGAATTATATTAATGTTTGAAAAATTGCTTCCAAACTTACGCCCCACCCTGTATAACGACGAAAGTGTTTTTGATCCTAAAATATATGTTACGCTACTATATCTATAGTTTAATATATTTCTATGAGCAGTTTATCTAATATTGCTCCGAATTAGTTGGAGGATAATTAGTTTAGAAGTTCCTAAAAAATAGGCATGCGAACGAATGTTAGTATATAATATGTAAAACAGTAAATATGAAGCATATATTAAAGTGATAATTAATTTATAGCATGGAGTTTTGAATTGTTGGATATTGTAAGGAATATTTATTGAGAAGTTGAGTGATAATTATAATTAGTTTTACATAAAAAATTAAATTTCACGAATCATATGTTAATAACTACATATATTTCAAGAATTTTATTATATTATTCATAGTTCAGAAATTTTATTTTATAAATTATAGTTCGGGAAGATTCAATTTCATCCAGGTAAATAATACCCGAACAATTGGTAGTATTTTGGAAGACTTACAACATAGTCCTGGACATCATATGCAGATATTTTTAACAATAGGACTAAAGTACAGTCATTTTCAAGTAGAAAACTATAATTATTTAGACCCCTAATTTTCCAATTGATCTTAGAGTTGATAAATAAGCTTATAAATTCCAATGACATATATTTTATTCATGACAGTCAAATTATTTAAATTTTATCATAGTTTTCATTTATAATATTAAACAAATTTCATATTAACTGGTATTGTTATCATTGGACGATTGCACATAAATAGTAAAACAAAATTTAAACACTAAAAACATATTTAAATAGATAAATTAATTATTCCATTTCTTTCCAAACATGAATTACTTTTGCATTGCACTTACTCTAGTCCTTTTGATATGTAACAATAAACTATATATACATAATATAATAAATAAAAAGTATAGCTAAATAGTCCCTGGTAAGAGAGACACAGACATCCAATGCCAAGTAAAGATGCCTCGCCACATTATCTAGCATGAGAGAACTACTAAATTCGTCTGGAAGAAAGAAAAAGCAACAAAATTCTTTGTCTAAAGTTACCCAACCTCAAAGATTTAGTTAACGGTTCAACTTATTGACTCATATATTTATTTGTTAAAGTATATGAACTACTTTAATTTATCAATTAACCGAATTTCAGCTATAATGATAAATTAACAACATTCGTAAACAATATACATGTTTGACATCCATTCGTATTTGTGAGTCTCATACCTAATATAACATTATCTTTTTTCATCGTTGAAACCAAAAATATATTACAAAAATCCTGATCCATATATCCTCAATTCGGAAAACACGCGTTTCATTTCGTAAATCCGTCGGAAATCTAGGGTAACACTAGCAATTTGCCTCTCAACGGACTGAGATAGATGAGAGACTTTCACAGTTCCATCAACGTATACTCTAGAGTCTGGAGAGTTTCAGAGTTTAAGAAGACAGTTCAGGAGTCTATAGCATTTTGCAACTGGTATTAGAAACGCTAATTAAAGAATGCTATTCCACAGGTTAGAACTGACAGATTAGGCATAACTAATTCAAGGTTATTTTTTTCTTTATAATGATTGATTTTGAAAACTGAATACTCAACTCAATAAAATTTCAGTTCATCTAACACATCATAATTTGTATTTCCTTCTTGTATGAAATGAATGGAAAACTATGGGTGTTAATTTTGATGTTGATTAATTACATTGCTACATATGTCTTAGTTTTCAAGTTGTGTCTGGAATAATAATGACATTTGTATGTCATTCAGATTACCTTATATTATAATGATGGCGTCCTTACAGATATTAAGATAATTAAACAACTTCTAGAAGATATAATCTAAGATAATCCATTCAAGTATCTCAGGTTTGGTAATTAGCTTTCTCAAAATTGAAAATTATGACAAGATAAAATTTCTTCATTTTGAATTATTTTATTATGAATATATTACGGTAGGATATACTATATAATATGAGAATGCCATTGCTTATGAATGGTTTTATGTCATCTTATATAGTACATAAAAAAACAATGTCGATGATATTTTAAGAATGAATTAATGTTTATGGATACAACTTGGCATTCAATTTATATTTCACTGCATTTTCCCTTCTCATGATAATAGTTAATTGATCAATTGGAGCATTTTTTATTTTCTTTTTATTTATAAACATAATATGCCCTTATTAATATGACTGTGCTCGGGTTGTCACAGACACAAAAGAACATATTATGGCCCAAAAAACCGTCTAGCTTTTTGGGCAACCTATTTTCACATAAATTGTACAACGTATAATCGTTCAAAAAAAAAAAAAGAATAAAAAAATTAAAAACGTTGAGCCAAAAAAAAATCACATAGAATATCAGAAGTATAAAACTACAAATTTTTAAATCGTTATGAAGATTACAAAGAAATACTCCTGCCTCAATAGATATAATTTGAAGGCTCCTTAAAAGCTATTAAATTTGGACAATCTATAATGTGAAACGGTGTATTATTCCATATCTTATTTCCGGTATGCTTTATTGAAGACTTACACTTGGTTTTCCTATATCTAGGTAGAACATAATTATCTCCATATCAATGCATGTACCCCTACTGAATACTCATACAACTCGTTTAAGGACAATAAATTCATGTTTTGAAAGAATTCACCTGTATGTTCCATGAAACCAAGTCCATACACGTATCTAATTGATCTCCTCTTCAAAACTCTAATTTTTTTTCGAATATAATCTGGTGCCCAAAAGTTTAAATAGGGATGAATCAAAGACAAATATATTGATCTAAGCAATCGAAGAGAAACCTCATTTCTAATCTTATTCAATATACCTAGTGAACGTGAAACCTTCAATGAAATACTGTCATCATGCGCTCTAAAATTGAGTCTCTTTTTCTAGTGCGTACCCTAAAACTTACTGTATCAACCTAATTAACCACTGAGCCACCCAACAAGATGGGTGAAGTAAATGCAAGATCACCCTTATAACTATACAGAACAAAATTAGTTTTATTATTCTTATTTGCAACAAGCCATTAACAAATTTCCCGCTAGTCAGTTGTGACCATTGAATATCAGTCTGTACATTACCAGTCTTCTGTGCTAGGTTAATTCGTTCACGGAAAATTCGTTCATGTAAAATTTGACCACTGAAAATTCGTCGGTTTTTTTAAATTTTGAATAGAAAGAAAGACATTATTGAGTGTTAACAATATTCATATATGAGAGATAATTGCAGTCGCATAAAATATGGTTTGATGAAAACAACACATATGTATATTCAACAGTTATAATTGTTGATGGTAAATGTATTCTCTGTAGCTAATGTATTTTGTTATCTATAATTTAAGAGGAGAAAGAAAAAAATAACTTAATCAAATATTTAATCGAACAGCTGAACATTTTCAGCAATACAATATTTGTAAAAAATAATTCTGCTTAATTGAGAGTGTATTGCAATATACTAGCTTTATATTTGTTCGACAATATCTCGATATTTTGGCATTATACGCTATGTGAAATATTTCTTTCTTTGAATTATTTTAATTAGGGTTACCTCTTCTACCAAATAATAGGAGTCTTTTTATTCACCATTCCAAATTCAATTGGATATACCGGGTTTTCGCGTTGATTTCGTCTTCTTTGTTTTATTCCAATGTACGTAGCCTCAAAGTAGTTACAAAGCTTAATTGGTATCCTCGCATAAATTTTTATTAGCACCAACATCATCTTCAGGTGTTAATGTTCATAAAATCATTATATATCTACCAATCTTAATGTTTCATCAAACAATCGTGAATTATGCAGTACAACATACTTACAAAAATGTTTCTTCTTTCTCAAATACTTGTAAATCTTTAGCCAATGGACGAAAAACTGTTCCTTGATCTCTTTTTCTTTGCCTCTTATTGTACTATTAACAGGTAAAAACAGTTTTGAACTGATGAACATAGTTTAAGAACAGGTATGCAAAGAGTAAGGGCGATTATTTTTGACATTGCGTAGTAAAATTAGTAGTCATTTTAATACAGGGTGCTTACATTTCTTCCTTTGAAACTATTTATAAATAAAATGACTTCAGTAACAATTTGATCTCATTGAAGTTTTTTTCTGTATATTCTTTCTTCGCTTGTCCATTGAATGGTTAAGGCCCGTTTCACACATGCATTTTTAACAGTGCGGAAAACAGATCTTCTTAAAATGTGTTTAAACTTGAGTTTTTTTTACAGCTGATGGGAAAAAAATCACATTAAATTTTTCACTTCGGCGATAGAAAAAAGGCATTTGTGAACACATTTTTGGAAAAACTTTTTTTCTGCGCTGTTAAAAATGCTTGTGAAAAAATTCTTAACCATGCAATGAGCAAGCGAAGAATGAATATTCAGAGTGAGATTTTCAATGAGATCATAATTTCACCGAAGTTGTTCAATTTCTTAATAGTTTCCCAGGAAGAATTGTAAGCACCCTGTATTAAATGTCTACCATTATATTATTTTATTCATTTTATTCACTGCCTTTTAGTAAGTAAAATCACAGAGTTACCTCTAAGAATAACCTTCGCGCAATGACAAAAATAATCAGACTCACTCTTTGCTTACCTGTTCTTAAACTATGACCATCAGTTCAAAACTGTTTTTACAGTTATTAGTAAAATAAAATGCGAAGAAAAATAGACCAAGATAAAATTTTTTCGTCCATTGGCTTATGATTAAAAAGTATTCAAAAAGAGGAAACATTTTTGTGGCCCATACTGTATAAAAGGTATATTAACTATGCACTATCTCCTACATACATTAAACTACTTTCCATTTAAATACATTATTTTGCGTTTAATGGTAGAATTTTCCGTGGATGAATTTTCCGATGACAAATTTTCCGTGGACGAATTTTCAGTGGGCGAATATTCCGTGAATGAATTTTCCGGTCACGCCATTCTTCGTGCATTAAATGAAAATCGATAAAACTGCTATTGCATCATGAGCCGAAATTAACATACACGTAAATGAATCCATTGAATATACTTTAGTTTGATTTTATCCACATAATTATCTGAGTTTGTAGGAGGATATATACTTTATATTCTATCTTATATGTATCATAAATTTTTTTTATTAATTTTTTTTTTATGGTTAAATTTTTATTCAAATATCTTTTAATATCTGGATTTATTCATTATGAAACAATATCGCCTTCTTGCAACCAATTATGGGTTTTCAGTAAAGTATTTGATTTGATTTAGATGATTTATCTGAAATTCGTTTCACAAAAAAAAAAAAAAAATGGAAAAGGAATTGTATAACTCTCAAACTCAGTACACATCAAATAATTATTGTCTTTTGTGTTTACTTTAATGTCCACAGATATGAATTCAGCAGACTTGAAAATTGAAGATTGTTTCGAATTCAAAGTTGTGCTCACTGCTCAGGTGAAGGGCTTTCTCAACCAAAGCTCCACTAAAATATTACTATAGAATTGGTTTTATATCAAAGAGAATGCCAGATATACAGATATATTGTAGTCCGAGTCATGAATTTCAGATGATCTAATAGATAGCACGGTTTTAAATGGTGCAATTGATCATTCCTTGCATACAATTGAGAGCATTTGTTCATTAAAAAATTAACGGTTGAATGGTTTAACGTGTGAATTAACTGGTGGTCGTTGAAACAAGTAGAGCCTACAGTTAAACAGTAAACTTTAAAAAATTACTGTAATTACAGTTATGTAATTATTAATGATTGAATTGAAGTTTAGCATAAATATTATCGAAATGAAAATTAATTATTTGGGTAGAAACGTCTATGACTATATACGTTAAATAATTTAAAAAAACATGTTAGACACGGTGTTTGCCTCCCTTTTTGTCATATTCCATGGTCACATTTACAGAGTAGCTTTTCTACATCCATGAGGTTTTGGAAGAATGTGATATTTTCATATTGTGAATTTATTTTCTGACTACTTCTTCAAAGTAATTTGTATCAAAGATTGAAACGTTGATTTGAGAGCAAACGTCAAACCCTCCAAATATAGCTGCTAATAAAACCCCGGAAAATATTCTGAAATAAAATAATAACGGTACTTTTAGAATATTGTTCAATAAATAATATATTTCTAATCCTGAAAAAATTATCAACCCCCAGATTTTGGATCATTTCCATAATATCCTGAAAAAAATATTGAAAGATGGAATCTTCATATATATTTTTTGCAATAATTTGTTTTTACCAAACCATAATTTCTGCAGTGACATGGAATTAGTTGAACCAATGAACAATGGTTGTGTGGCATGGCATTATTTCACTATAAAATATAGTTTCCCGCCACCAATCTGCTGTTACTAAAGGCAATATGAACAACAATTAATTGCCTGGCAGTTTGATTCGCGATAGCAATGAAAGTAAGTCCGATGCTAATTTGAAACTGCAAGCAATGACCATTCTAATAGTTCATTGCATTAATTCTCTCTATCGGTTGGCTTTGATTGAATTTGTACAATTTCAGAAAACTAAGTTACCTTTAATATTAAAAGTCGCTGCTACTTGCAAAGTAAATTAAATACAGTATATTTGAAGTGGTGAGTGATTTTTTCATAAACAATATGGGCCACAAAAATGTTTCCGCTTTTTCAAATGCTTATAAATCGTTAACCAATGGACGAAAGAATTGTATCTTGTTTTTTTTTCTCTGCCTCTTATTGTACTATCAACTGGTAAACACTATTTTTAACTGATGAACATTGTTTAAGAACAGGCAAGCAAAGAGTGAGGGTGACTATTTTTGTCATTGCGCGAAGGTTATTCTTAGAGCTAACTCTGTGATTTTACTTACTAAAAGGCAGTGAATTAAGGAAAAAAATTATAATGGTAGATATTTTAATACAGGGTGCTTACACTTCTTCCTTTTAAACTATTTTGAAATAGAACAACTTTAGTGATATTTTGATCTCATTGAAGTTTCTACTATCAATATTCGTTCTTCGCTTGTTTATTGCATGGTTAAGAGCCGGTTCACACTTTGCATTTTTAACGCCGCGGAAAAAAGCTCGTCTTAAAATGTGTTTACACTTGCATTTTTTTTATCGATGATGGAAAAATCACATTAAATTCTTACTTCAACGATGAAAAAACGCAAGTGTGAACACATTTTTGGAAGAGCTTTTTTACACGCTGTTAAAAATGCAAGTGTGAAGCGAGCCTTGACCATGCTACCCAATCAGAAAATTAAGGTTGGCAGAAAAGCCATTATGGTCGGGCTGCCGTACCCAATATGGTTGCCAATATAGGTGCCAAAAGTCCGCTTTGCCAACCATAATTATGGTTGGTAAGCCAACCATACGCCGCCTATATATGAGTGACGAGCCAACCATACTCCGCCTATACATACATAGGCGGGGTATGGTTGGCTCACCAACCATAATTATAGTTGGCTAACCAACCATAATTATGGTCGGCAAAGCGGACTTTTGGCACCTATATTGCCAACCATATTGGGTACGGCAGCCCGACCATAATGGCTTTTCTGCCAACCTTAATTTTTTTGGGTTGGGTATTGGATTAAATGAAAATATATAAAGTATTATTTATTAAGAGGATATTAAAAGCTGTGAAATAATAATTACAAAGATATATTTAACACATGAAATATAGCTGCTAATTATAGGGAATAGATGTTTTATGAAATGCCACAAAAATAGACATCCATGGGTTAGACTTAAGACCTGCACAGTCAGTCAGCTTACCCATGGATAAGAGACCTACACAGTCAGTCTGCTTACCCATATGGATAAGAGACCTACACAGTCAGTCTGCTTACCCATGGATAAGAGACCTAAACTGTCAGTCTGCTTACCCATGGTTAAGAGACCTACACAGTCAGTCTGCTTACCCATGGATAAGAGACCTAAACTGTCAGTCTGCTTACCCATGGATAAGAGACCTAAACTGTCAGTCTGCTTACCCATGGATAAGAGATCTACACAGTCAGTCTGCTTACACATGGATAAGAGACCTACACAGTCAGTCTGCTTACACATGGATAAGAGACCTACACAGTCAGTCTGCTTATCCATGGATAAGAGACCTACACTGTCAGTCTGCTTATCCATGGATAAGAGACCTACACTGTCAGTCTGCTTACCCATCGACATAGCAAGGCAGAAGGAAGAGGAAAGATACAAAGGAAAGCTAGAGAAAAAAAAAGAGACGCTAAATTAAAAAAACTACAATATAACAAAAAGAAGGCCTACCCAGAAGATGGTGATAACAAGTTGGGTGACCGGCAAAAATGTTTACAAAAACCCCTAGTCTGATAATCAGACCCCCGCCCTCAACCACATAAAAAAGATACAATATTCTACATGAGATTTGAAAAGCCTACCAACAACCTAGTATCATAACTGAATTTCAACCTGCTACTTACATATGAATTATACATATTATGTAAAGTCACTTCAGAAAAAATGGTAGGTAGGGCTGTAAAGAATCCTACCATGTAGCTAACTAGGGGAGAAGTTAGCTACATGAACAAAACAGAGTTCTAACAATACCATCAGGGTATCCACCGTGACACAGAGTGAATTGCACTGGCATCACCAGAGTGAATTGCAGTCACAGCATCAGAATGAATTGCACTGACATCACCAGAGTGAATTGCAGTCACAGACCAGAGTGAATTGCAGTGGCAGCACCAGAGTGAATTGCAGTCACAGCACCAGAGTGAATTGCAGTCACAGCACCAGAGTGAATTGCAGTCACAGCACCAGAGTGAATTGCAGTGGCAGCACCAGAGTGAATTACAGTCACAGCACCAGAGTGAATTGCAGATTCAGGAACAAGAGAAGAAGCTGAAATAAGATTGTCAGGTGAAAAACAATATTTCAATACAGGAATATGTTCAATTAATTTTGCTAATTACAAAAAATGTCATAGTTTGTAATCATTTTGGAAATGTTGTGTTACATAGCTGGCAAGAAAATTTATTAAGTGTATTTATTTATTCATCTATTTATTTATTAGGTGTAAAATGAAAATTTTATAGATTAGCTATTCGGCCTATATAGGCAAATTTTCATTTCGTTTGTAGTTCTCAATAAAAATTAGTTCATTCGAGAACTTACATTGTAGTGTACACATTCAACTTCCTGCCACCTTCCCAATCATAAACTCCTGATCGGCGTGGATTTATTTTTCTTCTTTAGTTAGATTTGATAGTACCTGGAAAGTGCAATACATAATTTGAAAAACGTCAATTCTTATTACTGATATCTGTTCAAAATGTTTGAACAATCACATACTTTAGAAGTTTAGATGGACAAATAAGTTGGTAACATTCATTCATACTAACCTAACACAAATTTTAAGATCTTATGATCTCTGAAGATTAATTTACTACAGGAAATTCTCCATTTTCCAAATCCAGTCAGAGAGAATTGGAGGGCCAGTCTTTCAGGCATTGTTTTTTCCATCAGTTATCTCTCAATGATTTGCAGTGACCCAGACTTTAAAAGGAATAAGATTGAGAATAGAGATCTGAAAATGATAAATGGTATGATTATCTCATGCCTAGATAATATTTATGTTAGTAGCTACTTCATGGAATCCAATTTGTTTTTAATTAATTAGTACCAGAGAGCTGTTTTTAGACAAACTGTCAAACTCTTCCACAGGGTTGGCAGGTATCAAGATTTTGGATGAACCATCCATTTTTCCAATTTGGCAACATTGGTTTTTAACTGAACAATTTCCTCATTGTACCACCATTCACAACTTGAATCACTGTAAAGAAAATATTTTGAATTAAATTACATAAAATTGTCATAACTATTTCCATACCAATAGCATGAGATTCAAAATTTATTTGTATCTAGCTATTCAATGAATAAATAGTTATTTTAATTTATCTTTGAAAGAATTGCAATGTATTATTAATTAATAAACCATAGAAATGTATTAACATTTACAAGAAAATTTAGAAAAAGAGTTACTGTTAACACTTGAAAGTTTCTGGAGTCTGGCTATTTTGTAAAGAATTTGTAATAATTTGATTCTCTTGCATAAATTTATCTTTTTTTTAAAGAATTAGAAAAACAAATGGCCAAATGAAATATTATGGATCAAGAACTCTCCATTTTAATAATTATCTCCAAATAAGAAAAAATTTCTTTCCCATAAATCCAATTATTATGATTTCTCTACAAAATAACATAGCAGTATAGGAGAAAATAATATGCAATTAAGGGCCCAAAATGATTGTCAAACTCTTCAGGAAAATAATGAGCAAGCCATGCTTTATTGTTACCTGGAAAAAATGCTGTTTAAAAGCAGTTACAACTGCAGAGCCAGACTGACTGAGTGTTTCTTATGTCAACAATTTGAAATATCACTTTTCTTGGTGAACTTACCATAGCTTCATAGGCAGCGGAGACAAACTAGTTAGGTAACAAGTAACAACAATACCAAGGATGAAATTCAAAATAAAAAACTAAAAGTTGCACACATAGGAAATGCTAGGTACATGAGTATACCTATGTCATTACTCACCAATATTAAAATATATTGGCGAGTTTGTAACTTTGTGGCCACTTTGCATAATGCGTCTTCTGACTCGCAGAGATTTTATGTCGAGAGAGTTAGAACTTAAGTAGGTACTCTCATGCTCTCCGTAGCAGATTCAGAATCTCCCTTAGCTAAATTAAATTAATTAATGGTAACTGATAATTAGGTAGGTACTATGCCATGTTTCAGAGGCTGGAAAATTGTAAGCCAACTTTGGAGCCAAAATTTCACAAAAATTCTGAGCAAAGCCAATTTGGCTCATATTTTAAGATTTCAAGCCTCAAGCCAAAATTAACATGGAAACATAGGAATTAATTCAAAATTTTAAGCCAATTAGACATACTTATATGAGTTTTCACCTTTAAAAATCTAAGCTAATTAATTGAATAATTTGCTTTAACTTACATAGGAGATGGTTTGAGATGGTTTTGGAGATGGTTTGAGAGTTTATGAACCAAACTAGGTACCTACCTACCTATTTTACTTAGAGCTTAGAGGAAGTGAAGAGAAGTTAAACTAATTAGGTAGTTAGGATGAAGTGCCTAACTAGTTAAATTCTGGCACACTAGCTAGCCTACTAGGTAATTCAATGACAGTACGGTCAGTACCTAATGGCTAACTGCGGCCTCAAAGGTAAACATCATAGCTTCAAATTAATATTAGGTATCATTTATATTAGGTACCAACCTAGGTACCTAATAATTTATTGCATTTGCCAAATTGCCAGTAGGCTGTAGCTATAGCCTACCTATAGGCTATAGCTATTGCACATCTTTTGGTATAAATGGTATGTAACATTTCAATGAAAATTTGATTCAGAAGGTTTTAGAAACTTTCTTGAGAGAGTCGCAATCTGAAATTAAAGGGGACCCTAGTATCTAGGTTTTTTATTTGCCCTAGTTAAAATAAGTAGGTAGGTACTTCCTACCTTCCAAGTTAGCTGTTATCCTGTTACTAACCGACCAATATTCTGCTGTAAATTCAATGAAATTGATAGATATCTAGTACCTACCTTTAAAAGATGCACCTGGATGCTTAAAGCAACTTAAGAAAACTTACCGTTAACAACAGTTTCTTCTTCCATAAGGTACCTAGCCTAGCTTAGCTTCGTTTTCAATATTTGCTCAAACAGTTCAATAATTAGATGATTGATCGAAGATTACCTAGTTTAAAAGCTATGCATTTGCACCATTCCTAGTCAGGAATCAGGATTCCTCAAACCTGGAAAACTTTGGCTTGCGATAATTTGCAACGTCACTGCAATCAGGCTGCCTACACCCAACAGAGCTACCAACATCATATTTTTATTTTGAAAAAGGAAACTATATAACAGAAAAATAATTAACCAAGTAGCTACGTAATAAGAGCAATTATCAGTAATGAAAAATCTGACAGTTTTATTTTTCATATGATCAATATTGGCATATGATCATCAACTGTACCTAATTTTCTTATTTTCAGAATAAAATAATTGGTAGGAGGCCACCTAAATCATTAAATGTCTTGATGAAGAATAATACCAACACCCAGCTAATTAATTAGCTGATATGTGGAGGGTTCTCAAACTTCATATAATTTCAATTATCATACTTATAGGTATTTAAAGTGGTAAGAAAAAGTGAGATGGTTGATCAGTTCCTATCGGGCACAGATATGAGTGGCTGACTTGGTTATTCGTATGCATCATGCATGCATGCATGGGTGTGTAAATGCGGCTAGATAACAATTTAATCGTATATTGAAAAATTATGTAAGATTTGTTTTTCGTTCGTAGTTCCATCTACGAGGCATTAACTTCAATATTGAGACAAATTATTGCCGAAATGATAAATTTAAATTTTAAAATAGGATTAATCTAAATTAAAATTAATTTGAAATATCCGTTTTAAGCAAATTAATCGACACATTAATTAACACATCCAAATAAACAGAATACAATGAAATACGCAATTTCTTAATCAATATATTATATATGTTATAAATGAAAATTATGAAATTATCGATTTGGAAAATTTAGAAATAGCCATATCATCGAAACATGAAATTAATTTACCAAAAATTTACAATGTGAAATTATTGCTTCAATTTCGCGTTACTAGTTTATACTTCCTGAATTATTATGGTATAAATATTGCATAAAGTTCTTAATACATAATGCTTATATATTTAAGTGCCTATATAGTTAAATCAATAAACATATGCTTGCTTGATTGGCATATATGTAGGTACTCTGCAGCCAAGCTATAGGGAGATATGCTCAAAATATTCATGTGTAACAGTTATAGAAAGTGGTATGTACTACAAAAAAAGTTTGGAATTGCGCTCAGAAGAGAATTACTATATTTCAAACTACATATAACAAACCTACTACTTCGATCTTACCTTGATATAGGTAGGTATAGTATATTGTATGCATATTCAAAATATTGTAAAATATATATTTTCAACTATAAACGGGAAGCGCAACTGTACCTATTATGGTTGATTATGGTTGCGATGCCGCTTATATTTTCTTGGGCGGGGATGCCGCTCATAATCTCCTATAATATTTATGATTTATTTTATAGGCGGGCAGTCCGATTATATTATGGTCGATTTATGGTTGCAGATCCCGCCTATATTTTATGAGCGAGGATGCCGCTCATAACCACCTATATTCTTTGAATTGGCGGGGATGCCGCTCATAATCTCCTATAATATAACCTCGCCAACCATAGCCACTCATAATACAACCTTATTTTTCTGACTGGGAATGAACAAGCGAAGAACAAATATTCATAGTGAAAACTTCGATGAGATCAAAAGGCAACTAAAGTTGATCTATTTCCAAATAGTTTCTAAGGAAGAAGTGTAAACACCTTGTTTTAAAATGTCTACCATTATAATTCTATTTCCTTTTATTCACTGCCTTTTAGTAAGTAAAATCACAGAGTTGGCTCTAAGAATAACCTTTGCGCAATGACAAAAATAATCACCCTCACTCTTTGCTTACCTGTTCTTAAACTATGTCCATCAGTTAAAAATAATTTTTACCAGTTAATAGTACAATAAGAGGCGGAGAAAAAGAGACCAAGAAACAGTTTTTTCGACGATTGGTTAACGATTTATAAGTATTTGAAAAAGAGGAAACATTTTTATGGCCCATACTGTATATTCTGTAAATATTAGATAACTTTCCATTTGTATAACAGCTTCATGTTACTATCAAGGATAGTGTAGATGTAGTAAAGTAACATTCAATATTCCTCTTGTATAATTAAACTTACCAAGAAAAGAATGATCTTTGTTCTCTTTGATATGCCATTCTTTTTTCTTGCGAAGCAACAGGAGCCATTCGCAATTCAACGAACTGATATAGATGTTACCAATAAGACCAAAGGCAATATCCTATGCAGCCAGCAAATAGAGATGAAATAGCAAAATTGTTAAGGAAATATTCCAAATGATGATAATGGCTTTATCATTATTGAATGATATAAACATAACTTTATAACATACATTCAACATCATTATTCACATTGAAATTTTAGGATTTTTTTCACTCTTTATTTCTGAGTGAGTTCAATATTTTAGAAGAGCCTCACAAATTACTCATTTTCTGGCCGATTGAAGTTTCTTGAAACTTTTCAAAATTTGTTTAGGTGTTGCGTATTTATATTAAGATTGTAAAATAACTTGAAAAATAAAATAAAATAATAAATATAGATATACAAATAAAATCACAAGAATTTTACCTAAATTTAGATGAATTTAATTATAAAATAATAATGTAAATGTGAAAAATAACTCTTTTCAAATATCCCTTGAGTTCTAAATAAATTCAATTACATGTTTATAGGAACAGGTTGAAATAATTATTATGCATTAAATAATTTATTTATGTCAAATTGATTACAAGAAATTAATTTGCTTCGAGAATATTGATTAACTTTTCGATTATTTTTTGTAGCAATAACTAAATATCGTTTGACTGTATGAATATGATGATTTTTACAATTACCAGACTTGGAATTATAATTTCTTAATTAATGTAACCATTATTGTAAATTCATACACAATTTTTTACAAATTCCAAATTTCAAATATATGAACATACGGTAATTTATTAATATTCCCCTATAATTACAGTAACAAAATAAAAGTGTACCAGAGTATTTAAAAATTTATTTTACGGTTTGTTTTGAAGTAATAAATACATGTTAAATGTAATGATTGTACACGGTTGAAGAATTGCATTTTTTTGTGTTTCGGAAAAGCAGTGAGTGGAGAATTTATATCTGAGCTCTACAAAGGAAGAGTCTTACAAAATATGTTATACAATCTCGGATATATTTCTCTGAGAGAATTTTTGAACGAATGACCTTATGTTGAATAACGTGAAGATATTTTTGGTTCTTAGATCTGTGAGATTGGATTTCATTTTATTCTCAAGAATTGACCGTTTCATGATATTAGCCAACTGTATATAGAGTCAGTAAATGTCAGAAATAAAATTTAGCCTTATTTTAAGAAAATTATTTAAGTGAAACTTGGGATTTATATTGAAAATTGTACCTTATTAGTATATACAGTATATTTATATATTATATCTGTAGTCATTATACAATAAATATTAATCTCAATTATGTGGAAAAAGTTGATTCATTGAGAGTAAATAGGAAAAAAATCATATAAGGATATACAATACATACATAGTTGTCACGGGTCTAGGCTGATTTTCCGAAAAACGAATTGGCCGAAACCAAATTTACCGAAAACTAATTCATAGAAACGGATTCTCCAAATATATGTTTGCCGAAGGAAAAATTTATCGAAAGACGAATTTGTTGAAAATATAATTTAATTTAATTAGAGCGATCACTTTTTGGAATATGGTTGTTCTTATCATTTTATCTTATGCATGAGAAAACATATTTCTCATATTCATTTGTCTTCGACCGTAATAATTATTCTCCAAGATTTTTTTTTCTTCGATTTCTTAATAATTTGATGGACTCATCAGTCATTAGTTATAATACAAGATGTTGCTTTGCATAATTTGAATAAATTTCGTCAAATAATTTTGAGGTAATTGCATGTGACCATGTGGTCACACTAGAAGGAAAAGATCACAAAATCGGTGAAAATATTCAATTTTATAGAAGAATATTTTATGTAAACTATGTGAGAAAATATTTCATAAGATGGAAATATGCATGAAGTGTATTCGTAATATTAAATATAAGTGTTTATTTCACTATTTATTACAAAAATATTAATTTGCTGCTATAAAGAATAAAATAGGACACACATATTCCTACAATGCAATTATCACATTATGTGGGTATAACACTAGTATCAGTATAGTTTTCTCACTAAATGAGCCACCCTCCTTCCCCAGTCAGGGTTGATAGTGACAAAATGTACACTTTACTGTTTTTTACTGTAAAATAAGCATACCTAATTTAGGTAAATAATTGTCATTCTTTCGGCGAAAGTGTCATTCAGCGAATGTGTTTTCGGTGAAAGTATTTTCGGCTAAAGGACCTAGAACCCACTAAATCGTATTACATAGTACATATATATGTCTGGACGATATTGCTTTTGACTAATAGCATTCCACATCAGGTAGATAAATTACAAGAAATATACATATCATTTACAATTCCAATAAATAAGCATCACCACTACCCAGGTAACATTGAACCTTCCCAGAAGATTCCAGGAACGTTCCATCGGAACGTTCCCTGAATGTTCCACTGGAATGTCCCCTGAATGTTCCTTTTCTGACACATTCCAGGAATATTCCAATGGAATCTTCAAAAATATTCCCTTTGGAACATTCCCTGAAGACTCCATTGGGACATTCCCCGAAGACTCCATTGGAACATTCCTTGAAGACTCCATTGGAACATTCCCTGAAGACTCCATTGGAACATTCCCTGAAGACTCCATTGGAACATTCCCTGAAAACTCCATTGGAATATTCCTTGAAGACTCCATAGGAACATTCCCTGAATACTCCATTGGAACATTCCCTGAAGACTCCATTGGAAAATTCCCTGAACACTCCATTGGAAAATTCCCTGAAGACTCCTTTGGAACATTCCATGAAGACTCCATTGGAACATTCCCTGAAGACTCCACTGGAACATTCCCTGAATACTCCATTGGAGCATTCCCTGAAGACTCCATTGGAACATTCCCCGAAGACTCCATTGGAACATTCCACGAAGACTCCATTGGAACATTCCCCGAAGACTCCATTGGAACATTCCCCGAAGACTCCATTGGAACATTCCCCGAAGACTCCATTGGAACATTCCCCGAAGACTCCATTGGAACATTCCCCGAAGACTCTATTGGAACATTCCTTGAAGACTCCATTGGAACATTCCATGAAGACTTCATTGGAACATTCCATGAAGACTTCATTGGAACATTCCATGAAGACTTCTTTGAAACATTACTTGAAGACTCCTTTGGAACAACTTCTGAAGACTCTTTTGGAACATTCTCTGAAAACTTCTTTGGAACATTCTCTGAAGACTCCTTAGGAACATTCTCTGAAAATTCCTTTGGAACACTGTCAGAAAAATCCTTTGGAATACTGTCAGAAGAATCCTATGGAACACTTTCAGAAGACTAAATTAGAACTGTGAATTTATAGTGGGAATGTTAAATGTTACCTGAGTCAAGATGGTAGTAATCTACTATATAAGCAATAGTGAGTCAAGATTTGCTGCGGAATCAATGGTAATATATTTTTACTACTATCTAATGGTTTTACAGTATACTCTCGTATCCTATTTTCAATGACTTTTTCCATCAAGAAAATAGAAAGAAGACATCATGGAAGAGGGGGGAAGTAAAACTAAGCTCAATGCACTAGGTGAACTACTCTGATATCACAGGTAACAGTGTCAACCCAGCGCACTCTGGCAATATTGCAGAAACCAAAATGAAAATGAACTCAAGGAACTATAGGAAGAAATGACAGACGGTAAAAATAGAGGAATAACCCTTTAGCGGGCAAGTATCCCGTACGGGATACATAATTTGTGTTTTTTAATAAATGGCTGGAGCGTGTATGCGTGAGATATATCGTACGATTGATGTTTCTGCCAATGAATAAGACCCCTGCCTTCAAATTAAACCAATCAGAGCGCTTCTAGATATTACGTGCTAGCTAATTTGTGCGGTTAATTAAGTCAGTGTTCAGCGAGACTCCATAGAGTACGGTTATGTGAAAATTTCTCTCGCTAAAGCTACTGGTGTGACTTCCTCAATGGTGGTAAGTACTTCATATTTTCACAAAATATAGGTAGTTACTGGTACTTTCCAAGATTATATCTGATTTTTGTTTGATTATTCATAAAATCTTGATAAAACAGTAAATAAGATTGATGTATCCCGCATGGGCTTCATGCCAGCTTCATCTATAACCATGCTATGCCCAAATGGGATACATTGCCTGTTCCATCAGTATCAACGCAAATCCCATTTGGGATTTATTGCCCGTTTCACCTATGATTGCAAAATGCTCAAGCGGGATACATAACGCCTAATAAAAATGAAACTATTGCAGATATATACACAATTATTTTTTATATTGTATAAATTTGACCACAAAATCAATAATTAACAATATATATCTTATTCGTGAAACTCTTTTAACAGTTTCCAGCATCTTCGTTCTATTCACGAAAAGTGAAGCAAAAGTGGGTTGCACCCCACAATGCAAATGACAGTGACTTTGAAATGGAGGAAGACGAATTAGATGAAATGGATGATGATGTTCTGGATCCAGATTTTGTTATGGATATCCACAATGATACGAACCACAACTACGATGAAATAGCACCAACTTCCTCTGGTGAGCATGTACATTATCTTTATTTTATTACCTCGCTTAGTGTTATTCATACAATTATATATACATTTTTATTATGAAACAAAAGAGACATGAATGGAAGCTGTAGTTAATTGTATATTTATATTTGAACAGGATCTGTAGTTGTCGTGAGACCTGAGAATCTCCCTGAAGTACAAATTGAAGCAGAAGATGAAGAGGAACCCCCTACGAAGAGATCAAAAAGTTCAATGGCACAACAGAGTGAGAACATTTGGAGAAATGAAGATATTACTCATCCTCCTCTACCTAAATTTTATCCAGAACCTCCAGAAATTCTTCTGAAGCCAATCGAATATTTCCATAAAATGTTCACCATGGAGCTACTTGAGGAGATTGTTTACCAAACCAATCTTTATGCTAGACAGAAAGATGTCACTACATCTTTTACTACTGATATCGAAGAAATGAAGGATTTCATTGGTATCATACTCTTCATGGGAATAGTCAGTATGCCTAGCATTGAAGACTACTGGTCTCTTCTCACACGATGCCCACAGGTCGCCAATACTATGTCTTCCAAAAGATTCAGATTGATGAGGTCTTTCCTTCATTTCAACAATAATGACAATAGTACTGCTTCACAAGATAGATTTTTCAAGATTCGACCTCTTTTTACTTCCATTACCAGGCAATTTCAAAAAGTTAAAGAGGCTCCCACCCAATCCATTGATGAAGTAATGGTTGCATATAAAGGAACTAGAGCTGGCTCCTTGAGACAGTACATTCAAAACAAGCCAGATAAATGGGGATTTAAGTTATTTTGTCGTGCAAGTATTGATGGATTTATTCATGACATATTAATGTACCAAGGGGAGAAAACTTTTCAAGAGCACATTACTCAAATGACAGATGAAGAATCAAGTTTTCAAATAACTGCTAAAGTTGTATTGGTCCTGGCAAAAACAATGAAAACTCCAAGTCAGTCAGCTATATATGCTGACAACTGGTTTACCAGCATTACTTTGGTTGAACAACTGAGGAACCTGTACGGTTGTCGTTATGTTGGCACAGCTAGACCAAACAGGATTGGAAATCCCCCACTAACCACTGTTAAAAACATGGAGAAGAAATCAATTCCACGAGGAAAATGTGAATTCAGCTCCTCCAATGGAATATTAGCTCTAAGGTGGAAAGACAATAAAGTGGTCACAATCCTCTCATCTGATGCTGGACTAGAACCTAAGCAGACTATAATGAGGTATGATAAGCAGCAGAAAAAAAGAGTCGAAGTTCCCTGCCCTGCCGTCATAAAAGAATACAATGGTAAGATGGGTGGCATAGATAAATCTGACATGTTAAACCATTTATACAAGTCCCCCATGCGAGCCAGACGTTGGTATATGAAGCTCTTCGGCTACGTCCTGGATCTGTGTGTCAGCAATGCTTGGCTTCTGTACAAGAGAGATTGTCAGGCCTTGAAACAGAAAAATATGCCACTCAAAGCATTCAGGCTTGAAATTTCCAGGGATTTGAGATGCCAAAAGTCTTCCTATGCCAGAGAGACACGTCATTCTTTTGAGCAGCATGATATGCTAATTTCGAAGAAAGGTCAAAAAGTCCAAATGCCTAATGAGTCCAAGCGTTATAATTCGAAGGAATGGCACATGCCTATTCTGGTGACGAACAGACAGACTTGTAAACATTGTTCTAAGAAAAATGATATTCACAGAAGTAAAATGATGTGTACAGTATGCCAGGTAGCACTCTGTCTTTCTGATACAAGAAACTGCTTCAAAGAATTCCATACACCACCAGCAGAATAAAGGTGCACACAAACCTTTAGAGCCATATATTGAGTGATACATTTGTGATACACCGTTATATATTATTTGATAACTGTTTTTGAAAGTAGTTCACTTGATACTACTCATCGTTACCTTTATTTCGAATATTTTTTTGTATTAGAATCGGATAGTTTTATGTAAAGAGGAAATATATTTATATAGGATTTGATAATCGGAAGCAGCTATTTGTACTATTTTTTTTGTTTACCAAATACAAATTCTGAATGTGTTTTCATTTTTATTCCCATCACAACAATATTTGATTTAAATGGACGTGATTAGAACCTCAAATAAAATATTTTGATTAGGAGAATTTCCCTCAGTAAACATATCATGTAGCCCATATGGGATACATCTTCTCACCAGGGTAACAGGCGAGTAGCCCAAACGGGATACATTTTAAAACTGAATTTATGGGTAAACCAAGAATTTTAAACAAAAACACCCATGAATAAAAATGTCTTCAAAAGGGCCAAATATTACACTGTATCAATTATATGCATGAATTATGAGTGTAAGACAAAGTGCCCGCTAAAGGGATAACAGTAAAAATAGAGGAATAACAGTTTATAGTAAATAATTACCTAAAAACAGAAAACATGATAATTGAAAATGTAACCAATAGATTTATTGAAAAACAAATATTGTGTTATTTTTGGATAAAAACTAACTATTCAAATGGATTCTTCATCTATAGTTTAATTAATATAGATTATAGGGAAATGATTAGCGAGTAAGAGGATATTTTATTCAGGTACCTGACACGTATAGCTGCTCAAATTCCATTACCCTGAAGGCTATAAAAAACGTTTAAAAAATCTATTAAAATACTTGAACAAAAAATCTATATAACTAACTACAAAACTTAATATTTATCTATAACATTCTATCTAACAAAATTTTTAACTTAGACTATATATTTAACTCTTTATTTACAAACGTTCTATAGCTGCAAGATTAGGATCTGTAGTCTCAAAATTAGGATCAGTAGTCTCAAAATTAGGATCAGTAGTCTCAAAATTAGGATCAGTAGTCTCAAAATTAGGATCAGTAGTCTCAAAATTAGGATCAGTAGTCTCAAAATTAGGATCAGTAGTCTCAAAATTAAGATCAGTAGTCTCAAAATTAGGATCAGTTGTCTCAAGGCTAGGATCAGTTGTCTCAAGGCTAGGATCAGTAGTCTCAAGGCTAGGATCAGTAGTCTCAAGGCTAGGATCAGTTGTCTCAAGGCTAGGATCAGTTGTCTCAAGGCTAGGATCAGTTGTCTCTAGATTAGGGCAAGTTGTCTCTAGATTAGGGCAAGTTGTCTCTAGATTAGGGCAAGTTGTCTCTAGATTAGGGCAAGTTTTCTCTAGATTAGGGCAAGTTTTATCTAGATTAGGGCAAGTTGTCTCTAGATTAGAGCAAGTTGTCTCTAGATTAGAGCAAGTTGTCTCTAGATTAGAGCAAGTTGTCTCTAGATTAGGGCAAAATGACAATGCTCATGGATACAGAAAAGCTACATCGTGAATACAGTCACTTACCAAGGTATATGACGATAAAGGACAAAATTGTCTCCAAATAAAGCCTATACGATCCTGTCTACCTAAAACAAAATCTCTAAGACCTCGTAGTTGAAGAGCATATCTCTAACATTATCCTCTAAAACTGCAAGTAGCGTTAATAAAATTATAAACTTGGTGAAAGTAAAAAAAGACAATCCATAATGAAAATTACAACACGTAAAAACCCAAGAGACGCTACTCTCATTCTCTTCCATTAGCCATATACAGCTTCAGGATAGATCCCCACCAGGCTTATTAAACAAATTGTAAATAGTCATAATTTGAGGTTCACTATTTAGGGTCAGTTACGAATTATCGATATTTCCACATTCTCGATCATAGAAGTAAAAATTATAAAATTGAACGTTTTAGATTGGTGACTAATAAAAATAACGTATAGAAAAGTTATATTAAATATATTCGTTTTATAGGTAGTATAATCGAAAATGTGGAACTGTGCATCAATTTGTAACTTACCCATCATAGCTGAGTAAATAGTCTCATCGATTACTGAACATGAGACACCAGATTTAACGAATAGAGGGGAAACCTTAGGAAGGGGATAACTTCATTCATTCTTCTCGTCCATTTTCCTGTTCCTCGCACCCACAGTCCGACCACAGAGTAGATCTCTGAAGTTGTACAGCCATTCTCCTATAAGATGTCCGTCTCATAGTATCTGTAATTGAAATTGGCTTAGCTATTATTCTGCAAAAATTAAAGTGATGTAGCAACTGCAAATAAATAGCATTGGATTTAATTAAAATAGTTAAGAATAGAATAGACTTTAACCCTATTATTAGTTAAAAGAGCACTAATGCTCTGAAATTAAAATAAAGTATGTATCCATAGATTATTGCATGCATGATGCATATTAGAAGTAGCATTCGAAATTTTGGCCTCATTCAAGAACCAATGAGTAATTAATTGGTGTCTAAAAATATTACTAAATTATCTGGAAGATTGAACTATGATTTCAAAAAAATTAAAAAAAATTAAAAAAAAAAATTAAAAAAAAATCAATTTTTTAGATATTGCTAATTAACTAGATATTATTAATGAATTATTCATTAGAATATAATTGCTACAATACTCACCTAGCTTTTTCGATCAAGATTGTCCAACAAATATTAAGATTTCGTATTTTCTGTAGTAGCTACTGTGACATGCTTCCTTATTTCTTTTTTGATTTTCATCAGTGAAGAGAACCCAATTTGCTATTAAGTATGAACATCTTTATTCGTCATTTAAGAGTAGAAGAGCTGGAACTGTAAGAGAGGGGTATACAATGAGAGTTTTTTGAAGAATTTTGAGTTTTTGGAAGAATTTTGAGTTTTTGAAAGAATTGAGGTTTTGGATGAATTTGGATGAGTTTCTTGAGAGAAAATTTGATCTTCGGACAAGTTTGAGTTTTCGAAAAATTTAATGTTTTCTGAAACATTAAATTTTCCGAAAACATTGAATTTTCCGAAAACAATGTTTTCTGAAAATTTAATTTTTCGGAAAATTTAATGTTTTCGGAAAATTTAATGTTTTCGGAAAATTTAATGTTATCGGAAAATTTAATATTTTCGGAAAATTTAATATTTTCGGAAAATTTAATATTTTTGGAAAATTTAATGTTTTTCGGAAAATTTAATGTTTTCGGAAAATTTAATGTTTTCGGAAAATTTAATGTTTTCGGAAAATTTAATGTTTTCGGAAAATTTAATGTTTTCGGAAAATTTAATGTTTTCGGAAAATTTAATGTTTTCGGAAAATTTAATGTTTTAGGAAAATTTGATGTTTTAGGAAAATTTAACGTTTTAGGAAAATTTAATGTTTTTGGAAAATTTAATGTTTTCGGAAAATTTAATGTTTTCGGAAAATTAAATGTTTTAGGAAAATTAAATGTTTTAGGAAAATTTTCTAGTTTTAGGAAAAATTGGTAGTTTTCGAAAAATTTGGTTGTTTTCAGAAAATTTGGTAGTTATCGGAAAATTTGGTAGTTTTCGGAAAATTTCGGAGTATTTGGAAAATTTTGGAGTATTTGGAAGATATCTAATATAAGTAAACTGAGTTTTATAAAAAAATTCTGGAGCATGATGGATTTATATATGTATTTATAAAAACACAATGCTCTTTATTATGGGGAGGGATAATATTAACAATAGCTATAAATTATAATATATACATTTCAATTCAAATCATGACTCATGCATTACTAGAAATAGAGTTATCAAAAAGTTGCCCTGAAGTGAGTCAATTCGATCACAGTTATACCTATCAGCAGGTCATTTTGCTAGGTACTCATTCTATCACCTCATTAATTTTTACTTTTATTTTACCTATCAGTTGACAGTAGAAAAAACTATTGGCAAGACTGATGACTTTATAATATATAGGCATGAATAATGATGAATTGTCATAGCTAACTTGATATTAGGGCAAATTACGAATTATCGGTCAGTTCCACATCTTCAGTCATAGACTCAGAAGAGAAAACGATTTAGGTACTACATGGGTAGTACCTAACAAGAATTAATTAGCCTAATGTTTAAATAATTTATATCCATGATATGACACCGTTACCATCCATAATACATTAATAAATACAAGAATTCAATAATAATTAATAGGTAGCTAGGGTAGGTAAGTTTCGAATAATCTGACAGTTTCACAATCACATTATTGGTCATATAAGAAAAAATAAATAAAAATTATTACTTTTATTGGTATCCATGATACCTTAAGGTATCATAGATACCAATAAAAATAAATTTCCGATTAGGTATATAGTTTTTTCTTATATGACTGAACATGTGAAACCGACCGACAAAGCGTAACTTACCCTACCTATAGTCTAGAGATAGGTAGCTCCTATTATAGTTTTTCATATGATCGAAGATATGGAACTGACCGATAATTCGTAGCTAGCCCTAGTACAAAGGTAACTAAGCATACCTAAACAATAATAAAGATAAGCCAATATAACTGTAAGAGAGTAAAATTAATAACATATCTACACATAGATACATAACAAGGTAGGTACTATTGCAGCATGTATTCATTTTTTATTAAGATACTAGATTGCTCGAGATCATGTGCCTACGGACCTAATTTAGTAAAACGATATAGGAATTTGATTAAACTACCTATTTAATTTGATGATACCTAAGTAGTTATACCTATACTTACAGTTAATGATATCAGAGTAGCTCTGTCACAATAGCCAATAAGAATCATCTCTTTGTAGTTTGGTGGTAGCCTGTGTAAATAGTGTAATATTCACTAGCTACTGCTGCAATATGGCTAACTTCCGATTGGGTAGCAGGAAGCCATTTAGCGGACAACAGCTGTTCAATATGGCGGAGACACTTATTTCACGGGCACGTTTTTGAAAGTAAAATCTTTACCATTCTACCTATTTTCAATAGCGTTGAATGTAGCTACTATAATTCTCTAAGTTAAACTGAAAATAATTGTTTTTTCAATAGTATTTGTTCCATATTTGACGAAAGGAGCAAACAATTTCGATTCATTAATTGCACAACAATTCGCTCAACCACTCGCTGTGAGATGGAAAATAGAACTGATCAAGTTTCAACTGTTCCTGTTGAACTTTTACTTGACAGAGGCAAATCATGTGCTTAGTGTACGTGACGTCATCAAGGCAGTATTATTAAATATAAAATTAGAGACTTATGTGATTAAATAATAAACTAAATTTATTATTGCATTCATATATTGACCACAAATTAAAATTATTATGATTTGACGCATTTTAGTTACTTTAAATTTGACTTTCGAGTGTTGCTGTGATGACGTCACGCACACTGCAAAACTCAACAAATATCAGAAATGGCTTAGCCTCGCACGGGGTTTAAATATAATTCACAAGATATAAAAAGATGATTTAAAATTTAAGAAATTGATTATCTCATAGCACTGGACATAGCTGAAATTAAATTAAGGTTACTACCAAATTACACACCTACCTTCTTTGATATTTCACTGAAACTGACGCGCCACTCCAGTTTCCCGCCTGATTTACATTAAATTTACATACATGTGATTAATAATTTCATAGTAATACTCTAACTACATAGACGACGGTTATATATACTGACAAAGGAAAATAATTTACCCACATGCAAGTTTAATTTTGATTTGTATTGTAGGTAAGGTGAACTGACATAGATGATGCGTATTTCTAACCACAGAAATATAAAATTTTACCTACATTTTGTGCGTTTATACTGACTAGAGAATTGAACCACATGCTGTAGTTCATCTACACCTAACACATAACTAGAATTAACTACTTTAACGTATAACTAACCCACAATGAGTTAAACTACAGTGTGTTGTTTGATGACCAAAAATTATTTCTCTCAGTGTACGAGGGACATCCCGCTTGTGTAAGACGTGGGACGTGAGTGGGATTTCAGACGTTGGAAAGACGTGGGATTTCAGACGTCTGCAGACGTCTGAAATGCCCCGTCCCTCTCTGTCCCTCGCTAGCGAGGGATGTCCCCCTCTGTCCGACGCGGGAGAGAGAGGATATGGTTAGCTGGGTTACTTCCTGAGTATTGTGAGATGTGTGTTTGAACACTACGACATTTCATTGTGATTATTATTACTTTGCAACAAATAACAAAATTAATATTAACTTCGATGAAAAATCAAATTCCAATATTGAGATCAAATACCAGAGCAATCATAATTTTAATGACGATTTACTCTCATAGCATGTGCAGTGGATTCTTTTCCTTGTATTTGCATCATTGAATAATTGATGAGAATCTCTCACTCGGAGAATGTCATTCTTACTCATTCAAATGGAATCATACATGCATGACAACATGCAGTAATGCGGCACATTTTGATTATTGAGCTATCGCTTTATGAATGCATAATCACTTTCTGACGCATCATATGATAATCATATTTGTAAACCATTTACTGGGGCATCTAATACGAAATTTGAGTTTGAGTGGATTTAAATCAAATAGTTTGGTAATAGTAATTAGATTCGGTAGTACTAAATAGTTTCAGTATTTAAAAATAGTTTCAGTAGTAGTAATTAAGTAGTGTTGGCGGTAGAAAATAGATTTGGTAGTAGCATATAGTTTCGGTTTGAGAAAATTGTTTTGGTAGTAGTAATGAGTTTCGATACTTGCAATTTGTTTCGGCACTATGGTTAAGAATGGATGTCCTTTTAACTGGATTTCATTGTTGAGAAGTTCAACTGTATATTGAATAATATAAATAGCGAAAATAATATTGGGAAAAAATAGTATCATCACTAGAAAAGTCTATAGCTTTCCATTGTAATCTAACACTAGACATAAAAGTGAAAAGTTATTAATGCCTAGAATTATTCACTGGACTGCATTGAGATGTCAAAAAGTACTATTCATTATTTATGAAGCAATTAAAAGCAGTTGCATGTACCATTCGTGCAATAACGAAATGCTCAATTGACTAGAATTCAGAATTAAATGTGAGAAGTTATCGCAAAGCATTCTACATCCAGTCTACTTATCTATTATCGTCATTCAAACAAAAAAAGATACTCTTAGTTGTTAAAAATTCAAATTCTATATTATTCAGGTTTTCTTATTTCCCCTTGTTTAAAAAGTCTTTTAAAAGATCAAATTATTTTCCCTAGTCATAATTACTCAACTAAATCATAAACACTTGATAATGTTTTAAAATAATAAAACAAATGAAAAAATATCTACTGTAGACATTGAGAGTAATTAAATTAAATTTCAGTCAACTAATGCAACCAATCTTAGAAAACCTCAATTCATTGTTTCTAATTTCTCATTTCAGAAGTTAAGTAATGTTCATAAAAATCTTTTAATTACGAGCAAGGAAATAGAAACAGTCACACTTTTTTTATTTTCTAGCAATCCTATCTGAATGCTCAGTCGAGTGAGTCGCTCATAATGAAGATAATGAGGTAAGCTAACGCTGGATATTCAACAAGTTTCTATTATTATATGTGAATTATTCTCTTTTGAGTGTACCATTCACAGAAGTTGGGTGTATTTTTTCCTTCAAATCGTCCATTTTAGCACTAATTATGATACATTTACGAATATTCATTCAATTGACCTCTACTTTTAATATTTTGAAACAGTGGAACCAAACTGCAATGTCACGTCATTTCATATACAATTTATTGCAAAGAACTGTAATTTCCAGTCATTCTTACGCCCTTATGATGTTAGATCATTACCAACTATGTATGTCATGTAACTGAGAACATCTTACCTGTTCCTTCAACTTTTGGATTGACTTATTCATTCTATTTAGCAAAATATTAAATTGAAAAAATGAAATAGAATGAATTCTCTATTATTATTGAGAAGTTGTGTATAATTTCAGTCAGATAGTATTGTAGCTAATCCAGTAACCAATCAGACAATAATGTCAGTTTGCATATTTATTAACGTTGCCACACAAACTTTAGGTAATTCAATGAACAAATTGTTGCCTAATAATTTTCCAGAAGCATCGAAAGTTGAATCATTCTCAGCAGTAGTTTCGGTTCGAACAACTCAGGCAACTCTAGTCTCAACTATCGAACTCAGCAGCAAGGAAATATATTTGGCTGAAGTTATTCGCTTTCAATTTAGTAGCTAATCACTAATTTCGATAGGCAGCGTCCGACAGCTTTAACTTTGAAGCTGAAGTAATTATTATCCTTAATGACACAATGAGTGAAAAAATATTATCATTCTGTAATTTAATTTTTCGATTATTTTGAGCGTTTTGTTCGACCTTACTAGTAGAGAAGCTGTAAATTAGACCTTTCACTCACCCATAATTACGCTTACTCAGGTATCGTGGATAGCAGATGATAGAGAAAGTTAAACCCTACTAACCTATAGCCCGCAATGATTTTCGATAGTTTTAATTTCATAAACAACATTCATTTTATATTTACACAATCACTGGAAGAAATATAATTTAAAAAAAAATTTAAAATAAATATAAGAAAAAATATTGAATACGTATTACTATGAACCGGTCTGTACTAAGTTGGGTGCGTGCAATTTCTGCAAATGTAGTTTAAACCCCCCTTCACACTTGCGTTTCTCAACGCAGCGTTAGAAATACTGCTCATGGCAAAAAGTTTAGCTGCAACTAATTTTAACGGAGCCCATCACACTTGCGTTAGAAAAAATGCAGCAATTTTTCTAACGCAACATAGCTCACTCCCCAGCTAAAATACGAGCAAAATTTTTAACGCTAGAACTTTAGCAGAATACGAATATCTATTGTGCCGTTCACATTTGCGTTTTTTTCACTGCTCGAATTTTTAATTTGGTCTGGTAATGTTATCTTTGGCCTTCAAAATTAGGAGGATAATACGATAAACTTCAAGTCGACTGCAGATCGAAATTTATTTTTCGAAAATTCGTGTGAAGTCTCTAATTACTGCAAAGGTTTCTTTTAATTAAAATTTAGTTCCATATTGCAAGATGAACAATGTTGTTGAACTATTCATTATTGTGTACGATTGACATGGAAAATGGTTACAAAATATATATATTTTAATCGGTCATCAAACTTTTGAGTGGTGATATACATTCAAATCTTGTAGAATATGACTACAGTTTATTGCAAAATTTTGCATCTTTGCTAATTTATATATTAGACCAAACTTAGCCAAATAAAGACACAATGCAAACGATGAATTATAAACCAAAAGATGATAACAAAGCTGGACAATACTTAGGTATAAAAGTACTTATGTACTTTTTGTATACTCATGAAGAGTACTCAAGTACTTAAATAGTGTACTAAGGAATTTTAATAGTACTTAAAAGTACAAAGTGTATAAGCACTTATATTTAAGTACTATCTAGAATCTAGATGATACAAGACTCAACGCGTTAGGACTTGTAAATGCGTGTTGCCAACTTGTCGCTAAAGACAGAACACACCGTGACACAACTCTGCTCTCAAGAAAGTTATTAAGATTCATAAATTTCTTCACTTAATAACTCATCTATGAGCAAATGGTCAGCTTCCTTAAACAAAACTGGAAGTCCAAAATCTGCCAAAATAATCACCAACATAATTGAGTGTTAACTACGTCCACCATATCCTGCTGGTTGGAACTCATTATATGACTCATTATAATAGAAAACTTCACCAATTGATGACTGACCTTAGTTTGCCACCTTTCAAATCACCAGAAGTTGAGTTCAATATTGAATATGTTGATGTGCTGTCATTAAGTGCAATCGGGATTGATCGTCATCAAGGTTTAAAATACATTTTGCTGTCAAATTACTTCTAACTCTATTTATCTTAGAAATGAAATAAGCAAATTTGGTTATCAAGGGAATGATTTACTGTAGGCTTCTCATCAATTCCATATCTCATGTTACCAAAACAGATTCAAAACTTCCTCAACTTGGAAAATGAGCCGGTAATACATGTAGAGATTATTGCAACTTGTATCTCATCCATATTTCAAGTTGAGGTGGGAGAGAAAGAAGATATTGTGATTTATGAAAAAAATATTTTATTACTCAATGTCAACGGTTTTGTAGCCCCCTCTATAAAAGAAAGAGGTGAAAATGTGCCAAGCGCATCCGAAAAAGAATATTGTTTTGGTTTTGTAAGTCAGCATATTGTCAGTCAGCAAAAATACTGTTGTCAGTAGATATGCAAGTAGTTTCATATCTAACTGATTTTATCCTTTAATCATTGAATTACTTATACGGTAAAATACTACAAAAAAAATTAATTTGAGCTAATGCTCATAATAATCATTACTCATAGATTTGGCCTACAAGTAAAATCAATTTGTTTAGTCAAATTTCCTCAAAAAGCTCAAAAGCTTTTCTTTAAATTCTCAAATTGAATATTTTAGTATTCTGATGCAAATTGAAATTAACTTTCAATTGTAAATAAAATTGTACCTTATTCAATACTCTCTCTCATCGATTACTAATTGATCACTAAATAGGGAAAATAATGTATCTAACATTATCTGAAAATTATACATTATCATGCATGTCGATTGTCGAGTAAAGGATCTATAAAAGCAAAAAATGTTTATTAAAGAAACTTCATAAATGCTTGTTGAAATGCATTTTTCTTCTTTCCTTGAATCATTTAATTAAATTTTTTCATTTTCTTTTTCGATAAAATATTATCCTTATTATGTACCACTGAAAACCTTAACTCTCAAAAGTTAGATAGAATCTTTGTCTCATTTGCCTTTCAGTTAGATATTTCAGAAAACAAATTCTTAATATATAATATATGTATATATATATATGTATATATAGATTCACTACCAGATGTTTCCAGATGTTAGAAAATATAATACAGGCCAAAGAAAATTTTCACGTGAAAATAAAGTTTATATTTATAATATACAGAGCCATTAGGACTTCCTTCAGTTAAATAAGGATGGTAGATATATTTGAAATTATTATGTTTATTAATGTTTTAGACTATAAAGCTTTTGATCTTCATATATTATACAGTATGTCCACACAAAAAAATGCATCCACTGCCATTGAATTGATTTATTATTTAATCTACATATTTATGGTATTAATAGATTATCCATATTATTGTAGAATTATGAATATCTAGAACCAAGGTAGTTGATACATTTTATCTGGACACACTGAATATCTCAAATTTGTTTTTGATAATAATATTTCAACTAACATGACCCATGGGAACTGTAAGGGATTAGAATTAAATTAAATCAACAAATAAGTTTTGATAAAATTGACATTTTTCTCTGTATAAAATTAAACATGTGTTTTATACAGCGAATTAAGATAACAGAAAATGAATAATTCATAACAGTAATCATGGTTGCATTATCATGATTACCGCTTACACGTTACATAATTACTGAGAGCGTAATGGGCGGACTAACTAACTAACTAGTTGATAAGGAAGTAACACTTAGAATTATACCATGATTGAATGAATGAAGATTAGGGTAAGTCTATCTTTTTCGTTTATGATTTTTCCCATGGAATACATGACTCCATAACTAACAATCGGAGACACTGCAGGTATTTCATATTTGACCAAAAAAGTTTGTCTCGAAAACGATAAACTTGAAAGTGCATCAACCATATATTCCTTATATAGTGCTAAGCTTATAAATATTCTTATATCTTTCGAGAACTTGAAAGTATTCCAGTGCAATGAATTTTAATGTCACGTTAATACTTATGTAGAGTCATAAGTTATAAATTGGACGTTAAACACATGGGTGTCTTTTAGATTTTTCTGAGTTCAAGATTACCAAAATAGTGATAAATTATATAATGCAGTTATTTAGATATTCTTCTCAAAGCTCTTACCTTGAAAGTTAATATTCTTGCCGTTCCAGTCCCAAAGTTTTAGTCTAATGATATTCACACCTGTGGTCGACGTCTCGAGATAATTGTCTCAACGGGAACTTTCCTCTTAAACTTCTAGAAGATTGTCCAATGTTTATTTAGACTTACAAAAATATGGAGAGAATGTACATTGTGTATTGTATATTTTTCAGTGTATGAAATTAGAATAATTTATTTTAATCTATCACGGGTTGGTGAAATAAATTATTTATCCATTGAGAGGATGAGTGTTGTTCCATTTCCATAAGTTTATTCATAATACTCACACATTTATAGTTTACAGATGACGATTCAAGATGTGACCGTAGAAGTTTCAGATTGGGAACGGTTACAGATCAGTCCAATATAATTGGATAAAGTATGCAATCTCAACTATAAATATATCCGAATGTTCAAGCTACATGGCCTAAGATAAACAATATTTGTGTGCCAATAAGATTAACCGGAAACCACATAGGGTGCCAATTCATTATAAATCTACAGCCATACCTCTATGAATGACCAAATATTTTATGACTGCGTGATAAATTTGAACTGTTCTAAATACATTTAGCCTATTCTTACATTCTGCGGCTTTTAAATATTTCATGTTCTCTAAACGTCAAAAGAGTTTAATAATTCCTTCGACAACATAATGAAAATTTGGTTATTAATATGTTTCACTTCAATTATCATGAAAATCAAGATCAATTAGTAATCTAGACAATGAATACTAAGAATGAATAAAATTTTCTATACAATTGTGGTTTAATAATTATACAAAATATGTTTTTCAGTATGTATTACTGTGTCATCTAATGTTTTTATAATATTTTAAAAATTAATCAATTCAACTGTAAGTACTTGAGTTTCTATTTTTCTTATAAAAGTGTGAAAATTTATTGAAAAAGTATCTAAATTTCTTGTAACTAAATATTGTCTGTTGCATGCTGACGACACTGAATTTACTTAGTCAGAAGTTGGGTAGATGTTTTTTTAAGTTTTCAATTTGTATGCGGAAAGCAAAATCACCAGTGAAAACTTCTTGAAACTTCTCCTACAAGAAGGACTGAAAATGACACAGGCGAAAATGATTCAAATAGTACTAAACTATATATCATGCGAGAACTCAGGAAGAGCAAACAAATTTCTACGCAATAGTAACAAATATAGTGGCATGAAATTATTATTTTTCTTTTGTTAATTGGTTCCAAAAACGGTTACTTTGATGAATTCAGCAACAGTATAAATGTACCAAATTGATTAAATTTAAACTAAATTAAATTTGAACAGCAGTTTTAGTTTTAACCAATTATACTTTGAATAAAAAATTATGTTAATACAATAGTACACAATAGTGCGAATCTAAATTTCCATCACTGAACAGAATTCCTTACAAAAGTGAATGATGGCGATCACAGCTACCAAATATTATTAACGTCGATGTTGTTAGTCAAATGAAGTGAGAAAATTCCCCATTTTTGGTAGATGGTTTCAGAAAAAAAAGACACTTTCTTCGAACTGAACTTTGATGAAACGTGACAGTTCTCGGTCTCTTAGAATACAATGACACTTTTCATGAAAAGGACGTTAATATATGAGAGTACAATGAGAGAGTATCTGGGAACTGAGATGTTTACCCTATACATTAAAAATGAATACCAGTCCTCTTATCGTTCATATATTCGTAAACTATTCCTAATAATGAAAAATGGTTCAACATGATTAATGCAAATTCAATTCTGGTAAAAGATTATTAGTTATTTGTTACGAAATTAGGAATATTAAAAAAAATGGAAACTATTGGTCGCTCACTATGTGCATGAATTAGAAAGTACAATTATTAAAAAAAATTCATAAATACGAATTTACAGCACTCGCTAGCTTTCAGCCCACAATATCACTTCAGTTAGAGACTTAATTAACATGAAACATATGTTTAAACTTTTGGTGAATTAGCTATATGGAAAGTAAAAGATGAACGAGAGTGAGAAAATAGAGTTCATAGAGAGCACATTCTTTCTGATATAAAACAGTTACTAAGAATGGATTTATCATATTGAACTAGAGTCGTTAAAACATTTAGACGTTTTTATTTTATAGTTGTTTAAATTGCACTCATTTATGAAAAAAGTAAAAATAGAAAGCTGTATAGCTGGTATAGTTGCTTATTTTATTTTAAAATAATACTATTTTAGTGATAATCATTACAGAAATAAGTTTAATTATTGTCCAACTTGTTTTATTATTTGATGCATGTTTGAGCGTCATGCATGTCTAAACCAGATAAAAACATGTTTGAACTTGTTAAACCATGTTTGAAATTATTTGAACATGTTTGAACTTGTTAATTACTGTTTGGATATTTTAACTTGTGAAAGCATGTTTAAACTTATAAAACTATGTTTTAGATTATTCAAACCTGATGACCTTTTAACCATAAAGCTGTAGAACATATTTGGCTGGAGATAAGCAAGGCGAATGTAGCAGTTTTATCATTTCACCAGTCTGCAGATGTAATTAATTGCCTCTCGTAATCGGAGTAATTGAACTTGCCCCAAATTTACCATTCTGGAGACTCAAAAATCTACTGTTGCTTGGTTTTCTACCAAGTCTTTTCTGGCTAGCAAATTAATTGCTTATTGCGTTATTGTATTTGGTTTGTTAATGCTTTTTATTTAGCGTATATAAAAATTTAATCAAAAGGAATAAATTGAATCAAGCTATGTTAGGAGAACATTATAATGTGCTTCTTTAGGTCTATTGGAGGTAAGGGAAATAGGAGACGTGCCATTAATCCGACGCCCCAGTAGTCCGATAGTTACATCTTTCTGTGTTAAGTTTCGTTTAATTTTTTGATTAAAATAAAAATATGATTAGACAGGTATACTCAATTAATTACTAATCTAAATAATAAAATATTTTTTCATTTCTTTGATTTTTTTGAATTTATATTACTCTTTCTTTTTATTTTATTTCTAATATTAATTTGTATGTTGCAATCTCTCATTTGATATCATCATTTAATGTAGTTTGTTGTATCTGCTAGTTTGTTGCACTGCATAGTTCATGAGTGTTAAATGACCTTGTAGGGGGGTTGGGGGAGGGCACGCGCCTGACATACATATATTTCACGCTAAATCATTAATAAACTACAAAAGTGTCGGACAAATGGAGTGTCGGACTACTGGGGCGACGGACTAATGTGGTGTCGGACTAGTGGTGTTTCGGACTTGTGAGGATGCGGACTACTGAATAGTAACCAGGGAAATAGAGTGATTTCATTCTTGATGGAAATAATAGAGATGCTCTGTATACGATAATGAAGCAATTACTGAGAGATTATCTTTCTTTACAAACAACCAGGTGGGGAAATTTAAATGATCTATATTACTAATATATTAAACAAAAATAAATAATTTCGAAATGAATGTTTTTTAGCTGAAAGTATTATGTATTATAATAAGTTTGTTATCTAGTTTATTGTTGGGAAAATGAATACTGAATAGAATACTATTTTTCCTTATATAGAATGGTACATTCATATTGTTGTTTGCATGTCCTCATGACAATTGCTTATTCCTTTTCATTTGAAATATGGCAAGCTGTTGCAACTAAATTGAACAGTTTATATGAATGGGAGAAGTACTTGGAACATGGCTTGGAATATCTCTGGTTTGCTAGGCTTTCAAGAAGAAAAAATGAGCTCAATAAACGACCTCCATGAGTATTTGGAGCAAGTATTATCGCTTCCCCATTAATTTAAATTTCGATTCAAATGAGTATGAATGTGGATAAAAAGAGCTAACAGTTAAAAATTATTAAGCTTGGAAGCGTTTCAATAGCAGCAAATATTTTTTTATATGTACTTATACATTCATTATGTATAAATCTTCACGATATTTTATGGAAGATATGTTGACAAATAATAGCAATTATCATCAAAGACGGATAATTTTCTCTTAACTTTATATTATTGCAATCTGATACCATATTTTTCAACCATTGTGACCATTTTCAGTCGCTGGAACTGAGAATGAAAACTTGCCTGTCGGAGAATGGTAGTTTAAAAGAAAAAACAACTTTTCTATCTCTGATTATCGTCTGTCAAATGTTCAGATGGAATGGAATATTTTATAGGAAGAATGATTTTTAGAACTTTTGATGTATCGGTGATTTTTGAGTTAATCCGAGATTGTAATTACTTCGTGCAACGAAAAAATTGTGAAAGCTCAGGGCATATTTCTATAGGGTATACCCAGAGAACAAGTAATTGTTGGAATATCGATTATATTAATACTAAATTTCATGATTCCTTCATTTTAATATTTCAAAGAATAATTACTTTATATCCTATTTTCACGATATGAAAATAGAAAATATAATAAGTTAAATAGCGTAAAAAATCAATAACAGTTACCAGAGACGTCACGATAGGTTATGTCACCGCCCATTTTCTTTCTAATGTGAGTATTTGGACATTGAGTACTGAGTAGTTACCTTATTAAATGAATTATTATTTAGTCACTTTACTGACTAATAAACAATAAGGGGTTGAAAGTGGAACTCATTTTCTCTTGGTAATGCTCTTAAAATATAAATCCAAACTATTAAGATGATAAAATGAATACAAATATTAAATTACTGATTCAAATTTCAAAATTGTGAGTGATGAATTCGTAAATTCAATTATTATATTATAAAAACAGTGTTGCAAATTAAACTGAGGCAAAAGTAGGAAATATATCAATTGCGAGGAATAAATTTGAATTATAAAAATCTATATCTATTATCATTCTAAATCTGTAAATTCTCTTCCAATAGAATGCACGAATGTAGAATTCTTTTACCATTGATTTGGTAATGTACTGTATGAATAGTCTCTTTGAAATCATTGCTTCTGGGATTGTGCTTTTGTGTTGTAAATTCTACAGCGTTATGGAGTGCAGTCAACGATATATTGATCAATTGACAATTCAATCAACACTATTGGTCAACTGTCATTAATAATTAAGATGATCAATTGTATGATATAGGAAATTGGTGTATTCCCAATTTTAATAAAAATAATGAGGATGCATATAAATTCGTAAATATTACATACGTCAGTTATGAATGCCATCGATCTCTCAAAACTCATTTCAAAAGGTTGGAAATTTATTGCAGATTTTATTTCTTGGGTGAATAAAGGCCTCTGAATTGCATTCCTCCTTCCCATTCCTCCATCAGAGTGAAGATAAATCCATCTGAAAGAAGTCAACTCAGATACTAAGTTTTGGTTAAACATTTCCAAAAGATTCTACAATCGAAAGAAAGTGTTTGCCCATTTGAAACTTAATCTAAGAGCAGAAGTTCCAGGGAGAAATAGTTTCAACTCCCGTGATAAATCCACGACCTTTCCCAAATATTGATAAATACCAACACGTAAATACTATAATTGAAATATTTTGTGTATCATTTTCAATATCATATCTTCAATGGAGTCTTAAGATATACTTTTTACTTCAAGAAAAACTTATTCGTAATTTATGCCATATTATTTTCATTGTGTTCTGTGAAGCTCTGGAAGTACATATAGAAAACCTAACGGTATGAATCCCGTCAGTAGCGTCAACGCGGGTAATTCCCCCGCACCTGGAATGTGCGGGCATTACCATGCACCCCCCTTTTTCTCCAAAACTATTCGGAAATTTAAATTTCTGTTTATGGCATTGGAAAAAGCAGGTTTTCATCCCTCAGGACATTTTATATTATCCTTGTTAGATCTCAGTATGTATTTCAAAATATTTTTTAAATAGGCCACTATAAAATTATGCACCAAACATTTGCATTCGTAAAATCAGACAATTTTGCATGATTTGCTGCAGAATCCACAATTATCAATCAAATTGGATCACTTTTGTGAGATATTATAGGTTAATTAGCGTACTTTAATATACTACCTACTTCTTTTATTTCAGGTCAGCCAAAAATTGACTACATGGCAACAAAGTATTGCGGGGTTTTGACCGGCATGAAAAAAATATGCAGGTCATTATCCCGCACTTTTACAATACAATGAAATGTTGAATTTATAGCATGATAAGATATAATAACCATATATAATTTGGTAGCGTGTATAAATACAGTGTGTAGTGTGAATACATCCCGGGCAAGAAGGTTTTATGCCTGGGATATTCCCTTAATATCTACAATATTCCCTCCTAATCTGCACTCACAGTTTGATGAAGAAGGGATATTCCTGTAACAATAATATTGGATAGTATTCAAATTCTTATACGAGGGAATGTTCCAGGAATATTGGAGAGTTACAGTATTCGGTCAGATATCATCCTAGGATATTCAGGGAATAACATATTTCTATAGTATTCCATGAGAAACAAATTGGAATATTCTTGGAATATATATTTTTGATAGTATTCCATTCTGAATATCCCATAAATAATCCAAGAATTATCAAGCTAGTTACGTATAATAGTATTCCCAAAAATAAAAAGAAGGAATATCCCTGGAACATTTGGGATCTACAGTATTCTTAGTGAAACAATGACGGAATGTAACAGGAATCGAATGAAAAATTTTACTTCCTGAAATACTTTTGAATATCCCTGGAACTATTTCAATATTTTTGATAAGGAATATATCCCATTGGGTAATATGAAGGAATGTTTCTGGAAGATGGGAAATTTAAAATATGTATTTCAAACAACAAAGGAATGTCAATTGAATCGAACGATGATTTTTTCTATTTCCTTAGAATTTGGTTGTCTAATTTGAAAACAAAGAAACGTGGGTTTGTAAGATGAACTGTTGTAATTTAGATTTCATATGTTCTCTTCTAATTTTTATCATATATATAATTTTTAACGCTACTTGTAGTTTTAAAAGATAGCGCAAGAGTTGAGATCTTCAACTATGTCTATGAGGTGTTAGATTTCCGTGTTTGGTATGTCCTTCCATTTTCATCTTCCATTCATACAAAACTCTTTCACAGAGCTTTTCTGCATCCATGAGCATTGTCACTGACTTCTGAAGAGACTTCTTCTAAAATTCACTTTCTTTCTGGTTGCTTCTTCCAGTCTCTTGTATTTCAAAACGTCATCGATATGGCATTTTGTTCTTAAGCAGATACTAAACCACCAAGTGAATTAAAAATATCGATCTAAATGAATGGAGTTTCGTATGAGCAAATTAAATGCTGGCTCCCTATTAGAAATTAGTAGTACCTACAAAAACTAGTAAAAGTTGCGAATCAGGTACCCAGAATAATTTTTATCCAATTTAGTTTTCGCCTTGCAGCAGTGCAGTTCAGACGTTATAGACGGGCTATAAGAGACAGTCGTTAAGTTAGTGTCAATTCAAGAAAAATAGAGGTTAGTATTGTGATTGCAAATGTTTAACGAATGTACACCATTGTTTATATTTTATCAACAGCAGTTATCACTCAACTATTTTAAATTTTTGTTTAAAGTTAAATATTTATATTTGGTGATAACGGAATAAGAGTAGGGTCAAGTAGTTAAATTGCGGCACACTAACTAACTGCGGCCTCTAACAACATACACATCATAGCTTCAAAACACACGTTAAAAACTTAGATTAACAAATTACAGCATGCACTAAGCTTCTTTTGATAGCTATGCAACATTTTAATGTTAATTCGGTTCAGAATGTTTTTAGACTCTCTTGAGAAGAACGCAATTAAAAATTAAAGTGCCGTAATATACCTGCGTGACCCTACTTACCCTAGCTATCTTTACCGTACTATTTCAGTTTGTAGGCCTATAACTATTCATATGTATACTTAGTTTATACTTTGATTGTAAATGGATTCACTATGTTAATTTATATTATGAAATGTTTATTAATATTTAGCTATAACCTAGGTTAAACAATACACATTCTCTAGCCTCTGTAAGTGAAATATAAAATTTCATAAAATTATTTCTTCAGTGACCTGTTCTTTAACTGATTAGAGTTTAATAGTAAAATTTTAAAAGTGCCAATAATGGTTTTCAGTGTTAAAAATATTCATAGTAGCTTTTCTTCGTTCATTCTTGTTTTACTTATATTTGAATTTTTTTATTTTTTACCCATATTGTTTCTCAAAACTTTTTTCTTATCTAAATCTGTATTCCCTTTAAGATCTACTTTTTCCTCTTTTAAAATTTGAAAGAATAATTTCACTTAGGTTTTTATTTAATTTATGGATTAACTAATTGAATACAGGTTATTGATAAATGATGACTAATTATTTTATTTCTCCGTAGGTACTACTATCACAGTTTCTGGCAATATGGTTGGCTAAGAAGTTACAAATCTAGAGACATGTCCTATTCATTTCATTGTGTGTACTATATAGTATGAAGCGCTTGCTCTAAAACTATAGCTGCACTGACACCAGTATATTCAATATGAAGGAATTTAAGATTAATGACAAAATTAATTGCTCGATTGAATAAATTTGCTCCTCCTTAAGTAAAGAACCAAATACAAAAGACTTTGTACTATATAGTTGTCACACAGGAAAGTGGCACATGTAAGCTACGCTACCACCAATCGATTGTATTGGTCAATAATTTTGCAAAAAGAGACGATAGCACTGTTGAGTGTTGACTGCATTAACAGATGGAAGAGGAAAATTAGAAGGTGATGGTGAATGAAACCTGTGAGCCTTTCTTAACTAAAAATTGAAAACTTTGCAAGTGAAAAGTACAACCATGGCGCCATAGAATAAGTGAGAAATATTGAGTGAAAATTACTGACAGCTAATAGATTGAGCCTTTATAACATGTAAAAAGTTACACAGGAATTAATTCATGTTTAGTTAATTTAATCCCTTTCTAAATCATGTGCGATTTGATATTTTAATAAAATGATTAACGTATGTTTAGCTTCTTTCATTTCATACCATTACAAAGGGGCAATTGTGAAAATGCCTAGATTTTAATAATGTGTCCTGAAATTTAAGTTTTAATATTCGTAGATTTTTAAAACAAAGTTATTTGTTCACGGTACACTTCTTGGTGTCTAGCTATGTGACAATTGAGCTATGCACTCAAGTAATTAGTGTTACACGGCCACTCGTAGTCTAAGTTATTTAGTTTCATTTATTCCTTCCTTTTGAATTACTTATTCCATTGATATTCCTTCATCGTGGCCTCTTCTTTTAGATGTTTTATTCCATTGTTATTCCTTCAATATTCCTTCTTCCTTTGGATGACTTATTCCATGGGTAATCCCTAAATATTCCCTCTTTCCTTGGATGACTTACTCCATAGGTATTCCTCCAATATTCCCTCTTACTTTGGATGCCTCATTCCATAGGTATTCCTTCAATATTCCCTCTTCCTTTAGTTGTCTTATTCCATAGGTTGTCCTTCAATATTCCCTCTTACTTTGGATGTCTCATTCTATAGGTATTCCTTCAATATTCCCTCTTCCTTTAGTTGTCTTATTCCATAGGTATTCTTTCAATATTCCCTCTTACTTTGGATGTCTTATTCCATTGGCATTCCTTCATTATTCCATTGAACTTCGTTTCCTTGATTCCCTAGATTTTCCCTTGTGATTTATGGGACTATTCCATAAAAGTGTCAAAAAACTGCATTCCCTGAATATCAAAAAATTATCATCATGGAATATTCCTTGGGAATATTCCGAGAAGGTTTTGGGAATATCCATTTTTTGCGCGGGATAGTGTGTAGTATGCATACAAACAATGTGTAGTGTGTATACATACTGTGTGTAGGATGTTTACATACAGTGTGTAGTGTATGTGCGAAAAGATGCCCGCCTAAACTTTTATTTTGCAGGAGGCACCAACAAAAAACGTATTATAAAATAAACTCTTGCCTGTAACGTGAATCTGACCTCAGAGAAATGAACTTAAACTATATTCTGATTATTGTGCAACATTTAGAGTATATATTAACTTATCACTTTTTCGTAATAGTAAATTATGTGCGATTTATATTTTCAGGTGGCTCAATATTTTATTTTCATGTGGCTCAATATTTTATTTTCAGGTGGCTCAATATTGAGCCTCTCAAATTTCATGGGTGTTACTTGTTCAAACACATGATTGTGTAATCTTCATGATTGTGTAATCTAAATTTGGATTGATCTATCAGTTTCAAAGTTAATAGGGGTGCGGGTCATTAACCTGCGATGCAGGATATTGCCTGGAGTGGTACAGGGCATTATTCCGCAGTGCGGGAATGGAAGAAATTTCTATTGTCAATAGAAAATTAAATACGAGGGAATGGAAGAAACAGTCAAAAAGGAAAGTGGTTCCATGGAAAAAATCTACTAGTGTTGATGACAGAGTTCATGGATGCAGAGAATCCACTCCGTAAATGCAGCAACTCACCAAAGAATGTGAATAAAAGTGACAAAAACAACACCTGCGGCTGCATTCATGTATAGAAGAGGAAAACGAAGAAATATTTGTAGATTAAGTATACGATCCTATAACATAACACAAAATCCATGATCTGGCATGGCAGTTCAAGAGCACAACCCTAACGATATCCTGGAAAACTGCCATTGGTGCCAATAAATAATAAACATGGTTAAAAAGATAAAAGACAATACATACAGAAAATAGAAAAGCAAATGAAAATCCTGAACTCTTTTGGTCAAGCTCGTTCCACAGACTACAACCTGCATAAACTATTGAAGATTTACTTTTTTCACAATTGTACCTAGGTAACTTAATGTTAACCTGATTACGTGTAGAATGACTACGCTGGTCAACGTTTGATCTGATATAATCAAACAATACAGGGTCATAATCTGGTACATTAATACTATTATATGCATATTAAATCTATACAAGTCTTCAAATTTCATAATTTTAAGTTCAGAGTATATTGGGTCTGTATTTGAAAGAAAGTGAACATTCTTAACGCATCTTACTGCTTTTTTCTGAAGTACGTAGAACAATTTTGTTAAAGATATAGAGCGATGTGTCACTCCATATAATTAATGCGTAATTGAAATAGGGCTGAAAAGCACATCAATGAGTACGAATTCATTTACTTCTAATATCTCAAATAACTCCAGGTAATTATTTTTAATAGCGCAGTACCTGTTGTTCATTCATTGAGAGTTCAAAATATCATTACTCTATGGAGTTCAATTAATATAATGGGTTTAGGATTATATTCAAATGAATTATTTTTTTACTCTCGAGGGTCAAAATTATTATATATTCAATAATTAATATTAGTGTGACCTGTATCAATGATACTGCAGCAAATTAATACCATGTGTTTATTTATTAATTTATTTGTCTTCAAAATAATAGAAAATGTATTATTTGTATGACATGCTGTATAACAAATACAGACTACTCTAATATTTTGAGGTAAATGAATAACAATTTTTTCATTATGCAAAGTAAATAGGGTAAGTTACGAAATATCGGACAGTTCAACAATTTCGTTCATATAAGAAAAACTATATCCTTTTCATTTTTACCATGAAAAATGCAACTATGTTACACACGGAATTATATTGATATGATCTTTTAATTCTTATCTATTTATTCTACGGGAAAGTACACCTCTAACGGGTTAAAGGGACAGTACAGTCATTTTTTGTTTTAACTATTTCACTTTCAAACGATTGCTTGATAAGAAGAAAGTAAATCGTGTGACATTGCAATGTTAAAAAAATCTAATAATGGAAAAATATCTTATAAAAAATTAATTTCTTACTAAATGCTAACGGTAGATGGCGCCACAACCAGTGGCACTATCTTGTAAACACACTAACTGAGTTAAGTTTCTACCTAGATTCTAGCTCAAGTGAAGAGATGGCTTTGTATTTAAAACTATGAATTCACATAATCTTTTCACCATTTTGACGCAAACAAAGCTTGATTAGTGCACAAAAATTAATATGAAAACAACAAACATACTCACGTAAATACTAATGAGTGCAAATGCTTCCGCTAGGTGTCGTTAATTTTATTATATACTTTTTATATGAACGTTTTAAAAATAAACGAGCAATAAAATATTACATAATTAAATATTCTGAATCAATTTAAAACCAATTTGGCGATTGCTTATTTTTGACTTTACTATCCCTTTAAGCTACAACAATGTTAATACTATTGAAAACCCGTTACTTTTAACGAAGAAATACAATAGTATATAATCTAACTTAATTGTTTGTTAATTTAGCATCTCAAGATAGAAACTTTAGAATTACAAACTAACTATTCATATATTTTTGTTTTAATTATTAAGATGTTGTATCAATTTTGATAGAAACGGTCAACTAAATTAGTTAGGATATAAACTTTAATACTTATCTTTAAAAGAAATCGCTATGCTCATTTGTGCTATCCTGTGCTATGCACAGGAAAGCTCATGAATACTAAAAAGCTACTTGAGTAAATTATTTCAACCTGATCTGAAGATTGAAGAAACAAAAATATCTAGAAGATATATTATAATTTTTAATTAAAATTTATTTTAATAGTTTCATTTTTTCTCATAGGAACGTTCGATGAGATTCCAAACCTGAGAGACTTATATATTTATTACAATAACATCAAGACTCTGGCAAGCGGTGCTATCCCTATCACGAGCAATGGATGTATAATTTAGTCGGCAATTGATTGGAGACAATTGAGGACGGAGCATTCGCTTTGACAGGAGAGCTGCGTAAGTTAATAAATAATCAGATAATGAATGGATAGTACATTAAATCTTAATTAAAATTGTCGCCATATTGAATAAGTAGAAATGAATTAAATTAATTTAATTTGGAGGTTAAAAGAGTTTTTATTTTATTTACAAATAATCTCTCTTTTCTCTTCCACAGCACTGAATTCATTACAGATTTTCCTTAATGGCAACCTCCTGAAGACGATTGATGAATCAGTCTTTGGATGGCTGATGCCTTTCATTAATGTACTCGTTATTTACGGTAATTTCTTTATTAGTTCTATCTTTCTCACCTTTCATTACGAGGGTTTAACCTAATTCACATCACAGTATTTGAAGAGTGGCGTATTTAAGCCACTGTTTACATTTCGGAGATATCATTCGAGATTCGATAATTAGACGTTCCAATCACAATTTCGAAGAAGATAATTCAGTTTACGCGAAATAGGTTTATGGTTTTATTAAGTTTATATGAATATGATAAATCAAATACATGTGAATTTACACGAAAAATAAAAATGAGCTGAATAGTAACTTCAACTGTAACTAAATCATTTTCTGTTTATATCTTTGTAGAATAATCAAGCTTTTCATTCCCAATATTAAAAAAATTCTATTTTCTCCAGGCAATCCACTGGACTGTGATTGTGATTTGGCCTGGATTATTCTAAACCATGAATACCTGGCAAAAATGACATATGGATCTCCTACATGCGCTGATGGAAAATTGCTGACTGACTTGGATCCTACCCCATATGAGGATTTATGTCGAGATTTGCTATAATACCTAATGAACTTGTTATTAGCTGATAATGTTTAGCAAAATGAAAATATAAAAATTTCCACAGCCAAGAAATATGTTTACGCTTTAGCGCCATCAAATCAAATTTATTAAAATTTACAGTAGCTAATTTGTAGAACCTATAATCTATTAATAAGAAGTGCATCAAAATACTTGTTTTATTTTCCTAATTGAAATAGCTGGTTGTGAATGAATTTTTCTGATAATTTCAATTAATAGTAGTCGAAAGAAACTTATAATTAACAAAAATTGGTGTACTATACATAGAGTTATGATAAACTACTCTAGAGAAAGGAAGTGTAGCAGCGATTGCAGGACGCTAAGGAAGACGGTTGTAGTGGCAAAGAGTTTAAAAGAATTTGCCCGGCGGAACAAGCATATTCCACTGCTAAACTATTCATTCACCAAGGTTAAAAAAAGTATTCCGTGTACCGTAAAAATGTACCCAAAATGAGGAGATTTGCAGAGAATTTCAATTACTATTGTTCAAGATGCTTGGTGAGCTAAGTGTGTGATATTTAAGTATAATTAATATATTCTAAAACGGAATCACCCCGTTAAGACGCATTCATGAAGGATTCGGCATGAATGTTTTGGAATATAAAGATTACTTCATGTAAAACTGTTGATCAAAAAGATAATTTATTGATACTCAAGATCAAAAAATAACTTTGTGTATAGAATATTTCATAAACTTCAAAATAAATGGGACCTCCGTGTAAGTTTTTCTCATCAATAATTAGGGTCACTTGGAAATACAAGAATTATTAGACTTCTTTGAATAGGAAGATCCATTTCGATTATGTGAATCCAATTGGGCTTATTAACGGTTTTTGTTGATCTGAAACAAATGCATGCCTATAAATTTTGTTGAAACCTTCCCATCGTCAAAATGAAGGGATTCTTTTATTATATTCCTGAATTAAGTTTCTACGATAAATTGTTATATCTTCTCTATTTGAATGAATGGTATATTTAGCAATAATCATACCTTTATTACAGATGTTATGTACCTTTTTCGGGTTTCGAGAAAAGATACCAGACTTTCATTTTTCTTGCATTATACAAAAATTAATTCCTTCAGAAGTGATGTTACTTTTCATTATGGTTAGACTTCAATGATTTAGTAAATGCTTTGATATTGTTTATCAATTAATTACCCAGGTGATGATATCAGGTGAATAACAGTTATTTCTTATTGACTGAAGTATAAAGATGCATAGTTCAGGAAATATTATGGCTAATGATTTTAAAAATTCAAAACCAGAAAGTATTTATTCAGTTCATAGAAAGTGATTGAAGCTGTCAACTAACAATAATAATATCTCAAAATACCTAATTCAAAATATTGTGACATTTCAAGTGAGCGAATTCAGAATGCATAACGAATCCTCAGAATATTGTTTGGGTAAACTTAACTTCTGATATCTCTAAAGTTAGGTCGCTACATATTCTGCAAAAACGAAAGATACTTTATGAATTTTAAAGTTCTTGATGATTTTGTGAGTTTGAGAAATAACTGTGGATTGCGGGAGCTATTTCACTGAATACAAATGGCTTCATTAAAGAAGATTTGCTAGAGTTTAGTATTCAGTAGTAACAGGATACTATTAAATTCATGGATTTATGTAGATGTTCATTAGCTATTTAGTGAAAATATTTGACCAAACATTTAATTTCTGCAACTTATCACTTCTAGCTTACTTACAAATTATTTTGTATATTTAAATTTACTATTGTGAAAATAGTTTAATAGGTTTCATAACTGATATTTCTTGTTCATGATTAGAATTTCCATGAAATAGAATTAAATAAATTTTCTGGTTATTTCCTTTTTGCTGTATAAATGAAATAGTATCGACTTTTATATGTGAAATGATCAATAATCCCTCAGATCATTTTTCAACATTTTGATTCAAATTATTCTCTTTTCATTATATATATATATATTATATATTTGAGAGAAATGACAAATTATCGATAGAATATTCTCAGTGATGTTTGTATCAGAAAAAATATTTTCTTGTTACAATGTTTCAGTAAATGTAAATCGTTTTGTTCTTCATTTACAAACTGTTTCATTTTCTCATGATTGGTGTACTGAAGAACCATCCATGTTGTAAATCTGAGTTTTTTTTAAGAAATAAAACAACATAATAATATATATCATTATTCATATTATTGATAAGTCTTTCATGAAAGATATCGTACGACTAAATATATCGGTATCGAATAACTAAATAATCGAAAATGATACTTGATTGGTATGTAAGATATCATATTTAAGTATATAATTTCTGTTCCAAAAAAGTTCAAATGAAACTAAACATCAACTTAGAAAAATAGAATAAATATACAAAAAAAAAAAACAGAAGATATAAAATGTCACCTATCCTTTAACCAATGTTGTTACTTACATATGAATATGTCTATGAAATATAGTTTTGACAGATTAGTAACTGAAATAATTATGAATTAACATACTCACACTAAATTACAATCAACCACATATGTAAATAGAATATTATTAATGACAGATTACTAAGATAGTTATAATTGTTACTACTGTATTAATAAGTTTTAAAAAACAATTATTGTTGTATTTCTGTCTATATATCCGAGTCACAAAAAAAAGATATATTCCAACTTTTATCATCTTTTTTCCTTAGTTAACATACGTCGGTATATACTTCATTTTATTTAATTAGTTAATTGAATATAACTTAATATTATCTAGAGTAAAATAAAAATAGTTAAACATGTTGTAAACATAAAAGAAACTGCTATATTTTTCAGAAAGAACTTTCAGAGCTCTAATGAAGAGTTTTAGTTTGTTTTTATATTAACAGAAAAAAAGAAACTGTAGAAGTCAACAAAATTAACAAATGTTCGCTGCGTAAATTTTTAAAAGTATATGATTGAAAATGGAACTCGTACCTATTTTTTTATGAAATCACTGTATATTTTAATCATGTATTTATTGTACAAATGGTCACACTGAACGATTGAGCGTCTGAAGTGAAAAAAATGAAAGTGAAATAAACTGTATAACTATTGAGCTGTATCCTATTAAATGTATTGAGCTCAAATTAACACCATTAGTAACGTCAACATCACACTGTGAGATGTTATTTCATCACTGATTGGATTATCTGCTCTCTATGTTCCTCTTTAAACAAAGGGGACATCATCATAACACTTTCATATTGGGACAAAATTGAAACTGGAGTGGCTCAGCTCAAGGTTCATAGACTATAACAGGTTAGACGAATTGAATAAAACAACAACTTCAAAGTGTTACTATGAACTGCATCCACCAAGTCTTCAAAGAATTTTAAAATTTAATTAATATTTTTTATAAAAGTCTTATCAATATAATTCTCCTACATGCTAATTAGCTATTAGGTATTACATTTTTTGAATAAAATATACTTTTTTATTTTCAGAAAACCCAGTCATAATTTAACAAAGGTCAAGTTTCATTTTCTAAATCACCTCTGAAATTGAAAAGTTTATTTTATTAAAAAAATAAATAATAACTGTTTAGGTAATACTTTGAAGAACTATTTTGATCAATCCCTATGAAAAATGAATAATTTTTAGAGTTAAAGTACCTATACAGTATACACTGTATAGGTACCTACCTATTAATTTTGTACACAGTAATCAGTAGGTAGGTAGGTGAATGGTCTTTAGTTTTTTATCCAGTTTTCCGCAGAAACACAATTATATTTTTATAATTTGATATCATCTGATAGATTATTAAATTTAAAAGAATTCTGAGTACGGAACTAGTATCGAAAAATGGATGGTTTAAGAGATATTTAAGACGAAAGTCCTTTCCATACACTGCTGCCCACTAATTCTCGGAGTGAATGGTCTTTTGTTTTTTATCCATTTTTCCGCGGAAACACATTTATATTATTATAGTTTTATATATTCTATTAGATTATTAAATTTAAAATAATTCTGAGTACGGAACTAGAATCGAAAAAGGTATGGTTTAAGAGAAAACCTCATATATCTCACTGTTTCACAACTCATTTTTAAAAAACTGCCATATGGTCACATCGTTCCTCTGGCATTTTTTTTTTTTCAGACTGGTTAACCTATTATAGTCTATGAACCTTGGCTCAGTTTTGCTTGATATATGCTGTTTTATGATCTTAAAATTCCCAATATATTTTCTTTCACATGAAAACGTTACACTGAGTCTATGCTTTCACATATACGGGCCGTTTTGGTTGATTTTATTGATGGATTGATTGAAAATTCCAGTAATTTCAAAGAATTTTAAATCTATTTATGAAATCTGGTGACTCATAAAATTATTTACTTTGTGGATGACAGGACTAAATCCCCGTATAAAAAAACGTAACACGATAAATAATTATTTATATTCAGGTTAGTGGTTGTCAAATTGTATACTGTAATGAGACTCTACCTTTTTTTAGAATCAGTTTTTGGTAATATGTAAAATTCAGAATAATATCTTTTGCCGAACTAATAATAGTTAATATAGGTAATATTTTAATATTCTCCCCCTGAAATCGACTAATTAAACATAAATTTCAGAGTTGATTAATCATACGTTTTTATAATTCATCCTAAAAAAATGTCAGTTAAATATCATACGATATACGCAATCAATTATATATTAATTGATTTAAAGACACAAAATGTGTAATTGAAATAATTTCCAAAGTTTCGTTCTCCCAATCGAAGGAAACAGTAAATATTTCACCTTAGAGAGTAATGTGATCTCTTTTATCATGCTTCAATCCCGAAATGGAAGTCATGGAACAGTTTCATTATTTATCAACCAATGGCTATTAAATTGGACTTGTTTACTCCGTAACTGCGAAATAGTGGGGATGTTTTTCATTTCAAAATGGCACTTCATACGCACTGCACTGTTAGCTCGAGAATTCCACTCTTCTTTTTAATTCTTATTAATTCAATCTATTTTTTGAGGGCCAGATAAAAAGAGAGAAATATTCTATATATTCAGCATTTAATTCTTGGAATACACAGTGTGTATTGTTGTCTTCGTTTATTTAGTTTATCATTCGTGATGTTTATAATTTTAATGAAATATATTTCAATTTATATTTATATATATATACGTATAGAGAGAAATAACTTATAAAATTAATTAAATAATTGTTATCTCTATTTTTATAAAATTGCTATCAAGTGAAACTACAAAGAGTTCTTCATAAATGTTTCACGTTTACTTAAAAAAATATCATCATTTAATTTTGTTCTTGTATATTTTTCTAAATTGTGTTTCACTTCTGTTTGATTTCGAATCAATTTCTTCTTCCACAGTTATAAATAACAATATTACTAAAGTTTCACGTCAATATCTTTATGTAACAATTAGACTTATTGGTTTCCTTCTTTATTCAAAATACCTTAGGAGAATGAATTTCAGCAGATTATTACAGGAAGTGTTCCTGTTAATTAATATGATATTCAATAGATTTCTGTTTTCAAAGCTTTACTGTAAATGTGAATTTTATTGGTAGTAAGATATAAACTACTAAATACAACTAAATATGTAGTATCCAAGATATAATCACACTATAACCCAAGCAACCATGACACATTTTACCAACATGTTCACTTAATGGTTAGATGGACAAGAGAAAGCATGCTAAATAGTAGCCTATAAATTACATGGGGATAATGTGGTTTTCCATTCTCATGGAATGTTACCTTGGGAGAAGCTTGGCTCAATGTGGCAAATCCATCCCATTGAATTGTCATATTGGCACAGCCTGATTACTATATAGTGTATCAACATTATATGGCTGAAACTTGATTAACATTTTGGCAACATCTTGAGCAAGATGGTTCCAACTTAACACCCCATGTGATGTAATCATGTTGGCTCATTTTGCAAAATAAATACACATTACAATTAGGATTGGTCAACCAAGTGCTTGCATGAGCCCCATTTACTTGTGCTGCTTGGGAAATTACAACATACTCTTGTTCAGTGGAGAAAAAAAAAGAAACAGAGTTAAAAGATCACAGAGTTAAAATCATTGCACATTCAAGTTATAAAATAATTAATTGATTAATACATAAAGTATATTTTGTCTCAGTGGGTCACTGGTAATCTAGATTATTATAAAATTATGATACAATTGTTAGTCGCTAAAAAATATTGAAATCAAGCTGAAGTATAGCTCCACATCTCTTGAATTTCACCGTTTATTTTATATTTAATATTCGAGGGTCGTTAGTGTTCTGAGTAAGGAAACATGTATATGCATTTAGGAACTCTTTGCTTTGGATGGAGTTGAGGGTGGAATTACTTTTTTAGTGGGGATTTACTATAAAGTAACAATTTTATATTTACGTCCATTACAACAATCAACAATTAGTAGAAATGCAAATATTGGATTGAGAAGCAATGTATACCAATTGAAATATTCACAGAATATGTAAATTTATTATTTCCCATTAATTGAAGAAAACAAGAATACTAAAATATTTTTTCCTATTCCAGGGTAATTTTGTTCCTGTATCAATCCAGAGCGACTAATGTGAGTATTTTTTATTAACAGTTCAAATATAGTATTCTGTCTATTAATTCATAATCTTATGTCACAAATTCACATGCTATGTTGTCACAGGTTGCGCATCTCGCATCTCAATTGCTTTCGGAACTATAGTTAGGTATTCAATCAACATCTAAATTCTTATCTAACTGTGTTGCACAGGATTCGGACGACTCTACTTTATTCTGGAATACAATTCAGAGTATTCCGGCGCTGGTACTTTAATGAAATGGCTAATATAATACTTTATTTATTCACAGACATTAAATATGACCTTTCTAAAAGTTATCTGATGTTGAAGTGGTATAGAGAAAAACTATTTTCGCAACACACATCCCAATTGTTGCCTATGCACCACAAAAGCTAGAGTCAGACTATGCATCTCTAAGAACCAAGCTAAAACAACTAGATTTATAGTCTTCTTCGTTGCAATACCAATTTTGTAAATAAATTTGATATTTGTATTTACTAAAGCGTTATTTTACAGGTCAGTTTATTCAGCCTCTTTTAAATACTCATTACACTTATACACCAATAATTATATATGTAACTATATGGGTAAGTAGGTAAACGGTTGGGGTTGTCCCATACCTCAACTGTTCTGAAATATAGTCTACTGCATTTTGCAGTCTTAAGTAGGTCATCTCATAGGTAGGTAGGAATATATATTTCATATGTAGGATTATTATTTTTATGTAGGTATGCTGTCTTGTGTAAAAAATAGCTCTTAGTTCTAAAATACAGTAGTCAACAAATATCAATGCTTTGTCTTTCCTTGTCTTAACCGTATCATTTAAATCACAAAGTTGGTAGGTATCCTTATTAATAATTAGTCTAATTACTGAAATAGCTGGGGCGTAAGAGTTATCGTCACTGTAAGTGTCTTTCAATCAGTGTCAAAATGACTGAGTTATATTATTGCTATTTGTACTTTGATTCAACTTTGTAAAGCAATATTCATTGCAAAGTTTTTAGGGTATTGTTGGTAGATGAGAAAAAAATAGTAATTCACTTGTAACCAAATTAAATATAGAAAATACGATTAAAACATGAATGTATTTTTATTTCTATTTCATATTATTAGAGAATATAATATACTTCATATTTATTTCAAGCTATAATATGATTTAAATTAATTAATTACATTTAATGCTACAACATTTATTTCATCATACATTGTTATAAAAGGTTAAATTCTGCTCTGTGATTTTAATTTAAATATTATTGATTTCAAAATGACCTTCTTTTCATTCAATTATGTCCTTCGATAATGAATATTATTTAATTTTGTTTGTGTTACACTTATCTCATACAGTAATCATTATAATAATCTGTTCAATGATATCATCGCCGCTCATTATTAAAAATTAAATATTCTTATCTTGGTTCTTTTTCTCAATATTATTCTCCCTTATGCAAAAATAGCACCAGTTTTTTTTAAATCACAGGCGGATATATTTTGGAATATCTGACTTGTAAAAAAGGAAAATATTTTCTAGAATCCATATTATAATCAGAACTGGAGATGCAAATTGTATATTGGTAGAAAATTGTAGATCAAAATGAAAATAGCCATACCAAAAATAGTATGAATTACCGGAATGAGTTTATTTATCATAAAATATTCAGTTTATATAACTATTTAATTAATTTAATAACATTGAATTTGTTTATTGGTTTATATAAATCCTATTACTTATTTTTTTGAATTATTATTTAGCATCAAATTTTTAGATTCAATCAGTTGGTATATCATGTTCAATCGTTTAATGAAGGTTTTCATTCTTGCCCATTTTCAAATTCATAAACAACTTTGATTCTCTAAGAACGTTGAACAATCTCTCTGCTCTATGTTCTTGAAAGCAATAAATTTCCACCCCAAGAGACATATGATCAATAGCAGACTTTTGATTTCCTCAGGGAATAAATTATAATTAGTATTGAGGTAGGTTTTTGATACTGAACTGACATGAGTGTACGAAAATGACGATATGATTGCGTTCATTTTGCTTTATAATGAAATCGCTAGTACATACTAGAACAGTCTAATATATAAATCCACTGTAGTTTCTGGAATCAAAGCAGGAAAATAACCTCATGAGACGAAATCAGTCTGTATGCTTCGTACATGATTCGACCATAAATGAAATTACTTTGCCCAATAGCTGGAGTGAGAGAAATAGGTTGCAAATTATTTTCCTTTCTAGATGTCCGTGGAAAACTAATGATCGAAATATTATTGAAAATATCTTTTTGAATAGATATAAATCGTGTCAACTCCGTATTTACAAAGAAACACTCTTGTACTATTTTGACTATAATACAATCTCAGTGTAAAAGAATTTATAAATAACAAATTTTAAGTTATTTCCGTACCTGATCGAATTACTCAGGTATAATTTGAGCCGCTCTTAGATTGTTGAAATTGTGTCTAACCTATCGGACAATATAGTCAGTTTCATATTTTATTGTGATTGCCACTCAAACTTTAGGTAATTCATTGAACAAATTGTTGCCAATAATAAGTTTCCAGAAGCATCAAATGGGGGAGTAATTCTCAGCGGAAGCTTCGTTTCGAACAACTAAGGCAACTCTAGTCTCAACTATTGAACTCAGCAGAAATGAAATAAATTTGGCTGAAGTTAATCTCTTTCAATTTAGTAACTAACCACCAATTTCAAGAGGTGGCTTCCGACAGCTGTAACTTTATTTACAGTCAGAATTAAATATTTGTCTGTCGAGTGAAAGAATCAGGTAGCTTCAATTACCCACGATTGATATTTCTATCTCTGTGAAGTTTAAATTTTATACATAATCGGAATTACTTTATTGTTAATAAAGCTCAAATACAAGCAGATTTTTAAGTAGTAAATGTTTAATTTTAATTCGACATCTGTATTAAATTTATTATCACCATATTGAAGAATCATCAGATTGGAATTTGTTTAGAGTAAGTATCATAGATTCAAATCAAACTAGAACTGCCACTCGTAAGCGCATACCGCCCCGCCGATTCAAACAATTTGGACATTTTCACAACCTTTATACCTTATATTAGTAATGGGACGATACCAAAATTTTTAACGATTCTGATACGATTCCGATTCTATCTAAATTAACGATTCCCGATTCCTGACTAATTGTTTATTGGGCTAGATATTTAGCTACCTAATGATACCATATTAAGTATCATAATAAATCTTCAATTTATTAATAATTTCGTAAGCTAATTTGTACTTTGTAGTGTTTCTAAGTAGGCTGAAACTTATATGATAAAGCCAGATATGTTTTATTGAAACTCTTTTAACACCTCAGTTTTCATTTTATTGACTAATCATTAATGTAAATACTAAAAGTAAATTTCATAAATCATTGATTCATAGGTAATCATTTGATTCCACTCTAAACAGTGAACATTGAATTCATTCCTTTGAAAAAAAAAACTTAATGATATTGTAAGATTAGTAACTCTGGACAGTCTCTGGTAATTGTAAGATTAGCAGAGTTACCCGATTTTCTCCTCACTGAAAATTTACTAGTGCTCCCTATGGAAATTTGGCAACATCTTGAAGTGTAAACTAAGTTGATTGTTGAACTATTGAAAGTCTGGAATATATTTAATTCAATTATAGTACAAGATATTTAACTCGATACTAACTGATTAGACAGTATTGTGTTGGACCATATCTTGAAATACATAGTACATTTTAAGTTATACTTAATACCGCATTACATATAATGCACAAATAATCGTTTTAGGTATCGAAATCACCCTAAAATTTTGGAACAACGATTCCGATTCCCGATACCTTGGAAAACCCCGATTCTCCGATTATTCCGATACGATTCCGATTAATCGTCCCATCACTACCTTATACTATTTCAACCTGATCGATCCCAAAATGTCTTAAAATGGGTCTTGGAAAATAGGATAATGTATTTAGTGGTATACTGACACAAAAATTAGGAATACTTATGAAAAAAGGGTTCTAGGAAAATTCCACGGAAGAAAGTTCCTCTGCAGAAGATTCCACTGAATACAACTCAATATATATGAATTTTACTGCTCATTTTCTAACACAATACTTTATAAATTATCATCTTCATATTATTATATAAGCTTTTTGTGATATTCATTACACTGTTTCTTTTTATTTGGTTTTAATACAATGTAAAGTGAATATCATTAAATAAATTTTCTTAGTACATTTTCTTTGTACAACACCTAAGGAAAGAGCATAGTAATGATCCTTCTACTTTAGATTAAGATAATTCTACTTTAAAAAACTATTGATAAATTATATTTAGCCTCTTGTTACCAAAATCTGATTATCGATAAGTTAAAATAATAATAATAATACTTTATTGAAATCTTTAAAAATGTACATGGGAATCTATTAACAATTTTATTATTTTACTGAATTAGGACGTGTTCATGAAAGAATCGAGCTCATATTAAACTTTATTTGATTTTTAAAACAATAAATAAAAAGTGTGTTATACGAACGATAGTTCGTAACAAAATGAAAATGAGCACAAAGAATACAATAAATTTACATATTAATGATGTGTGCAAAGTTTAAAATTTAAACATTTTAAGTAGAGCAACCACAATAAAACAACAATGAAAATCAATTTATTAATATAAGGTATGCTCTATATATGTATTTTAAAAATATTAATGCAGCTCCGTCCTGATATCCATTTCCGTTTTCAAATCCAACCACTAATCGTTTCAACCGTGACTCAATTGCCTCGAAATTTATATGAAAATTAAATTTTTAACGTAATATACGTGCTATATATTTTAAGAATGTTAATCCGTTTTCATCTTGATATACAGGGTGGGGCGTAAGTTTGGAAGCAAATGAAAGTGCATATTATAATCCAACGAAAAATATATTTAATAATTTACAGTTATGTATTATTACATAAGGGTTTTAAGAATTCAAAAATCATAACTTTATTCAAAATGTCCCCCCTTGTACAGCCTCAAATCTCCTCCGAACTCCTCCTACTGCGGCACGCAACTGTTCTTGTGAAATTTCCTTCCAAGATCTCTGGAGCGAACGCTTTAAATCATCCACACTGCGATGGAATTTACCACAGGCCTTTGATTCAAGAATGGACCATACCGAAAAGTCCATAGGATTAACATCTGGGGAGCAGGGAGGCCACATTTCTTTGGACCAAAACCGTGGAAGATGGTCATGGCACCAGTTTTGAGTGACATTTGCAGTATGTGAAGTCGAGCCGTCTTGCTGAAATGTCCATAGAGTGTCATTACCGAAGTGATCCTTAGCTGACTCCAACATTGGCGTCAAAATATTCTCAATATAACATTTAGCATTGATTTTGGCGCCTTGTTCCACAAAAATTAAAGGAGATCTCCAAGTTTCTGAAACGGCGGCCCAGACCATTACTGAAGCAGGTTTCATGGTTCTGTGGACAGTTTTTTGGTTGTATGGAATGTCTTCTGCACTTTTACCAATTATTCTGTCATTCCTCCGGTTGTGAGCCATTTCCACTGTGAAAATTTATTCGTCAGACCAAACAATTTCACCAACCGTGCCAGACTTCAATTCTCTCAGAAGTGCTTTGCTTCTCTCCAATCTCTTTTTCTTTACAGCTTCTGACAGAGTCTGTCTCTTTTGGAGGGTGAAAGAGGACATCTTTAGGTCTTCTTTGACTTCTTTTCTCATTGTTCTGGGACTCACATTAGCTGTTTTGGCTCCTCACTTCTTGGACGATCAGTCAAGTCTCCTCTCTCATTAAAACGCTTCACACACTTCCAAACAGTCGATCTCGCTATTGAGAGAGTCTTTGAAATGACGGAATCTGACTTCCCGGCACGGTGTAGAGCAATAATGGCTTCTCTTTTGTCTGACATTTTTGAATTGACTAAATTTTTGTAAAAAATAACACTGCCACTTCATAATGTAGTGTCTCTACTTAGTTCAAACCCTATCACCTACTTAGGAACTTATTTTTAAGAATTATATTAATGTTTGAAAAATTGCTTCCAAACTTACGCCCCACCCTGTACAAGCAGAATGCAAGAAATTATACTTCAAACCAGTACAATTAGGTACATTATTGAAAACACAAATATAATAATGTAAGAATGAATGCTACACAAAAATGCTTCACACAAATATAGTTCAAATTTTCATGGCCTTCCTTTATGGTCAAAGACATTATCATACACTATGCTAGTATAACACTGAACAGAGATAAATAATTATTTGAATGAAGTAAAGTTTTCATATAGCTATCAACTTACTGGAAGAGTATCACCTGCTCAGCTAAAATAATTTAGCAAAATATATTTTGGACTGGCCTTTGGACGGAACATTAAAGTTTTATAAAATAATAGATTCAATTCAGGTTTCCGGTTAAATCCTAGGAAAAAGTTCCTGGTTGGTTTTTAAATATTGGATTTTGTGTAGTAGAATTTTCCTCAGTGGAATATACTTCAGTGGATCTTTCCGCAGTGGAATTCTCCCAGTGGAATTTTCCGAAGTGATATTCTCCCAGTGGGACTTTCCGCAGTGGAATTGTCCTCGGTGGAATCTTCTGCACACCGAAAAAAGAATCACATAGAAAATGATTATTAAATTATGAAATAAAACATTATGTGTATTATGTACATATCACTAACTACCCATACACTACAAGATACACTTCAACTACATTCTAAGTCTTTAAAGGATACAATGGGAATCGCAGATATTACACAAACGGCAGCACGTACAGACATATGGATGAAGATTCATTCAATAGATGCATCATATACTTCTAACAAGTATTTTTATCTAGCATCACATTCGTATAAAATAGGGTAATTAAGTCATCTGAGATTCTAAGTCAATCGTGGTAGCAGGCAGCAACATTGTGTTTAACATTTTTCTTCAATTTCTTAGAGATTTAACATTTCCTATGATTGTATGAGCATTATTATACATATATACATATAAGGTAATATGTATAAAATAGACTAATTATTCTACCAAATTATTGCCAATCAAAACATAACCTCCCTCAATTTTGCGACGATGAAGATGGAAAAATACTTTTATATTTGTTTGTTTCTTATATTTTCGAGAATATGGAAACGTACGATATTTATTATATACTTACTTCATACAAAACAACAAAAAAGTAATAGACCGACAATATTTTTATGTTAGAATTATTTAAGTTTTTTAATTAGTACTAGAATATCTACTTATATATGTTTATAGTTATCGTAGTGAATATAATGTTATCACATCTGCTATAAACTTCAAATTATACTAATTTAGATATGAGTATAGTTTGACTCAGGTAAAAATAGAGATATAATACATTACCAAGTAATATTTACACTGACATGAAGGTAACGCAGTTTCTGTTAGTAATCTCGAAGTCAATTTCGCCTCTCAACTAATGAGATTTATTGGCTGTGAAGTTTAAAATTTCTCTACATCAACAGAAGCCTGAATAATTATTCAGCCACGTCTTGGTTTATTTATGCCTGATATGCTTTTCTCTAGAGCTCGTATTTTTTGACTCTCGATCGAAGTTATTAATATCAAATGAAAATTTTAATCTCGAAAATTGATGTAGACCTCATTGTAATAAAGTTGATGGAACGTGTCTGATTTAAAATGAGTTATAGAGCTAATTATGTGGGAAAATTACCATAATTTAGTGAAAATAAAATACAATCCACTTTTCAACATAAAGGGAAAGCTGATGAGTATTTTCTTTCGGAAATAAAAATATAACAATAACAATCTATCAGTGCACTTAAATATTATCCAATGTGTTTATATTATTATTGAAAGCATTAGTGAAGGGAAAATGTGATATATATTGTTAAGGTTTAATTAGAAATACTCCGATTATTATATAGATGCCATCTGCATAGCAAAAACTTATGATTAACACTCGAACGACCAGCGAGGACTCTGCGAGTACCCAGGTAACAAAAATTATTCCCTCGATATACCCAGCGTTATCAAGGGGATGCCCAATTTTGACGTTTTTGCGATATGGGGATATCATCAATTGATATCGAGGGAATAATAATGATGAGATTTAAATATATAATCCCTTGAATATTCCCTCGATATCAAGGGAAGGACAAGGAATACCTAAATTATTATTCCCTAGATAACATGAGGATAATGATGGGATAGTCCCTCAATATAAAAAGAATCAAATGGGAATATTTTATGAATTGTTCCAGTATATCAAGAATAGAACAAGGATATAGAAAGAATGATACAAAAATGAATATTTCTGAGCACATAGTGACTTTATATTAGGTACGTTTGGCTTTACATCAATTAGTATGATTTTTACTACTGCACCATTTCACGAACAAATTGAATGGAAATAAAAGGAGAAATAAATAAATTTGTATTTCCGGGACCCCTACTCGCAACTTGTTGTCTCCTGTTTGCGACGCTATTCACTCGACCATCCTGGACTTAGTAGAAGTCGGATTTTGAATGAACTATATGAAATATGATAACTCGAGTTCATATTTAGGTTATCATCGATAAATATTGTTTCACATTTCATAGATTTTTTTTATTTTTTCTTTTAAAAATCGTTAATTTAATATTTTTTATTGGATCAACTAATTTTTAACAATTACTGGAATATTCCATCGATATCGTTAGAGGATCAACAAATTTTCACTAATTCCTGGAATAATCACTTGATATCGTTATGAGATCAACTTATTTATACTAATTCGTGGAATATTCCCTCGATATCGTTATGATCACTTCTTGGGTTTGAGAATTTAAACTAGACCTTCAAATCTTGATAAGCATATATGTAAATTTATTCCCCCAGATCTAATTGTTTGTTCTTAATTTCTTTATTTCCATGATTCAGTAACTGATCGAATTAATGTCTATCAATTACACAGTAAATGACTTCAATTTTATTATATTCGATCGAATTAATGATAAATTTGAAAAAAAAGCGCAATACATGTTACGATTTAATCATTGTATGGGTTTTTATAAGCTATGATTTGCATTATGTTTTCTTTAGTTAGAGACCGAAGTTAGTTAGTGACACGTAATACAACTACTTTTCTCTACTGTAGTACAGCTATATAAAAAATCTATTAATATTTTGCAGGGTAAATGTGAGGCGAAATATTCAAATAGGTAAAGAGGTCAAATGTGATATACACTGACATTTTTATGTCAGTTGAAGAAAACGTTCATTTCCTACCTAGCTAACCATATCCTCTCTGTCCCCCGTGGGACAGAGGGGGACATACCTCGCTAGCGAAGGACAGAGAAAGACGAGAAATTTCAGACGTCTCAAGACGTCTGAAATCCACGTTTTTCCAACGCCTGAAATCCCACTCACGTCCCACGTCTTGCACAAGCGGGATGTTCAACGGGGGATATACCAAGTTTGTCTCACGCGGGATGACCCTCGTCTATCCCACGTCTTAAATCCCACTCACATCCCACAACTGTCCCACGCGAGATGTCTCTCTCTGTCCCACGCCGGATGTCCCACTCTGCCCCACGTCTTTCCCACGCGGGTTGTCCCTCTGTCCCCGTGGGATGTCACTCTCTGTCCCTCGCTGGATGTCCCTTCTGTACCAGGTCTGTCCCACGCGGGATGTTCCTCTCTGTCCCACGGGGGATGTCCCACGTCTGTCTTACGTGGGATGTTCCTCTCTGTCCCACGCAGGATGTCCCTCTCTGTCCCACGTGGAACAGAGAGGAACAGTTGTAAGTAACTAGGTAGGTATTGATGAGCACTTGTAGATAACTAGGTAGGTATTGATCAACATTTAGTAGGTAACTAGGTAGGTATTGATAAACACTGGTAGGTATAATTGACAAACATTTGTTGGTAATTGGGTATTATTGATGAGCACTGGTAGGAAACTAGGTAGGTATTGATGAACACTAGGGTGGGCCAAAAAATAGGGGTTTCGGGCAAACTTCAGAATCTTCATATGGAATAGTTATAATAAGTTGATACGTTATAGAAGAACATTGCATGCAAATTTACAGGTCATTTATAGATATTTTTGAGTTGCTCTAAAACGTTTGAAATTTAGTACAAAATTATATTTTCCCATTAATTTTGAAATATTCGATTTTTTTTTTAAGTGAAATAGGTAAAACTACTTGGAACGTTATGAAAACCCACAACTTTCAAAATTGCAGATTAATATTAGATACTTTTGAGTTGCCCCGAGCACTTTTTTTGTGAAATATATTACTATGTATTACAATATTTCTCTTAAAATTTGAATTCTAGAGCAATCATGCTGTTATTGTGATGAGATAGAAGTAATTTAATTCTCAAAATAACTTTGTGAATTGTATTTATTTCATTTTATAAAAGCCTCTATCTATATTTTCGTATTGCAAAAGTCGCTGCCCCTATCCTGCACCGAATTTTAACTGGGTACCCATGCAATTCGCTTAATCCATTTTTTGAGTCATCAATTGTTACAAATATTGAAATGTTGGTTTATTAATTAATAATTAATTTTTATGCTCAATTTCTTTTATATAAATTTCCTTATTATGTTCTTCATTCATCACCAGACCTCCATAAGTGTGGAGCACTACACTGAATACAGTCTCACGCGGTGCCTAAATTTGAACAATTTGTAAGGGTGGGGGCAACTGTAAACATGGTCTTACCTTGCTGATTTTCTGGCACAAACACCAAAATAAGCTCTGCTCAATTTATCTTCCTATTCTAAATGATAATAAATCAGACTTTATGAGTTTTTGCCAAAATGTAGTAAAAATCACAAAAAATGTTACTTTTCTGATATTTGAATCGCTTGAGGGCAACTGTTAATTATGTCATAATCAACTCAAATTTCAGTACACGTACCTGTACTTGTCATATCAATTTTATATTACTATTCCATAAGTAATTTCCAAAATGATGTTTTTTGGCCTACCCTAATGAACACTAGTAGGTAACAAGGTAGGTTTTGATGAACACTGTAAGACGTCTGATTTCTTCCGTCCCACGTCTTGCCCAACGTCTCAAATCCCACTATAGAGAGGGGTATCAGACGTCTTAAGAACTTAAGACGTGGGACAAACAGCTTTTGGTTCGCTGGGTAAATAAGAAATACAAAACGACCAAATTATGTCGCAAAATTAAACCTCGCCAAGGATGCTGCGTGGAACATAAGCATTAAACAACTTATGTCTATAATGGAAGGCAAGAAGACTAGGGTCACACAGTGAGCAAAATGAGACAAAAGTGCAAATCAAAGAAAAACTTATTAAATATTTATTCCTCTGTGAAATTATACTCTATTTAAAACGATTTAATTTGTGTCTTTATTTGAAATATTATGTAGTTGTGGTCTTTTTTCATTGTGGACTTAAAAACATACCTTTGTTTTCAAAAGCTCTTGATATTAGAAGATGTCGTTATGAAATAATTGGATATTATATATTAATTTCGCGTTTCATGTTTCACAAATTGAAATTTGGATTAAAAAATTTATTTAAAGATTTCTGTTAATTGTTATTTGAAAATATGAATTCATTAAAAAAAATTATAAGTCTATTTTACAAGATAAATTATAATTTAATCACATAAACAATATTTTCAATTTATATAATCATAATTAGAGAAAATTGAATTTATTCATTAAAAAAACAGTGTTTTTTTTATTCATTGTTAGAGAAAATAGAATTTAACACACAAAAAACAAAATCATTATTATTGTTGTTCACTATAAATTCAAAGAAGGCAATATATTGTAGACTGGATGCGGTGCTTACGAGATACACAGAAGGCTTTAATGTGTGACAAGCCATTACATTATGGCTCTGGTACGAGCAGCTCTGAACTTGATGATCTCTGTATGAAAATGTACATAATGGTACACCATGTATGGAAGACTATATTTTGGAGAACCGATATATTTTACAGATTTTGTTAAATATTTTCTTAATTTAACAATAAAAAAAAACATATATTATCGGAAGGAATTAAATCGTAAGAGATTTATTTTTTAAATATCTAATTAGAAATTTGTCAAATCATTCAACGTCGTAGTTAGATTATCATTTCTATCATCGGGCATAATTGCCGACCAAAAGTCGACAATCTGCGATTGCAAGTCCCTGCATAGCTTAAATGATGGGCAAATAATTAAATCTGATACAATTTTCAATTTTCACGCGTTAAATCTCAATTAGCGTCAAACATAGGATATTATCGTCTATGATTAACTAATGCATAATATGCATCGGCCTATAATACTACATACTCCAATTGAAAAAAAAACGAGAAAATAAGAAGTACTGGTGGCATTTTATATTTTCTAGTTTTATTGAAAGTTTTTCTATTGTTCTAAAATGTTGTTTCGTTTCATTAGAACTTATTTTAAAGATTATTTTTGATAACCAGGAAATTACAATTTCTCCTGTTTCTGACATTCTTTATTTTATTGCAATATTTCGCTAGTGAACACCTAGCATCCTCAGGCACAGACTCAGAAACCATGCGCAGAACGGATCCATAGCTCTATACAGTCAACAACATCATAGCTACAAGATAAAAACTGCCGAAATTCTAGCTAACACTGAAGTAGTCCGACAACTCAACTCCAAGGAAGACCTGATCATCGCAGAAGCACTAACCATCAAAGAATGCAAACCAACCATTAACGCACAAAAAGAGGGAGAAACTAGAATTTTATCAATTTTTTAATAGAAATGCAAGTTAAATAGTCTATATAGTAGCATCAATGTGAAATAATGTACACATGACATACACAGTCATGTGCATATTTTTTATTTTAATAGATACACATATATTAGCCACTCCTCCCATGTACGCCTTTTTAACTTAGATAGACAATAGTACAAACATATTAACATTTCTTATTTTGCTTCCTGTGAATGTGGTAAAGTCCTGTGGTGGACTTTTGTAATTAGTAGTTTTAAAGTTTTGCTTATTTCGAATTTCAATATCATCTTTCAATATAATTATGTATATAATTAGAACATTATGTAAATCCTTATAATTCGAATGATCTGTAGGTTGTCTTTTTTTTAATTGATTTATTAATAAATATTAATTTAGTTTATTTTGTAACCTACAGGTCACGAAAAAATGCCTGAGCATGCTAGGTGTTCACTAGCGAAATATTGCAATAAAATAAGGAATGTCATAAACAGAAGAAATTGTAATTTCCTGGTTATCAAAAATCATCTTTAAAATAAGTTGAAATAAGACGAAACACCAATTTAGAACAATAGAAAAACTTGCAATAAAACTAGAAAATATAAAATGCCACCTAAATAAACTGCTGCCTAATTATACAAATATAAATATGGTGATTAATTAATAGATTTTTGTCAAATTACCATAAGGTATAAGTCATCCATCACGCTAATAATCGCTACTCTCATATTCTGATTATTAGATAGAAGATTTACAGACGAAGATATTCTCTCTGATGCTAATGTTTATTGAATAATTTAATTTAATTGATAATTGTCATAAATATTTGTTTTTAGAACAGGAGTTGATGAACAAAAACTAGAAATGAACTCACAAAGTGGAAGACCTTAATAATGATTTAATGATTTCAAAGATAATTAATTACACAACTTAATTTGATCACACACGTAAGCATATATGCATGAACAAACATTAGTTTCACCTCTCTATTATCGAAATGTCATATATGAACAACACGTTAGAACGTTAGCTAAATAAAGTAACAACTGAATAATTTCGAAATAAATCAGTCAATTTTAACTTGATGTTAAACAAATTTAACTTCTATCGTGAGATAATTTTCTGTTCTGAAGAAAGAGCAATTACTACAGCAATAACTTTTTCAAAGAAACAAAGTTTCACTTAAATTTTAAAACTATTAAGTATTTTTTGAAGGTGTTCTGCCAGTAACTGAACATTATTATATTTATTTATGTATTATATATTATATATTATTAGAGAAAACATATTCTATGAATATAAATAACTAAACGGTCAAAATATATAATTTGGAAATAATCAAATTATTCTATTCAATCTTGTTTCTGATGTTACACTGCCCTATTATAATATTCTGTTATAATGAAGAAAAGTAATATGAGTGGTTTAATCGATTTTCAATTGAAAAGGAAATACAGAACCAATCAAACATTTCTGAATAATTGGTTCATTGTTAGATAGATCCTCTTTCGTTTACCCTCTTTTCCCTTCATTCAATTCTATCTGGATAAACCAAAGCCAGATATTAATCTCGACTATAAATTTAAATGTATTCTAAAATAAAAATAAAACCAATATATCTCTTGAAATATCAAGAATATTCTTCTTGGAATACATTACTTTATTCTAATAATATTCAGGTCAGAATTCTGTTTTGTTTATTTTGAATCAACGATGTCGCTTTATTTAGGATATCTTTGGTTATTTAAAATCAATTTGTATCATTCTCTGTCATAACTGCTGGTCGTATAAATCCTCGAAACTAGTATTTTTTGTTTTTATTCATATCGTTTGTCAAACTCGGTGGAATGAATTATTCATATTCAATATTTGGAAAACTATAGATTATATCTTCTAGTTATTTGTAATATATTATGACTTGGTGAAGAAAGAAAGGTATGCAATGTGACAATTATTAATAACTTTTCCACGAATGTGAATATCTGTTCAACCGGTCGTTTCTCTAAATTATCCGGAAAAAATAAATCATTCGAATGATGACTGATTCGTTTTCATAGAGAATATAGGGTTAAATCACATTGAATACTCCCACAATATAATTCCAACAAAAAATGCCCGAATCAATCCATCAATTTATATTTCTCTGTACATCTTTGTAGTGCAACTGCATATTTACATATAAAGAATTGTTGATGTTTCAATAAACTTCATCAGTTTAATATTAATAGAATCCTGCTGTCAGTAAAAGTTATAGAAAACAATTTGTATCTACAATATATAGATATAATTTCTCAATATAACGAATGATATGTTTAGTTAATAAAATATCAAATATCATACAGTGATATTACTCTACTTTTTGTAATGTTACCTTGTTTGTTATTATTACCTCAAAAAAAAATGTATTAGTTGTATTAGTCAATTCAAAAACAATTATATACTATTCGTGATATATATTTTCAGATAATAAATCATAAATCACATTCAATATCTTGAACATATGTATTCCAATATAGTATAATATACATTACTAGTTAAAATAAATAAATTACACATTTTATACAGTATAGCAGTATAAGACTGATGAATTTTAATAGAAAAATTCACTTCTATTTAATAAGTACTCGGCTCAGTATTTTAAAATCCTTTTTAGTGCATTTAAATACACTATTAATATTGATGAATGTACTATCAAATAAATTGGAATATTAAACAGTAAATATTTATATTATATAGGGTGTACGACACTTGTGTTGCCAAACTTTAACTTAAGGTTGCAATTGTTATAATAAACACTTTATATTCTCTGAAATTATGGTCTAAAATGTTTAGTTAAAAATTTACATGGACTTGAAGCTAAGTTATATAAAATTAGTAAGAAAAACCGTAGCAAGGAAACGAAATGTATGAAAGTAACAGGGGGCCACCAAGAACTGATATTACACCCCTAGATTTCTACTTATGGGGACATTTAAAGAGTTTGGTGTATGAAAAACCGATTCAATCCAAACAGAACCAGATTGGCAAGATTGTCGAAGATTCCGCAAGGATTCGTGAAACTCCTGGTGTCTTTGCTCGCGTCTGCCAATCATTGGACAAACGTTTGAACGCATGAATCGCAACAAATGTGCGGCAGTTTGAACACTTTGGTAAGATTGTAACTTAATTTAAGATTATGTTTCATGTGCTCGTAATAATTCCGGTAAAAAAAATTTCGTTTCTCATCGCAACATTAAAAAAAAATGTTAACTAATAATAATAAATGGTGCAGATACTTTCCTAACCTTGTAACTCTTTAACTAAGCATTTTAGACCATACCTTTGTTGAATATAAAGTGTTTAGTTCGACGATTGTACCTTAAGTTAAAATTTGGCAACAAAAGTGTCGGACGCCCTGTATTTTTCACTTAATTAATATATTAGAAATATAAAATAGTGAAATTATTTTTTATCTGAGAACAAGATATATTTTTAAATATTCTTTTAGAAAAATTCAAGGCTGGACAAAAAAGATCAAGTTAGGGTTTAATTCTTAATCATTCATAGAAGAAGAATTAATTGTTTAAAAGTTTGCAATTCAATCAATAATCGTGAAAAAACAAGTAAATCCACGAAGAAAGAAAAAATGAATTAATTTAAATGCTAATAAAAGATATTTTGAAACTGCTATTGGTATATGTCAACAAATTTGTAAAATTTGAAAATTATTGGAAACTAGAACGGTCACTCGTAGACCTCTTACCTTCGCCGTTTTTACATTTTTTTCTCGTTAATTTTTAATCTATTCGTGACCTTGACAACGACGTTAGATCCGATTGTTTCCATAATCTAATCTCATAGTCTCAGATAGTACATAATGACCAAACATTCCACTAAAGTTCAGTCAATGTGGTTGAATTTATTTTTAGTTATAAATGACCTTCCCCATGACATTTGACTCGATTCTTCCGATAGTATAATCAAATGGTTCCTGAATTATGACCATTGGTCCCTCCAAATGTCAAGCAATTTAGTTGAATACTTATTGAGTACTGTGAATATCACGATTAATCAATAAAGGAATCTATCCGGATAATTTCAAGATCGCAACAGTTTTCCCTATTTTCACAAGTTAAATCTAAATATTTACAGATCGATAACTGCTACACATATCAATTTTTAATATAGTCTTTATAACAGTTTTATATTTTAGAAAAATATTTTATTGATACAAATATAATTTTAACTGATCAGAAATGCAATGTACACAAAATTTATTGAATCATTTTTTTCACAACAGTTATCTCTACTGCTTCCATTTTATAGAAGATTTGTGATGTTACAGAAAAGAGTATTTTTTCTTTTATATTTTCATCAGGGGATTTTGTTGAAGGTATCGATAAACGATCAAACGAGGCTAACGCCTCTCTTATAAAAATGAAGCAAAACGAATTACATCGATCTTCTGATTCAATTACTTTGCAGTCAAGAAACCCATCATATTGTCACTTCATTTAACTCGAACAATTGATTATTTATTATAGAGAGTAAGATATACTTTTGAAAGGAATATATACACATTTCAACGTATTCAGAAATGCATTATGGAACCAATGCATAGGTAATATTGAGCTTGTTCTATGTAAATCTATAAAATCTATAAAAAAGATCATATAAGAATGATATTATAAAGTTTAATAATTCATTTTGGCGAATTCTACAATAATTTCGTTCATTAAATTGCAATTACTCGTAAAATTGTAGAAATAGCGATATCAAGTACTGATAAAAAGTTTTCAATATTGGATAGCAAATAAATCTTTCTAAATTCAATGCCACGTTTCTAAGTTAGCGGCAAAATTCGTATCTGATGCAATAAATAAAATAATATCTGGTTTATTTGAAGCTTTCTTTCATATCCCTACGAACCGAAGTAAATAATAAACACAGATCTATCATTTAAAGGGACAGTTGGAGGAAGATTTATAAAATACGCTAAGATAGCGATATAATGTGGACTTTTGTAGAATTTTCGAAGGAGTCATGAGAGATTGCATTAAGAAAATTGTTTACAATAATTTTTAATAGGTTGAGGACACAGTGATATTTAATCGAGGAATATTGCGATATTTTTTATTTCAGCAGCATTTTAATATATGGTTTTATATAATTTGTTCCGTTTTTTTTTATTGAACCATTTTTAAAAAACGGTTAAAAGTTATCAAAAACATAGATAAATATCATCAAAATCGAAAAAATGCCAAACAGATTCTTCGATCACTAAAAATGATGCTTAAAGAAAACGGTTAGATCGATTCATCTGAAATTTTTTACAGAGATGAAACAACTGTTACGAAACAATATGACTATTTCCAATCTTTTCTTAATTTAATGATTTTTGAGTTATAGCCATTGAAAATTGGGTATCGTTCTTTTGGGACACCCTGTATTAAACTCGTTCATTCTCGGGATCGAAACGATAATGACAGGAAAATATTATCATATTATTCAGTTGCACTACTTGGCAACTGAAAATGATGTTTATTTCTCAGACAATAATTTTAATGCTTTATTTACTTATATACTTCAGACAATACTCCAAAAAATTCATAACTTTTCGTCAAATACGATGCAATAATTAAAAATTATTGAAATGCGTTACCAGTAAAGTATTGACTTTTTATTGTGAAGATTTCTGCTGTAATGTACAACAGACCAAAATTCATCTTCAAAGCCCAATAACAAACTGGTGTCTCTCCTAAGATTCTTTGTCATCAATAAAACGTGCCAAGTAGATCAGAAGGGGAAAGTGAAATTTAACGACTAAATATCTACAGAGTTAAGGGGTTTTGTTCATACAGGGTGTTCAACACTTTTGTTGCCAAATTTTACCAGAAGATAGCAATTGTCGAAATAATCACTTTATATTCCATGAAGGTATGGTCTAAAATGCTTAGTTAAAAAGTTACAAGGTTAGGAAAGTATCTGTACCATATATTATTATTATTTAACATTATTTTGTTTAATGTTGCAGTAAGAAACAAAACATTTCCAGCAGTAATTATTATGAGCACAAGAAACATAATCTTAAATTAATTTATATATTTACAAAATTTGTTCAAACTGCCGCCCATTTGTTGCGATGCATGCGTTCAAACGTTTGTCAAATGAATGGTAAACGCGAGCAAAAATACATGCAGGAGTTTCATGAATCCTTGCGGAGGCTTCAACAATCCTGCCAATCTGGTCCTGTTCGGATTGAAACGGTATTTCAGACACCAAACTCTTAAGATGTCCCCATAAGTATAAATCTTGGGGCGTAATATCCTTTTACAATACTAATTGTAACTTTTGTTATTCAATTTCAACTCCTTTTTAAATCTTTAACTATACATTTTAGACCATACCATTATTGAATATAAAGTTTTTATTTCGATGGTTGCAACCTTATGTTAATGTTTGGCAGCAAAAGTGTCGGAAACGAATGAAATAATATTTAGAAATTGGTATCCATAATTTTGTAGATTTTGTGGAGGATTAAATAGATGTATTGTAGATTCTATCCGAATTTTCATTATAATATGCACATATACTTGTACATTGTACATTGTACATGGCAGACCATTTTCTATCATTCAAATTTCAGTGAAATTACAAAACTTTTAAAATATAGAGTTGAACTTTAATTGGTCATCTTGTATTTTTTAACAATTTTAGCATTCTGAATTTAAAAAAATATTATATGTTAAATTTATTGCAAAGATTGTAAATGTAAAGCTCTATCCCATAATTTTGAAAATTGTCCTTTTTCATATAGGGTAAAGGATCTATCTATTTGAACATTTTACTCACAAGTGATAGATTAGTAAGATTTACTTTTACATATTGATATTCATACCATATAATAATATAAGTAAAATGATACTCTTATCGAATGTTTACGGACAGGAAACAAAATAATATTTTAGTATTCGAATTACCTCAACGCTTTGATGTATCGGAATCTTCAAAGAGATATACATATATATTCAAGTATTGAAATAAGAAAATAAATTCATGCATTATTGTATACTGAAAAATTGGATTTACATATCTATGAATAATAATAATATATTATATTTATAATATACAATAATTATGTACATATATTGAATTTCATCTAGTTTGGATATTTTTTATGCATCTCATAAGAACAATAAGAAATAGTGTATTCATTGATAAAAAATGCTCATATCATGTAAAAGGTTCTAGGACAACTCGCCGCCGGACAATTCGCCGCCGGACAACTCGCCGCGGACAATTCGCCGTGAGGACAATTCGCCGCTAGGACAACTGGCCGCTAGGACAACTCGCCGCGTGATTTGTGTTATGTCGGCGTATACATCACTTACATATATTTGAAAAAATTATAAATTTGAACAATGATTTGTTTCAATACGCTCAATACTGACGTAAAACACTAATTGACAAATTTCATTATATCAATTAATTAGTTTCTTTTGTTATATCTGCGAGATTATTTCAGGCCGCAAACAATATTAAAGCCATTAATATAAATTTAGAAGTATTTAAGGTCTGCTTTGAAACGAAGGGCATTCTAATTGACGTCAAAAGGAAATAAAATTCAAGGGACAGGAAGAAGAAGTCAGAAAGCAAAGTGACTCCTTGAACAAAAGCACCAACCACCAGTCCGTGACAAGCTCATGGATGCAGAAAAGCTACTTCGGGGATGCAATCAATTACAAAGGAATGATATGAAAAGGAACACAAGCACAGATGACTGCACTCACGAATAGAAGAGGAAAATGAAGAGGTGTTAGTAAATGTAACTTATTAGCCTACCTAAAGGTACGTTTTGCATGCAGCGATTGTTAATTACGATCATCGCCTAGTGATCGCTGAGCACTAGTTCAATGCTATTCATATGGAACTGTTTTGGAACAAGCGATTACCGCGGAGCTATATTTCAATGTATTCCTATTGCTGGACACACAATCGCTGCATGCAAAACTTACCTAGTTAAATAACCTTTATTTAAACTAACCCTATAAACAACGTATGTCGATTCGATGGATTGTTCCATCGAATCGACAGATCGTTGTTTGTAGGGAATGTACTAGTTCTAAACTGAAGTCATTTTTATAAGTCATTAAACGTATTAAGAAACTTGTTTTCTTTCCAATAGCAAATTATTTTTAGTAAAATACTTTTAATTAATTTACAACACGCACCTTATATTTAAAATATTTTTATAAATAAATGGTGTATACGGTTGTAAAACATTATCACGCGGCGAGTGGTTTTGGCGGCGAATTGTCCTAGCGGCAAATTGTCCGGCGGAGAGTTGTCCGGTCACCCATATAAAAAAATTATAGTGTATATTTTCGTAAGTACTGCACAAGTTTCACTATGAACTGCTTTTAGCTCTACAAATCATGAATTCATATTCACGCTTTATTACTCTGTAACTCTTCCAAGTTACAGAGTACCTCTTCGCATCAGTGCCGGAATGTATTCCAAGCGAATTTGATCTGTCTGGTGACCGGACGTTTCGTTACTGGACGTTTCGTACCTGGGTTTCGTAACCGGACGTTTTGTTACCGGACGTTTCGTTACTAGGACATTTCGTTACTAGGACGTTTCGTTACCAGGACGATTCGTTACCAGTTTTTTTTATTTTTTTCATGAAATGGAAATGATTTTTTATTAGATATGGGTTACAAAATTGCAGACTACAATTTTATATCAATCCCATACATTATAAATGTATGGAATATTTTTTTATTCGTTATACATTAATTTTAATCAGATGTATTAAAACTAATAATCATTACTTAATTTCTTTGATTAGAAAAGCTGGAAGTAAAGATAGCATGGATAGCAACCTATATAGAAGTTAAATAACAATACTCTTATTTTTTTGTCCTCATATGATCGAAAATGTGCTTCTATCCGAGAACTGGGAGCTTACCCTACATTGGGAAAATATTTTGTTTTTCATAATTTGGAAAATGTTTTAAACATTAGTGTAAAATTCCAATTACCAGATGTTACAAGTTACCGAATGAAAATAACTTAATGAAAAGAAACATAACCTTCCGCATTTTGCGAAAGTAATAATTATTTTCGATCATATAAGAAAAAACTATATAATATAACATTTCAACTCTATATTCTTATTCTTATATACTATTTTCTATTATGTTCGAAAATTTCCAGTAATTGGTTCACATAGGGAAAATATTAAATACATATTTATAATTTATAATGTATGGGATTGGTATATTTTTTAGTCTATAACTCATTTCGAATTAAATAAAATCGTTAGTAGCGATTCGGAACGAAAAATCTGGTAACGGATCGTCCTAGTAACAAAACGACCTAGTTACGAAACGTCCTAGTAACGAAACGTCCGTTAACGAAACGTCCGGTAACGAAACGTCCGGTAACGAAACGTCCAGGTACGAAACGTCCAGTAACGAAACGTCCTAGCACCGATCTGTCTCCACTAATAGTTGTTTTTCATAGCTGAAATTTAATTAATCTGAAAATTCCTGATAGGGAGAGGATATATCTAACAATTACACTCTCTTATCACAAATTATAGATAGCTTTTTCGACCAATAATTGTCCTTAAAATATAAATTTTTCATCATGATGATCTGGTGGTTATGTGTTCATTCTAACTTCTAAGTAATAACTAACTCTCATTATTTGGAGATTAATTGCAAGTAGATATACCATTCAACATAATGTCACTTATATTGCTCTCCGAAAAGATAAAAAGTCTGGAATTGTATCTCAAAAATATTTCTAACCAATATCACTATATTCTGTATCCCATATTTGTATTTTTTCTAGAACGATGGAAGTTATGTGTGTGGACCAAATTTTCAAAGAAAACTTTGAAGAATTGGATCTGAAATTCAAGTCAACATGTTCATCCAACACAATGGAGGAATCGAAGAATCTATCTCGAGTAATTCTCAAGTTAAATCTGTCGAGCGTAGAAATGGAGAAGAGAATACTGTGGGTTGAGTGAATGGTTTTATTCGTTATTTATAAAACTACAACACTTCATGATAAATGTCCACTACAATTTATCCGATATAGTTGAATTATGCGCAATGTCATTAAAACATTGAAAATTGGCGTAGAAATTATAAACTAACCCACTAATAAATGATAGATGGTCACCCTTATAGCTGATATTATGATATATGACGACTTAGTTTCATGTGAAAAAAAGTTTAAAGCAAATATTTATACACTCTTGATGCAACATTTATTTTTTTCCAACAAAATTTTCAAATCATTTAATTTCTTATATTAAGAATTGACCTATAGTACTACATGTACGTATTCATTCTAAAAATATATTATTTATTATCAACTAAGTTTCAGCTGCAGACAATAATTGACTTTAATTTCTTAGTCGGGAAATACAAAATCGTTATTATCTACTATGGTACATATTGGTCGTCTTGTATTGTATAGGATGACATAATTTCGGAAATCTTTGACGAAATTTATTGTCGTGAAAGGATTTTAAATTGTAAATAAATTATGATTCTTTCTCGTCTAATCAATCATCATGCTATATAGAGGACAATATTTTATCAATATATGAATGATTTTTTTTTTGAACTACGAAAATAGAAATTCCAATTGACACCTCAATTAAGGATAAATTAATTAGATATCTTTTAAATGTATTAGAAATAATGAAGGAAGGGACCGTTGAAAAATACATATTTGAATCGAGGGGGAAATCACAGGGGATTTCCAATTCTCAAAACCTACGAACAATAGTTGTTAGAAAAGAGATGTGAAGTCAAGAATATTTATTCTAAGTATCACTGAGTTGAAGTTAGATAATCGCTATAGTTAAATTTAAATCTTCTTTCTTTCACCATTAGAAAATGCAATCCACATTGTCGCGAGAAAAGGTTTTCTCCCTATTATATTCCCTAGTTCATTATAGATTTCTAAATGATCCTTATTAAAATTACCCTATAAGTTTAGTTCTCTTTCAACTCTGATCAGATAAACACGGTTACTCTCTATGTCATAAGACCTCCCAAATTCCCGTAAGTTCCTTACCTTTGATCAACGTAGGAAACTATAATACCGTCATCCCAGTGTTTAAAGTAATTGAAAATATATTGTCAAACTTCTTCATTTAATAGTCTTAACTGGTTTATACATACTGCATATTCTCCATTCGTTTATTTACTAAGCTCGGTAATTATTAGGTGCATACCCCCTCAGGCATAATTTTCAGTAGTTTAATTTCAAGTAGTTAAATTTCGCGTTGTATTCAAGCCAAATTTTTTTTTAATATCCACTAGTCCTTATATTTAATTTAAAAAAACTTAACTTAATCTAGGTCCCCAAACTTCTTCCGATAATTGTTTGTTAATTTTACCTATTTTATTTTCTCTTATAGGCTGTACTTATAGCAGCGTAAACAAAAAACTGTCACGTACGATTAGTTATATAATATTTTGTCTCGTTATATTTGGAGTTTTCGTTTTAGTTCTTACACATATCTAGAAGTTAAATTTATTTGTATAAAGTACGTAATCACATAAGAACCAACTAGGTTAATTCATAAAGACCTGACCAGTAATAATTTAAAATGTAACTTTTGTATTTCCCAGACACATTGGTTTCTTCTCAGAAATCGATTGTATTTAGAATTTGTTTCGTAGTTTGTTGTTTTGTTCTAGTTTTTTTATATTGTTTCTAGCATACGTTTCCTTTTTCCTCAGGTTATATCACTATCATTCGAGGAATAAAAGAGAGAATTTTACGTTTTTTTCCATCACCACGTCACACATTGTACTTTTTATATATTAATCTTTTCATTTATATGATATAATTCGCATGATCTGAATTGTGTATTCAGTTTCATTTGATAATTTTCATCCTATAATAATATCTATGGGAAACACGAACTCCCTCGTTTCTTAATATATTTATAGAATTACCTTTAGTTGGAGGAAACTAATGATAATGATTAATTTTTCTTGGAAATTAGAGTTAAATTGGTGTGCTGACAACCGTAATATTTTATTTAGAAATACAAAAAAATTGTTAATTTAAATGATATACGATAGGTTGGAAACAGTGTAAGTGTTTTGGAATATGAAAAACTGTTTCCCTTCAAGTATAATTTGAATTATTGATGATTTAAAACATTGAGATTTATATATTTACTGTTTTATAAATCATGTATTATGAAAAATTATCTTCTTTTTGCACATAATATTAAATTGTTAAAAAAAAATCGACTAAATATAAGGTAAATCATTACTTCAGAAAAATAATGGGCCAGGAAATTGTCGGGGACGCTGTTAGATTGGTGTGTAGTCCGTTAGTTCGATTCTATGTGGGGCAATATCTAGACACTCAATTTCATTACCTTTGCCAAAACATCTTTATTGTCGAGCAATAACTGGACTACTTCCTCCTTTTCATCAGAGGATAAATTGTTTTTGCAATACCACACTTTGGAGGTCAACAACATCGGATTCAGAAGTTCCACCTTTTTCAACTTCAACAACATTAACCGCCTTTGATTCAAAAATTCCAAGAAATCAATCTATTATCTGGTTTTTCTTCAAGGATTCTGCGTAAGCTCCGTTAGTCAGAACAAAAGCCTCAACAACGCTATCACCGGCAGGAATTATCCCACTAATCAGCTGCAACTTGTAGACTTGTAATATAGTAACCAGTTTTAGCTCTTACATAACATGAAAGCAGAATTTTTTTTATAATCAGTAGAAGTATCTTCAGAAACGTCTTTGTGTAGAGAATTCCGAAAAAAAAGGCTCAGGGCAACTCAAAAATATCCTGAAATTGCCTTAAAAAATATGTTCTATAATTACATATCAATATATTGTAAATCTAAGAATTAAAAAATCTGAAGTTTGACCCTTATATTTTGTCCCACACTACAATATATAATCAGTCTAAAATTGTAGCCATAGTAATGACATCAAGATGAAAATGTTAGTGCGATAATTCAGTTATACCGTATGATTAATTCAGTCAAACTGGCGATAAATGAGACAAGTCCAAAAAGGCCAAAATGAGTTATGACTTCTAAAGGGTTGCTAGAACGGCGTACTATATTTATGAAAAAAGGGGTACGTGTATTGTGTGAAAAATCAGTGACTCACAAAAAGCATTTGCAAACTTTAAAAACGGATTTTTTATAACTGATTTTGGATTTACACCCGTTTTCACCATCGTGGGTGAATGGTTTATTATTTTATTACTCATGAAATTGCTTATTATATCAAACGAGCCACATCATATAAAAGTGTAAAGTTGACTAATTTGTCATTTTATTCTTATTTTGTATAGAATTAAACAGTACGAAACTATCTTTACAGAATGATATTGATTCGCTTTACAATAATAAACCAGAGAGGTAAAAGAAGCCCATCAAGGCCTATCTTTTCACCAGATGAAATTAATTGCATCTCGTATTCGGAGTAATTAAACTTCCTAACTAATATGTTAGAGTCTTAAATGGTCTGTTTCTTATTTTCCTCTGTAAGCTTTTCTAGTTAGGCATATTGTTTGATGGTATGGATACATGGTTCGTTAATATAGAACGAGAAGAGCAATTAATCTTTGAAAAATGTTTCGAATGAAGATTTTTGCTCTAGCTATTAGTGCAATTATATTTGTGTTATACATTTCCAAATTTTAAACCAGGCCTTCTTCTCTTCATATATCTTTGGATCACCTCGAAATGTTCAGGGATATCTTATACACTTATAGTGATAATAACATCGATTATTTTAACCCTACTGAATATGACATGAGTTTCATAATCATATTTTTCTTTAACTTTATACCTCCCATGTGGTAATTTTTCAGACTTTCTTGACATTTACCCAACATTGATACAAAATATATTTTTGTATTTAAAAGTTAAAAACTATTCACGTATCGGCGTAAATCAGCGTAAATCAACTAAATTAGGCAATTAATTGTAACGTGATGATGAAGTGTGGCAATGGAGAATTAAAGCTTGTTAGCATCTAAGCACACTACAGTCCACATTTACATTGAGTGCACGCACAATGGCACAAAGCGATTGGGTCACAATCTACCAATAACAGCTCTGCTCTCTCAGTTGCCATTATCTTACATACCTATTTATTTATTTCTCCTTATATGTTCAATTTTATTGCTTGAAATTAGGTACACATTATTTCAGTATATATCAACGATTTGAAAGAAAAATACAGTACCGTAGCTATATGAAAAATCATTCGTTTTTATCACTTAGTCAAACATTCTGATCTGCTATCCAAACTCATTAAGGTTTGGAAATAATTGAGTATTATGTTCTCTGCAGTGGGATACTTCAAATTATGAAACAGATACAAATTTTTGGATTAGTAGAATGTTTTCCTTAAATTTAAACTTTTATGAAGGGAATAAATATTCAGAAAATTTCAACACACTTGCCGCTTTTCAAAATAGAATACGTATATGCATAATGCAACTATTCAAAAACACAATATATACACTAAGCAGATAAATTAAATTTTAAAAAATATTTTTAAAATTTTATTCTTGAACTCTAACAATGGATGTATAAATATCGTGGTCACAACAAAATAGAATAGCTCTATTAAATACTAAATATAAACATTTATTCAGTGTAATGTTTGATGTTCCTTCAAGTCAATCGTGCATATAATAAAAATGTATTGATGAAAAATGAACTCGGAGTTTATAGAGACAAGTTTTCGAATGAAGAGTCTAAAGCCTTTTTTTGTATATTTAAATACATCATCAAAGGAATATTTTTCTCCTATGTATTGACTCTCAGTTTGACTTTCAGTTTCATGCATTTATAAAATTCTTAGTTTTTTTAGTGAAGTGAACTTTTGAGACTGAAAATTATTGACTTTTACGTCAATACAAAAGGGAGATATTTTGCTGAAAGTCTTGAGATGAATTTGAGAGCTACGAAACCAACGGTAAATCTTCAGGTTATGTTTATAGAATAATTATATAGATTGATGCAGCGTCATGAAATCATTAGTCTAGTCTAAACCAATTAATAATATTACCCCTAGGAGAACATTATTTATAAGTTTTCCAAGTTGAAATGAAATGATCTTCATATAACTAACTTTTTCACAGATTGCTTTTTATATCAAAATAATAATAATGAAGAATGTATAAAGTTTCATAAGAGTTTGTAGGTATTTATTTTATTATACGAACATTATATAGATAATAATCATACATTACAATTCCCCTATATAATGAAGTCTGGTATAGTGCATCATTTAATTGAGTAGAGTCCTGAGTAAAAAAAATTATAATGAACAAATTTTGTTTAGTCTGTCAAGAAATTACCTTAAATAGACTGACATATTTATAGAAACATTTAGTACCATCATGTTGAGAAATTCTTTTCTTGAGAAGGAAAAACTTCATTACAGTTACGGTGAAAGTAGTTAATGTTTTCCTGTTAAGTGAAACATTCAGATATTTCGAGCCTTGTGATATGAAATATCATTTATAGTGAATTTAAATTTATGATTAAAATGAAAATAGTTTGTGTACTATGCCTTAAAATGCACAGTTTTCTATGATTATCTTGAATTCTATATAGAGAATTAAGCTCTATATACTATAGTATATATTGAAATATTTCTAGTTCGTTATAAAGGATTTCTGATTTACCTGATCATAAAAATATGTATATATGCGATTATAATCAGTGATATAAATTTAATTTATCTAAAACGTCGAATGACGCAATGGTTATCCTATTGTATTTATATTAATAATATATTTCATGAAACCTGAAATCAAATTACAAACTCCATTTAAATTATTGATATTTAAGACCAGAATGAGTCAAAATTTTCAATTCGAGTCAAGAATGCTAGCGATCACTCAAAACGCATTTGAAAACTTGAAAATTTATGGCCGATTTTAATTCTTGGGTGAATAAAGGCCTCTGAATTGCATTCCTCCATCAGAGTGCTAGGAAAATTCGCACTCAGAAATTTCATTCACGGATAATTCATCCACGGAAAATTCATCCGCGGAAAATTCGTCAACGGAAAATTCGTTCACTGAAAATTCATCCATTTTATTAAATTAGGAATAGAAAGAAGGACATTATTGAGTGTTAACAATATATGAAAGAGATAATCTTAGTTTGTGCCAAATATTAGGATGCCCTTTTTTTTAACATTCTAAAATTCAACTGAATTTAATGGATTTCGTGTCGGTTTCGTCTTCCCCGTTTTGTTTCAATATAGGTAGCTTCAAACTAGATAAAAACTCAATTGGTATCCTTGCCTAAATTTTCATTAACGGCAACAACATCTTCAGGTGTTAAAGGTCCTCACAACTCTATATATAAAGAATATCTGGAATTACTTTAAATTTGTAGAGCTAAGGTTATATAACATATAAGAGTTAACAGAATAGAAATCGACCAAGTATTCTGTTCATAATTAATTATATATGAAATATTGAACTTTCAAATTTCTTTCTAAGATTCAATAGAAAAACAAGGCTGTAGTCTAACCGTTCATGTGTTATCGCAAATTTAATGATAATTAAGTATATAGGTTCAATTTTAGGTACCTAATGTGTTTTTAGGGTAATGGTATTCAGTGAGCGGAATATGTAGCCATTTATAATATGTCTAAAAACGTTATTATTGTTTTGAATTTTAAAGATTCAATGGATCCTTTTTCTTCGCTTGAAATTCTAAGGTTAAAGTGAAATCACAAGAATTTATTAAATAACATATTATGATAAAATATAAAAATAAATTTGAAATGTATTACAGTTTATTTATCGATAACCCTAGCTCTAATGAATAGAGTAATTAAGAATTTAGAGTGGAGGTGAAATTTTAGAACGTTAAGGCACTGGAGCGTTTTTACCTAAATTAAATTAAATTTAATTAATAAGATTATTATATATATCTATCAAGAGTAATGTTTCATTAAACATTCATGAATAATTGTGCAGTACAACAAACTTTATGGTGGATACAATTAACAAAGTACGTGAAGTATGTACTATAACCAACATACATTGAACTACTTTATATCAAAACATTTGTTCTGTTTAATGTTATTTTACGTTTAATGGACAAATTTTCCGTGGACAAATTTTCGAGTCATGCTTCAACATAGTGAAGATAAATCCTTCTCAAGAAAGTCAACTCAGATATTAGGTTTTGGCCAAACATTACCAAAAGATTCTACAATCGGAAGAAAGTGTTTGCCCATCAAACGCCAACCAATACAAGTGCAAAAGTTTCCAAGTAGTTGCTTTAAAAAAATGATAATTCTATTACCAAACACATTTTTTCAATTATTTCTAATGTAATTTTTCGAAGTGTTGTCTATTAAGGATAAATTACATAAATTGATTTTATTCTATTAAGAACACTGTACTATTAAATTTAGATATAGCAATTAAATTTACCTACAATATCTATCTCAAATCATATATTAACCCATTTGATACCGATTATACTGTGTCGTATTGTTGTTCACTTTTAAGTAATTAGGAACACGAGCTAGATATTTTTGAGGCATTTGCAATTGCTTCTAAATTATAATCCGTTAGGACCATTTGACACTCGATTCGTAGTGAAGCTGACGATGTATATTTTAGGTTATAATTTGATAAAATAGTTGCTACCATGCCTGTTTTTAATTTGGAAGAAGTTAGAAACATGAAGATGAAGATATATTGAAACTCATATCATTGCCAGATATATCTTTATGATTATTATAAGAAAGATGTTGTTGATATTGAAAATCTCTCATCCAAACATTTAGGAATTGCACCATGAATATTTGATGTTATAATAGTCCATGTTATTCTTTACTTTCTATTTTCTTTTTTATGTATCTCATAGAAAACTAATAGAAGGGGAATATTATTTACTATTATACTTTTTTACATATTTAAGTTTATAACTTGTATACATGTAATAAAACTTATACATCATTATTTTTCTACTTGAAAATAATAAATTACATAAAATGACCGTTTCGATTATAAAAAAAAACTATATGATTACTTAAAATAGTCGAAAATGACACGAATCAAAAGGGGGTTCGCCACTAACCAAAAGAGGTCACAGCGGACCACTTTGGGAAACCCTAGTTTAACAGGTGAATTGACTTGGAGCCGTTAAAACAATTTACACTTGGAGAAATTTGTTGCAACAAGGTGTTTCGGGCTCAACCCATGGCTGTGTCTCCAAAAAAAGACACTTCAGTGCATCAAACTATAGTTTGAAAGTACTTAGGCTTGAAAGTGCATCAGTTCGACGTATTTAAGTGTTTTAAATTTCCCTTTGTAAAAATATGAGAATAATTTCCTCATCATTTCAAGAAGCTTATAGCTGAGCACTAAAGGGCATCGAACTAATGCACTTTAGAGAATACAAACTATAGTTCAATGCACTAAAGTGTCTAGCCTTGGACGCAAAGTCATTGGGTCAACGCAAAACACCTTGAGTGTATCGGTTGGAGTTGGAGCCTACAATAAAATACTTATAAATACCTACTATAAATTTACTGTAATTGCAATTCTGTAATTTATTAATGATTGAATTGAAATTAAGCATAGCTATAATCGAGAAATGACTATGAATGACCTTATTTTATTTGGAAAACACGTTAAACTACATTCACCACCCTCTTTATTTTCCTCTTCCAACCGTAAGTGAGTAATTCACTGGTGTCTGTGTCCCATTTCGTCACATTCACTGAGTAGCTTTTTTGCATTCATGAGTTTCTCAACGAGTGGTATTAGCTAACTTTTTTGGTATTGTCACTTTCCTTTCTGACTGCTTCTTCAATATATTTAGTAATTATTTATGGCATCAACGTTCGAAACAGGTGATATAAGAAACCTCAAATCCTCAAGTAATAATAGTTAATTGAAGGGGCAGTACAGTCAATTTTCATTTAATCAGTTTTTTTGCCAAGCGATTGCTTAATAAGAATAAAGTATTCGTGTAGAATTTTAATTTTTTAATAACATCTAATAATGTAAATATATAATTTATTTCTTACCAAGTGATAATCTTTATCTTGGGAACAAACTAACTGAAATAAGTTTCTCTATAGATTTTAGCCCAAGCGAAGAGATGGATTTATGTTTAGAGCTATGCTTTCTTGTCTTCGAATTCACATAATATTTTTTCAATATTTTGACGCTAACAAAGTATGATTTATGCACACGTAAATTACTATGAAAAACAATAAATCTACTCACGTACATACTAATAAATGCAAGTTCTTCTGCAAGGTGTATTTTCATATTTGTATTTTATTTTGACTTTACCATCTCTTTAGGCACTGGAAAACCATCTGATATGAAATAATAACTTTGCAGCTAGTATATTGTTGATAACTCGGATATATTTCTGACTTCATCTATAAATATCTTGAAAAGGAAATATTCATATTACTAATCTCCATTTAAATTGATTTTTGCCAAACAAGCATTTCTGGTAATAGTTGAACCAATGAACAATGGTTGTGTGGCATGATCTTATATCACTAGAAAATATAGTCTCAACGGCACCAATCTGCTGTTATTAAAGGCAATGTAAACTACAATTAATTGCCTGGTAGTTTGGTTTGCGATAGCAATAAAGGTAAGTCCGATGCTAATTTGGTACTACAAACAATGACCATTCAAACAGTTCATTGAAATAATTTCCTCTATTGGTGGATTTCACTTAAGTGGTACATTTTCAGAAAACTAAGTTAACATTAACATTAAAAGACGCTACTACTTGCAAAGTGAATTAAAAATAATATTATCAGAGTGATGAGTGATTTTATCATTTACATTATGTAATTATTAGATAACTTACTATTGGTATAACAGCTTCATGGTACTACTAAGGGTTGAGATAGTCTAGCTGTAGTATCATTGTTAATATATCATAGAGTACAAATAATTGATAAATTATCTACCAAATAATATTATTATTGTAGTCAATTTTCACTAAGAGTGTCACGAATGTTACGTGTGTCTTTCAATTACCATCGAGTTGCCAAAATACAGAAGATGTAACGGAAGAATTTAACATATCGATCCTTGAATTCAATATTAGCCACACAGGGAGAAAGTAATGTAAATTAGAAGAACAATTGGGGTCATCTTTCGATCTGAATTTTGTTGTACTTAAACTCAGGCTATCCAAAAGGAAGTTATCGTTAAGTTTATGTTGATGTAAGAGTTAAAATCGTGTTAGATTCATTTTCAAGACTAAATATATTTGCATATTATTCAATATGCATAAGATATTTTTTCTTCTACCTTATCAATATTGACAAATAAAGCATTGTGGATATTATAATGAATAATAGCATGATAACTTTATGAACACAATCTTGTCCAAGGTAATAACCATTTACTCACTATATATTTTTGATTTTATTTAATATTTTATACCTGCATCACAGATTTCGGGAACGAATTACTCACTTTCCGGCTGATTGATATAAAATGTCTAATTTCAAATATATGAACATAGAGTGATTTATTTATATCCCCCTATAACTACAGTGGAAAAATGTAAGTTCAGCAGAATATTTATTAATTATTTCACAGTTTTGAAGTAATAAATACGTGTTAAATGTAATGATTGAACAGAATTGAAGAATTGCATTTTCAGTGTTTCGGAAATGCAGTGAGTGGAGAATTTATATCCAAGCTCTGTAGAAAGGGAGAGTCTTACAAAAAAATGATAGAATTTTTGTATGAATGACCTTATGTTGAATAACGTGAAGATATTTTTGTTCTCAGATCTGAAAGATTTGATTTCATCTTAATTACAAGAATTTACCGTTAGAAGATATAAACAAAATATATATAGGGTCAGAAATAAAATATAGCCATATTTTGGGAAAATCATTTATTTGAAACTTCAAATCTGCATTGAAAATTGCGTCTTGTTAGTATATATAATTATTTTATATCTGAAGTCATTGTACCATAAATATTGTCATTGTACCATAAATGGGTGTCCGGAAAACTGCCAGGCGGAAAACTGCCAGGCGTAAAACTGCTGAAGCGGAAAACTGCCAGGCGGAAAACTGCCAGTCACTTATTGGTAATGCATGTATATTTATTGACTTTCTGAAATATTCTTTAGTTATAAACACATTTCAATTTATAAAAAACGGCGTTAGTCCTTCTTTAAGAGGTTAAGGGGACATTCATTTTTACAGTAAAAACTACATAGATATTGGAATACTTGAATAATATTTAAAGAAAAATAATATTTCAACAAAGCTACTTTATTAAACATCTGAGTAAACCAAACTTCATTACATATAAGGATTTTATAATTTATATTTTAACTTATTTTCAAAGTCACGTAAATTTTAAGAATAGGTTCAGTTACGTTTTTAGTCTTTTTTTTAATTTTCCTATTGACGTCAGCAATATATCCTTTGGTTCCGAGGAAACGTTGATATATGTGTACTTATTTTGCGAATACTAGATAATTAGATATTCTCACAATAATATAATTTTAAATTATACAATGAATTAAGTGAATGTTAAATCAACTTATATGTATGTTAAATAGTTATTACATTTACATTTTTATTCTCCATATGTCATTAATACAACACATTCATTTTAACAATTTTCATTTATATGTAAAAAGTATTATTAATCAATATGCAATCCAATTCGATCGAGTGAAATTGTAAGAGAATTAAGTAGGTAATATCTGTTTAATAATCATAGATGATGGGTTGCAAATTCTAAGTAATTGCCGAACATCGATTAAAGGTTTTTATAGTGAGTACAAGTGAATATTAAGCTTCCCTACAAACAATTCCATTTGTATACCATATGGCACTTACATATTTAAATCATGTGTATACCATGCATATTCTTGGAAATGGATACCATATTTATTGCATGTTGTTTTACGTGGTAATATGGTAAATTATATGTGGTTACCATATGTTATAAGTATGGTATTTAACATGTTGCTATGAATGTGGTAAATAACATTTGGTAAACACCTGTTTAAAATATGGTAATTTACATGTGGATATGATGTGGTGTATACAATCTCCATTTGATATGGTTTTAAAATGGCATAACCACATGTTAATTATGTGTTTTTATTAGGGTTAGATTGGTTCAATGTGGATAACACATACATATTTATACTGCATTGCCACTTTAAAACCATTAAACCACAAGGTAAGCATGCATGTGTATGCAATATGGAATTGTTTGCAAGGTTGAAGACTAGTTCAATTCTCAAATTATAAACGCAAAAAGAACTAATTAGACACTAAACCTGTTATGAACTGATATTGTAAAGACACGTTGTGTAAACAATGGAATTTACTCTGTCTCTAATACAATAATTTAATTGTTTCTTCTCTTATTATTTTCTAAGAAAGGATATATTTTCAATTTCTATATTGTAATTGATTATTTATGTAATATTTATTTATTTTTATTTTATATATTTTTCTAATCAATTTGTTTACATATAACTTTTATTTTTATTTTGTAAAAATGAATATCCCTTTAACTCCTCAACGAAAGGCGAACGGCTTTTTTATAAATTAAATGTTATTATTGACTAAACACATTAAATTGTCAATAAGTGACTGGCAGTTTTCCGCTTGGCAGTTTTCCGCTTCGGCAGTTTTCCGCCTGGCAGTTTTCCGCCAGGCAGTTTTCCGTGTACCCATAAATGTAATGATTGTACAAAGTTGAAGAATTGCATTTTCATTATTTCTGATCAGTAGTGATTGGAGAACACATATTCAGTCTCTGTAGAAAAAGAGAGTCTGACGAAAAATGACATAAACTCTCGAATAAATTCGTCTTAGAGAGACTTTTTCTAGGGAACTGTGTGCAGTGTGAGTGGGCAATACTACATTTCCTTGTGATTTACCAAATATTATTACTTCGAAACAAATGATAAAATAAATATTTACTTCAATGAAATATCGAATTCAAATATTGAGATCAAATATTCAAGCAATCATAATGTTAATAACGATTTACTCTCATAGGAAATGCAGTGGATCCTTTTCCATGTATTTGCTTCATTGAATAACTGATGAGAATCTCTCACTCAGAGTGTATCAATCTTACCTTTTCAAATGGAATCATACATGCATTACAATATAAGGTGATGCGGCCCAGGTTGATTATTCAATTATCGCTTTATGAATGCATAATCACTTTATACCCAGGTAACATAGAGATATTCCCGGAATATACTCTCGATATCTATATATTCCCTCATTATCCGCTATCGTAGAATGCTATCAAGGGAATATTCCCGGGATTAGTGAAATTTAGTTGATCCCCTAACGAAATCGAGGGAATATTCCAGTAATTAGGGTAAATTAGTTGCTCCCTAACGATATCGAGGGTATATTCCATGAAATAGTGAAAATTAGTTGATTATTATCGGTATCGAGGGAATATTCCAGGAATTAGTGAAAATGAGTTGATCCCTTAATGATATTGATGAAATATTCCAGGAATTAGTCAAAATTAGTTGATCCCCTAACGAAATCGAGAGAATATTCCAGGAATTAGTGAAAATTAGTTGATCCCTAACGATATCGTGGGAATATTCCACGAATTAGTGAGAATTAGTTGATCCCTATCGATATCGAGGGAATTTTCCAGGAATTAGTGAAAATTAGTTGATCCCTATCGATATCGAAAGAATATTCCAGGAATTACTGAAAATTAGTTGATCCCCTAACGATATCGAGGGAATATTCCAGGAATTAGTGAAATTAGTGATCCCATAACGATATCGAGGAAATATTCCAAGAATTAGTGATAATTAGGTGATCTCACACGATATCGAAGGAATATTCCAAGGATTATTGAAAATTACTTCATGCACTAATGATATCGAGGAAATATTACAGGAAAAAAAGAAAATTAGTTGATCCTATAATGATATCTATCAAGGGAATATTCCAGGAATTGATGAAAATTAGTTGATCCCTTTCTGATATTTAAGAAATATTCCAGGAATTAGTGAAAACTAGTTGGATCTCCTAAGGATATCGAAGGAATATTCCAGGAATTACTAAAAATTAGTTGATTCCCTAACAATATCGAGGGAATGATCCAGGACTAGTGAATAATAGTTGATCCTCTAAAAATTATAAAACAAACGATTATAAAAGAAAAACAAGAAATAATATATGAAATATGAAACTATATTAATTTTATAGATGATAACCTAAAGATAAACTTGAGTTATCATATGGCATAAAGTTCATTAAAAATCATACTTCTACTGTGTCCAGGATGGTCGAGTGGTTAGCGTCGCAAGCAGAAGTCAACAAGTTGCTGGTTCGAGACCCGGAAACATCACTTCATTTCTTGCTCCATTTCTTTCCATTTTAATTGTATATAACAATATGTATCATTCAACGAATTCATGTAAAGTCAAACATATACGTACAAATGTAGTATATGCTAGGAAATATTAATTTCAGTATTCTTATTTTTATATCCTTCCTCTATTCTAGATATCCAGGGAATATTACCATTTGATCTCCTTGTTATTGAGGGAATATCCCCTCACTATCACAATTTTATTCCCTTGTTATCGATGGAATAAAAATTTCGGTATTCCTTGCCCTTCCCTTGTAATCGAGGGAATATTCTAGAGATAATATATTTATACCTCGATATCGTTTTTTGGATATCCATATATCGCAAAAACGTCAAAAAAGGGCATTCCCTCGATATACCTGTGGTTATCGAGGGAATAATCCCTGAGAATTTCCCCGGAATATCCCGGGGATATTTTTTGTCACCTGGGTAACGCTTCCCAGCATAATCGTATTTGTAGTCCATTTACTGGAAATTAGAATGATTTTTGATCATACCGTATATAAACTAGTGAATATATCACATTTTCTTGTTCGAGATTTCAAATTTTGTAATCTTTGCTTTCTTTATTGAGAGATTATCGAATGCTTATCATAAATATTTTTGTCAGACGATCAGATGATGCTTATAGGTATAGTTCTATTGTTTTATAAACTCTGCTATCAATCACCAATATAATACCTGTCTGACGAATAAAGTTTTCAAAACATTAAATGAGAACTTTGCGCATATACAATCTAAGATACATTATGAAGTAGAACTCTTTTATGAAGAAATCTTGTATAATGAATGCAGTGTTCTGAGTAGAAAAGCTGATGGTCATTTCATGGCATATTGAAATATTTTTTTTCAATATAATGGCTACTTTCTCACTAATAGACACTTCATTTCACTATGCAGGTGTTAGGTTCATATTCTTTCTCCATACGGACACAGAAATTTTAAGAATGATTATATTAAACTAATTCAATTCAAATCACAATTTATTCTGACAACCCCTATATTATTTTAGAACTAAAATACCTCTTAGATTATATACTACAGTCCAAATAGATGTGACCTGCCATTAATTTGTAACATTCAACAAGGATTGGGCCTTAGGCCTTCCACATGAAGATTTAGTTGTCTGGTCATTAGGGAAATACTTCAAAATTGAATCGATCCAGCTCACAAAATATATTTGAGAAACAGCTGTTACAGTTGAGTCGTAATCCTGCATATGGCATTTGTACCCTTAGTTCAGGAATACTGACTTTGAAAATTAGAATCTAGGAACCGCACACCAGTTAGCAACATAGAGTAACAAATAATTTTGGTAGTAGCAAATAGTTTAGGTAGAATCAAATAATTTTGGCAGTAGCAAATAGTTTCAGTAGTATCGAATAGTTTTGGTAGTAGAAAATTGTTTGGTAAGTAGCAAAAAGTTTCAGAAATAGCAAATAGTTTCAGCAGTATCAATTAGTTTCGGTACGAACAAATAGCTTCGTTAGTTAACTCGGGACAAGTAAATATAACGGACGAGAGTTCGTTACATTAACTTGGTTAAATTCCTAATAGTGAAACAATAATTTGAATCAGAACAATACGATATTAAAGGATTTAAGCAGATTTTTTCCCCTTTTTCAATCACTTGTTCCTCACAGCCTTAAAATGGATCGATGATATTACTGCGATCATATTAATAATGTATAATCATTAATATTATCATTTATGATGATGCTTATTTATAAAAGATTAAGGAAAATTTCAATTAAAGCTAATGGAAACTATATTAATTTTAATCAATTCTTTCAAATACCCCATTACTGGTCCGTTTATCTTTACAAGCTTAATATCTGGTCCATTATCTTTACTAGCTTAATTTTTGGTTCTTTACTTGCTCCGTTTACGTTACCAATACTAAGATAAGTATTCATTTAAAGGTGGATACCACCTAGAACATTTTCTTATTTCAGAAGTTAAACGACATACAAGTAAAAGATCAGGGACACAATTTCTCCATTGCAACAACCATATTTCAGAGATAAATAAATTGTGAGCCGTTCACTGTGGCTGCTAAACATGTTAAACCGGCTCGCTTAAATTAAACCCTTTCCAATAATACTTGTACTATCTAATTTTCACGCAAAATTGCATAATTCTAATGATAAACAAAAATAGGTAATATATATACAATATTCAGATGTTACTAAAGAATGTTTGTCTATATAATGGGATTTCATTTCTGAGGAGTTCCACTGTATAACATAAATAACGTAAATAATATTGGTAAACATCGGAACATCATTAGAAAAATCAATATTTTTTTCCATTACTGTCAAACCCATGCACATAGAGAATCCGATGTCCTTTAATGCATAGAATTATTCAATATTCGATTGACTGCATAGAGTTGTACAAATGTAATATTCATTATTTATGAAGCAATTACAATCTGTTGCATATACCATTCATGCAATAAGGAACAGCTCCATTGAATAGGATTCTGTAGGAAATTTGAATTGTTATTGCAAAGAATTCCACATAGAGTCTATTATCCATTATTCGTTCTCCAAACCAGGTTTTATTGGAAAATATATGTTCCTAGATGTGAATAATCAAACCTTCAGATTTTTCAGGTTTTCCTTGGTGTATAAAGTCTTTTATAATATCAAAGTATTTTTACAAGACCTAATTGCCTAAATGAATCATAGAGAGTGTATACTACTTTTTTTTAAATTGAAACAATATTTACTATAAACATCAAGTTTACATTACATTACATTATTTCTCAATTCAATTTAATACAACTAATCTTAAAAACCTCCATTGATAATTCTTTTTTTTTCTTTTACAGAGAATTTGCTGTGTATCGCCTTCACTAAAGAAAACTTGGAAGGTAAGTAATGCTTATAAGAATCTATTAATCATGCACATTGGAATACCAACTTTTATATTTTCTAGCAATGTAATCTGAATGTTCAGTCGAGTGAATCGCTCATAATCAAGATAATGAGGAAAATTAGCGCTGGAGATTCAACAAGTTTCTATTGTAATATTTGCAATATTATCTTTGAGTTCACCATTTACAGGATTTTTTTTTCAAATTGTCCAATTTAACAGTAATAGTGATACATTTAGGAATATTCATTCAATTGACCTCAATTTTATATTATTTGCAATGTTATGTCATTTTAAATGCAATATATTCCAAAGAACTGCAATATTAGGCCATTCTTGGACCGCAATGATGTTATATGAGAACATTTGGATGAATATAAAGGAACATTTCGAATGAATACTAATAAATTAAAATCTGGCATCATAAACAATAAATAATGTCATGTATAACTTAGAGCATCTTAATGAGTCCGTCAATTTTTGGGTTGACTTACTCAATATTCATACTAATAACCATGACATAAAATGGGAAAAATGAAAAAAAAAATTCTATTATTATTGATAAATTTCATTTAATGAAGAAATTGTGTAGTATTTGGATCAGATAGTATTGTAATTTGTCTAGAAACCAATCAGACCATAATCTCAATTTCGCATACATGTTTATTGTTATAGCCACACAAACTGTTGGTAATTAAATGAGCAAATGGTTGTCTAATAAGTTTCCAGAAGCTTCAAAAGTGGTGTAATTCTCAGCAGTAAATTGAGATCGAACAACTCAGGCAACTCTAGTCTACACTATCGAACTCAACAGCAAGGAAATACATTTGGCTGAAGTTATTCCCTTTCAATTTAGTAGCTAACCACTAATTTCGATAGGTGATGTCCGACAGATGCAACATTATTTTTTATTTCGAAGATGAAGTAAATAATTATCTTCTTTAATACAATGAATGAACGAATATTTTGAGCATTTTCTTTGGCCTTACCGGGTGAAAGCTGTAAATTAGACTCTTGCCCTTGTTTGATTTCGCTTTCCCATGCTCCTTACATCTTCGTGAAAAGGATCTATCTACTCTCGAGAAAATTTACTGAAGCAGTCTTAATTACTCTTACTCATGTTCCATTCTCCGCGATTAAAGACTCTATTGCATAATAGATCTTTCGCTCATAAATGTTAGATATAATCTAACATTTATGTATAATTTATGTATAATTTCTTGAATTTTTCACATTTAATTTATATATTCACTTCAGTCATTTTCATATTACTCTTTCATGATTCAGCAATATGGCAGCAAATGTTGTTAGCGACAAATCAATGATTAGCCGTAGTGAAAATATGACCATAAACAACTAATAAACAAGTATAGTGAAATTATAAAATTAAAGATAACATACATTTCCTTCACTTCCAGGCGTTGATACAAAATTCATTACTTTACTATTTAAATAAATGTTATCCGTGGCTAAATTGTATTTTGTTGGTTAACTTGCTTCTTATTTTATGAGTAAATAAGTCTCATCTTATGTATTTTAATTATGCACGTTGTAATTAAATACAAACTATATAATCTCAACAAAGTGACGGATATGAAATTGAACAATTAAACATCTAATTATAATTTCAGAGCATGAATAAACTTACAGCTTCTACTTTCTTATTGCGATTTAATTGTTATTTGTTAAGCCTCTGAGGCTTTTGGTAATGTTGTGTAAATAATATGAAGTTCTCGGGCTTAATTGACTACATCAACGATAAGTATGTGAAATGCAGGGAACATTTTGAATAATGTTGCTCTTTCAATTAGAAAGATTTATTGCTAATTTAATAAGAAAGGGTAGAAGATGGAATAATAAAATATTATAAATTTAATTGTGTGCCTAAACCTGTTTATAGACTAATAGTCATATATTTTATTGATATAGTATCCATAATTTCACAGGCTAACAATTTTTTTTTTTCAAATAATATACAATTTCTAAGTGAATTTGATGTTCTGTTAACTATTTAAAATAGTTACATAGGCAATCGGCAGCAAATATTTAGCCAAAGTCAAAACATCGTCAGGGAACATAATCATATCATTCTATCGGAATGAAAATCTCGAAATCTCTTTTTATTTGCCTAATGGAACTGTGTAATTTGGGGAGAATTTTTCCTGCTTAAATGAGTGAGAATAAAAAGATTGAATTGTTTATTTATGGAATCAACATTGACATTTATAGTGAAACAATTAATTATTTTAACCCTTTCGAGTCTCCTGGGACACATTTGTCCTGCAAAATTGTTTATAAAGTTATTCTTATTTTACTATTTAGACTGATATACATTGTCGATAAATCGTAAGTAATTATTTTTTGAGGGCATATATGTGAGATCTAATAATAGAGAGAATTTAGAGGCTAAATTATGCTCAAATGATGAAATATAATAGACTATTCCCTTTTTGGGACGCGGGCGTCCTAATGTGTCTTTCATTGCTATGAATATTAAGTATGTGATGAAAGAATGAATGAACGTATTTTCAATTGTTTTCAATTGTACCACTATCAATATTTGTGCAATTTAACTAACCTCACTTTGGCTCACGCCCTCAGATTAAATTATTGAATAATGACGATAATATTATAATCATATCACAGACACATAATATACAAGTTTTACGACAGACGTTTTAAATATTTCTTTATAAGAAAGCCCTTTTCACACAAATAGTTTTCTCATACCGTTGCAAAATGAAAGCTGCATTAATAAAACACCCTAGCTATCACACACAGCCTATTTCTAAGTCAGATCCTTTTCTTCTAACCGTACAAACTTATTTCAGTAATTGTAATTGTCTAGCGACTGTTGGCAAGTTATAGCATGGGAATTGCGTAACGTTTCAATCATTCTTACTACATCTCACTATTGCATTATTTCTAATGTTATAATTGGGTATTTTTATGATATATTCTAATGCAAAACGAATATTTTTATTGAGGTAAATATAATAGAGACTGATATATCCATTCACACATCCATTAAGGAACTGAGATACCAAGATTCCAATCAAAGAAAGGCTTCAAATTGTAGTGATCAAATCGTTCAACCATGGTAGGGGCTAGATGGAGTGAAAATCGACGAACGTCGTACAGACATTAGATAATGAGGGGTTTTCATCTTATTTTCAATAATTCCCCCCTCTCTTGGGGGTAGAAGATTTTCAATTTCTATCATTGTAGCTAAGGCAAAATAAAAACAAACTTAAAACGATCCACCATAATATACATATATAGTCAAACGGGGCAAGAGATGAAACCTCTATTTGTGGGGTAACATGTGAATCTACCATAACTCACACAAATTACAATCAATTTAAACATTCTATGTTTCATTTTGAAGCTACTTTTATTAGGCTTCTTTGTATATATGAATGAAAAAAATCTACCAATAAATAAGAATTTGACATAGCTAAATGTATAGGTATACCAAAACAAATTTTGGAAAACATTTTCAAGTTTCACAAAACATGTGCTCTGAAGTTGAATTTTCTATTTGAAGGTCCAAAGTGGGATGAAAAATGAACTTTGGGATGTAATCTTCTACTGAGCTATTCCTATTCAATATAAAACAATTTGGAGAGCGGGGAGAGGTGTTCAAAGATGGGGCATTTTTTGAACGCAAATAGGGTAAATTATGAACAAAGAATATTTCATTTTACGCCCCATGAGGGTAAAAAATTAATTTATTTTTTGTCCCACAATTTATAGTAATGCGTATATAATTATGTACTTAGTTCTTTGAGCTGAATGTGGAAACTGCTCTGGGAACTATACTTTTTGGCAATGATATCTTTTTTTTTCTAGGTGTATCTGTAGATTTAAGTAGGTACTTAAATATGAATATTTAGTAATGGTTTACAAAATATATATAAAGACATTGAATGAATCTACTATTGTAGTAGCTCTTCAAGATATAAATGATGGTGCTAAGATAAAACATACTGCTGAGAAGTATGGTATGAATGTGAAATTACTCTGGAATAAGCTACAGCAACAAAAAAAGAATGAAACCAAGGAGAATGGAAAAGGTGAATGCTTGCTAAGAGTGAACAGACTATTTTTCAATAAAAGACATACATACTACATATATGTCAGCAATCATACATAGAGTATGGTGTATATCTCTATATTTGCAAGAAAAGAAGTGTGATTTTATCACAAGTGCTGGAACAAACATTCTTGACCATATTAAGAAAATTGAGAGAATGATCGTTTGCGTATACATTACAGTCAGATATGTTGTCTTTGAATGGTACAATTGTTTGAAACTAAGCAACTAGGCATTTAATAAAGTAGGACAACTGCAGCTAGCTAGAAAAGCTGTAACTGCTGATCCTTTTATTATCTTTGAGTATTTTGACAAATTAGAAGAAATGATAAAAATCTAGTTGGTGAAGATCGTCCAACTGATCCTCCAAAAAAAAGACAATAGGAATAGGCATAAAAGGCTCAAAAACAGTTATGCTTCCCATGGTGTAACAGAGAAAATATAGCCGTTCTTGAAATTCACTGCAACTGATTTTGAATGGTCATCTCAGTAATACCTCTGTGAAAACGATGGAGCTAGCCATCTTAAGAAGATATTAACATTCTGGAAATGCCTCCTCACTGTACAGACTTGCTTCAACCCCTAGATGTTGCATGTTTTTCTCCACTTACAAAGAAGTAAGAATCTGAGTAGGAGACTTCGAGCTTACCAGAAATCAGGCTTTGTTAACATACTGTGTCATGCGTGGAAACAATGCCTATCAACTGATCTCAAAACTGGCTGATGTCAAAACAGAAAATGGGTGAATAGCTGAAAATCTGAAAATTACAACAATGAGCCTATGATAGATACCAATAGGAGAATGACACGCAACTTGACTTAACTGTAGAAATCGGTTCACCAACTTCAACACCTAACTCCTTTTCTAACATCAAATCCTACTCCTCCTCCATTCCCACCTATAAAACAGAATACACAACCTGGATATAGTACTTGGATATCTGCACCACCACATAGATCAGTGTATGATATCCTTTTTGAATTTTAAAGTTGTAGTGTTCCAATGAATTGTAATTGTAGTGCAAATCAGTCTCAAAAAAGATAATTTAAAAAACTGAAATTATTATTAATAATGTGTGGGGTAATAGCAAATTCAATTTTGGCCTCTGGGGCATAAAATAGAATTTCATTATTAGCCCCATGCAATTTTTTTCTTACCCCATTTTCACAAATTTTGTGGGTAAAAAATGAACCTCCATTTTTTACTTTTGTAGAAAATGTATCAAGTGCTTCAAAAAATGTTCATTGCATTAAAATAGCACAACAATTTCGCATCTTTTGATGTATTTGCTTTGACAGTACCATTCTTGGTTTTTGAAATAGATAGATGTTTATGAAATCTTTCATTTCTTGGACCGCTTGACTATATATAAGAGAAAATGTTTAATACGTATTAGATTGAGCCGCTCGTACGAAGCTCGGTGCGTGCAATTTCGGCACAAGTCGCTATAGGTTTCAGTTCACTGATTGAATCACTCTTATGTTTTCAAACTCACTAGTACGTATATTTGATGCTTGAAGGGAGCGCTGACGGACGTCAAAGTATTTCAATAATTTTCCATAGTAAGAGTATCTCCTTTATACTTGTATACTCTCGTGTCATTAGGTAAAGAAATAAACCTTACGAAAAGATAGCTTCCAAGTCGTCTTAAAATTAAAGTTTCAGTAGGAATCCTGTCTACTCTCTAGTGAACGCCTTCATATTGAACATTTCTGATTAGTAGAGTCCTGAGTAATGATCTAGCCTCTATAGTAGGGTGACATTTGCGCATAGTCATAATTTTCTAAAATTGATTAAAAGATAGCCATTAATCCAATGCAGTGCACCCATGAAAAAATGACACAAGCGATCAAGCTTCTACAATGATTATATTTTGTTTGTCTGTCACAATGAACCATACGTTTTATATGTACAAGTTCATGGATAATACGTCCAGTATATATCTATATTTTCATTGATATTCAATTTCCTCTAAAAATTACCTAAAATAGCTTCATAATAACTTGAAAATTGTATCCATATAATAGTAACATTAACATTAAATGTTTTTTTAATGTTTTTTTCAAATAATCTTAACAGGATGAAGTTTTTTATAGCAAACGAATTTTGGCATGAATCAGTTTTATTTTTAGAATAATATTAAATGAAAAAAATATTTTCATATTAAGAAATAAGAATTCCTTATTCCTTTTCTATAAATTATTATGAAGAAAATTCCATTAGCTAAATAAATACTACAGCGTAGCTTAATAGGCGCATAGCAAATTATTGAAATTAATATTTGATGCTGTCGTAAATTCAACTGTATAGGGTGAGTCCTTTAGTTTATCATTTTGTAACTTTATCTTTCTGTAATTTCGTTAACGACATTCTAATTTACTTTCTGTTCTGAACATTATTTGCGACACTTGACTCTTCTTTTTCATATTGATGAAGAATACTCTTCGTAAACAATGCATTTAACATATGTATTTGTGTTTTTCCTAAAGTCAACATATAGTACTTGGATATCTGCACCACCACATAGATCAGTGTATGATATCCTTTTTGAATTTTAAAGTTGTAGTGTTTCAATGAATTGTAATTGTAGTGCAAATCAGTCTCAAAAAAGATAATTTAAAAAACTGAAATTATTATTAATAATGTGTGGGGTAATAGCAAATTCAATTTTGGCCTCTGGGGCATAAAATTGAATTTCATTATTAGCCCCATGCAATTTTTTTCTTACCCCATTTTCACAAATTTTGTGGGTAAAAAATGAACCTCCATTTTTTACTTTTGTAGAAAATGTATCAAGTGCTTCAAAAAATGTTCATTGCATTAAAATAGCACAACAATTTCGCATCTTTACTACAGAATGATTGTAAGGTGAGAGATCTTTAGTCAAAAAAAATTCTAATTATAGTCAATTGACCTAAATTAGTTGACGAATTTCTTCCTCACTCTACTTCTGCAGTAAAGATAAAGATAATAGGATGATATATAAATAGATCAAAAAAGAATTTCAGAATTTAAGATATAAGATATCTAGACTTTTAAGATAGAAGATATCTAGACTTTTAAGATAGAAGATATCTAGACTTTTAAGATAGAAGATATCTAGACTTTTAAGATAGAAGATATCTAGACTTTTAAGATAGAAGATATCTAGACTTTTAAGATAGAAGATATCTAGATTTTTAAGATAGAAGATATCTATATTTTTAAGATAGAAGATATCTAGATTTTTAAGATAGAAGATATCTAGATTTTTAAGATAGAAGATATCTAGATTTTTAAGATAGAAGATATCTAGATTTTTAAGATAGAAGATATCTAGATTTTTAAGATAGAAGATATCTAGATTTTTAAGATAGAAGATATATTATTAAGCTATAATAATTATTTAATTAAAGGATTTAAAGAAATTAGAATGTATTTAACATATTTAATTGTGTATATTAAAATTGGAGATTATTTACTTGACTGCACTAGAAACGTGGTTACACTACTAATTACCGTCAACATAAAAAGAGCAACCTATAGATTTCAAATGCAGTTTGCCTATGTATATTATTTTTGCCCTATTTCGATCTAGTTAAATAACCAAGATCGAAATGAAACCCAAACTCTCCCTGCCTTCACTACTCATCTATGGAAAATTTAGCACTTCATATTATTATAGAACGCACTTGTTTAATACAAATAAAACACTGCTGATGTTATGTGGTTTGTATTCACACTGCTATATTCTAACTATCTGTTAATGATATTGCCTTGTGAGGGATACAAATTAAAGGTATTAATACAAAATGAAATGATAAGAATGAATGGTAGATTTAAACTGTGAATTGTAAATGAATGGGTTTATTTTGTAGTTCTTTTGATGTATTTGCTTTGACAGTACCATTCTTGGTTTTTGAAATAGATAGATGTTTATGAAATCTTTCATTTCTTGGACCGCTTGACTATATATAAGAGAAAATGTTTAATACGTATTAGTTTGAGCCGCTCGTACGAAGCTCGGTGCGTGCAATTTCGGCACAAGTCGCTATAGGTTTCAGTTCACTGATTGAATCACTCTTATGTTTTCAAACTCACTAGTACGTATATTTGATGCTTGAAGGGAGCGCTGACGGACGTCAAAGTATTTCAATAATTTTCCATAGTAAGAGTATCTCCTTTATACTTGTATACTCTCGTGTCATTAGGTAAAGAAATAAACCTTACGAAAAGATAGCTTCCAAGTCGTCTTAAAATTAAAGTTTCAGTAGGAATCCTGTCTACTCTCTAGTGAACGCCTTCATATTGAACATTTCTGATTAGTAGAGTCCTGAGTAATGAACTAGCCTCTATAGTAGGGTGACAATAGCGCATAGTCATAATTTTCTAAAATTGATTAAAAGATAGCCATTAATCCAATGCAGTGCACCCATGAAAAAATGACACAAGCGATCAAGCTTCTACAATGATTATATTTTGTTTGTCTGTCACAATGAACCATACGTTTTATATGTACAAGTTCATGGATAATACGTCCAGTATATATCTATATTTTCATTGATATTCAATTTCCTCTAAAAATTACCTATAATAGCTTCATAATAACTTGAAAATTGTATCCATATAATAGTAACATTAACATTAAATGTTTTTTTAATGTTTTTTTCAAATAATCTTAACAGGATGAAGTTTTTTATAGCAAACGAATTTTGGCATGAATCAGTTCAGTATTCCTCCTCTATACAGTGTGAAGAATAGTGTCATCTTATTTAAATTACTATATTTTTATCTAAGTTTCCATCTATGACCTTTTTAACATTGTACACGGAAGATATTAAGTCTCCAAAAGACAATGATTTCTTTGTTAGCTGTTTCGTAAAATACCCCTTTGAGAATGTACCAACCCCCATTGTTCTCGACCTGACTGATGACTTTGTGCGGTCTTTTGAAAAATAGTAGTTTCTTACAATAGTCTTTTTGGAAATATTGTAGGGACATTTCATAGTGAAAATGATTAAATAGGGAAATTTTATGGGCAGTAATCATGACCGGTGGAGATGGAACTTTTATATCTACATTACCTGGTGTTATTTATTTATACTTTAATCGTGGTTGCTATAACTAGATTGAATTTAAATTGATAAAATCGATTGATATGAATGACTTTATATAATATCGATTCCATCTCATTATTTGGTGGTTTATTTAAAAAAATCGACTGATGTTTTATTTTTAGAATAATATTAAATGAAAAAAATATTTTCATATTAAGAAATAAGAATTCCTTATTCCTTTTCTATAAATTATTATGAAGAAAATTCCATTAGCTAAATAAATACTACAGCGTAGCTTAATAGGCGCATAGCAAATTATTGAAATTAATATTTGATGCTGTCTTAAATTCAACTGTATAGGGTGAGTCCTTTAGTTTATCATTTTGTAACTTTATCTTTCTGTAATTTCGTTAACGACATTCTAATTTACTTTCTGTTCTGAACATTATTTGCGACACTTGACTCTTCTTTTTCATATTGATGAAGAATACTCTTCGTAAACAATGCATTTAACATATGTATTTGTGTTTTTCCTAAAGTCAACATTTTTCCAACCTTTCAACAACTACATGTATTCCAATATGTGGTTTGTCTCATGATTAGTTTACAAACTAATGAAAAATAATTAAATTGGTACATCCTTTATTAAGTTCAAAGAAATCCAATCTTTCGGTTCGTTACTTGCGACAAAATGATATCAGAATCGAATCATTCGAATCCCACTGAAAAGACTTTAATATTCGGCAAAATTACATGAGAAAATTAGAAACTGAATCTCGAGTTTATCTAACAAAGAGTATCTATTTTTTGCCTGGTAATCATATCTTTTACCAGGAGAATAATACAATAGACTTCACGTCGACTGCTGATCGAAATTTTATTTATTGAAAATTAGAGAAATGTGAAATTACTGCAAAAATTTCTTTTAATTAGTTAGTTTCATATTGCAAAATATTGCAAAATGAGGTTATAGATGACGTAGGGTTATATATCAGCCCAATACATTAGGGGAAGCCAACCTAAGATCACTTATGCAATCTAATGTCTTATATATAGTAAGGAACCTCTCCCCCATGGACTCTTGTAATCTTTTGTAGGTGGTAAGATTTAGCCTCCATTCCACTTATCTTGTAGTGAAGCATGAATTTTTTGACGTACTGTTGTAGAAGAAAATGTTTTTGGCAAACTAAAGAGTACAGGACGATGCATTTCATCTCAAATTTAGAACCATTTTTAAGGTTGAAGATCAATGCTAATATTAATAGGGTGGTCAAAATCCACTCACTATGAACAAAATGGCTTATAAATAAGACGACTTGTAGCAATTAAAATTCTTCCATTTTGCAATTTAAAAATGACGCTTCTGACAGGACACTACATCACTTTGGTGAAGGTCTCCGCGAGGCTTCATCAAGGGAATAAATTTGAAGCAGAGTTCAAGCATGTTTAGAGCAATTTAAAATAAACAAATAATTGACTTTTCTTTAATTTTAGGACTAATCCGTATAATTTTATTAATCCTTACATTCATTTTGAAAAAAAATCAGACCTAAAGGGGGCATCTGCCCTAGTAGCCCCCCCCCCCCCCCTCTTCCCTGTAAACGCGCCTCTCCACAGATATGCATTTAGCAAACCTTGAATTTAGAAGATTATTTCGAATTCAAAGCTGTACATAGGTGAATCGGCTTTATCTGCCAGAGCACCACTAAAATATTATTACCGAAATGGTTACACATCAAAGATAATCCAAGTTATACTGATATATCCCCATTTAAGATGAATTAATAGATAACAATATTCTAGATGGTAAAATTGATCAATGATCATACTTTTCATATAACTAAGAAGTGTTGCACATTTAAAATTAGAAATGGGATTTGAAAGTGAACTGACTTGCTGTCATTAAAATAAGTTAGCCTAGAGTAAAACAGTAAATTATAAAAATATATCTGTATTTACAATTATGTAATTATTCATGAATGAATTGAAATTAAGCCACCAAACTACATTTACTATAAGGCAATATAAACAACAATTAATTGTCTGGCAGTCTGATTCACATTAGCAATAATTGTATATCCGATGCTAATTTCCATTACACTAGTTTTCTAATAATACCCGTAGTGTGTTTAAATATTTATCTAAATATTTATCTATTTACTTATTTTGTGTCCGCTTTTAATTGGCGGGTATTAAGCATGAGGAGTGTAGCTACTATACTCATCGGTAAAATATTAACTTGATATTTGAATTCCCCTGTTTTTTACAATTTTATGAATTTATTTTATCGTTAAAATGAATTAGATATGGAGAAAATGTAAGTGTGATTGAATTCATTAAAGTAACACAATAACAGGTAATAAATTGGTATTGATGAAGACACGCTATTTTTAACGGGAATGTACACTAGTTGAATAATAATGATGATGATTATAAGATATGAAAATTTATTATTTTTTGAACAATTTAATAAAAACTGATGGTGCTCTCAACTCAAAGCATAAAATATAACAACTAAAGTATCTCCATAATAACTGGTGCTGTGCATGTTGTTCGTCCATTTTGAGTTAAATTAATTTAATGGGTAATATTCAAATAGAAATACTTACTTTAGAGATTTATAAAAATACTGATTAAAAAGTATTTTTGATTACATTAAATAATTCAAATTATGAAAGGAATTAGACTTTTTTATTATTATATTATAAAACGTGGAGAAGTAAACATGATATATTTTATATTTTTAACCAAAAAGTTTAATCAAAATATTGATAATATATTTATTAGATTCATTCATTCATGAATGGAGATTCATTTTTTATTTAAATTCATATTCATATATTCATTTATTTTTACTTCTTCGGGATTTTCTAAAAACTGGTTATTATTTTCAAATAAAAGTGACTCAGGGAATGTTTTCATACCTTTTAGCTATGTTATGAAGCATAAAACAGAAATATTGGTCAAAAATTGTTAGAGAAAACACATTTTGAAAACTATAAAAAAATACTCACTAGTGACTCTGTACATAAAGAAGGGCGGGGTTAAATAAAGCTAGTTAATCCAGCTCTCAAAAAAGGATGTATTGTTATCAACTTGAATACAGAATTTCATTACATTTAGAGATTACACAAAAATGGTAGTGACCAACCCGGACGAACCCTTATAGTCTTTACTATAAGTTACTGAACCCGAATGAACAACTAACACTGGTTACATAATTCCATGCCTTTAAATACCTATAAGCAAAAACTAAGCTTACCTCTAAGCATAAACTAATAATTATTGGCTCATATAAGAAAAATAAATCATTATTATTACAAGAACTTCGAAGCTGTCATTACACATCATTAAATTTTTATTAACTCAGTGGGTAAGATATCGCATTCCATTACCTCATGACTGGCTTCAGGTCTATAAGTTTCTAATATATTTTTAGCTAATTCAGAATGCTACAGACTCAAAATTTCAATAACTCTTATAAATATCAATACGTTTGGAAAAATCATACGAACAAAAATGTCTTAGAATTTGTTTTTACATATAACTTTTAAGTTTCAGAAACATGAAACTGTAAACAACGAATCAACCTGATTTTTGAAAAGATTCCCATAAGCTTGAAGACATTAAAACTAATCTAATTGTTTTTGTCAGGGTGACTTAAGGGGATCGTCCCGCTTACAAAACTGTTTCTTTATTATGAATCGTAGAGCATTGAAATTTGATACACATTTATAAAATCATATTTGGAATTTTTTTGTTGATGGAAAAAATCACATTTTATCATAAAAAACGAAATATGAAAGAAAACGTGATTTTTGGGGTGGGTGCGATAAATGTATCTTCTCCGTCAACTTTCAACGTCCAGTAATAATATTAGTATCATTGGAAGCGGAACGACTTTGGCAACTAAACAAAGTTTGGATAAAAAGAAAAATACTTTTCTGAGATTGATAATCAAAACAAAAAAAAATCGATTTCTTTAGTTGTGACGTCATGTCATTCGAATTAAGATGAATTCCGAAGAAATATGAACTTTATTTCATTACCCTAGTCTTTGCACATCCAACGATACCTATAATTTCAATCTTCGTTGAAAATTGACGAAGAAGATAGATCTTGAGTCCCAAAAAATATAAAGAGGACTACTTTTCAGGAGAGCCAAATGAGTAAAAACTTTTTTTTTTTTTTTTCATTTCCAGATTAGGAATTTTGAAACGAATTAGACTGTATTTTGTTGCCCAAGTCTTCCCCCATCCAATAGTTCCCATATCTTCACTGTAAATAGACGGAGGAGATACATTTCTTCAGCCCACCTTAAAAACACGTTTTCTTCCATAACTTATTTTCTATGAAGAAAAGATGATTTTCACCATTGACAAAAAATATTCTTCTTTCGATGTTTTATATGTATCAAATTTCAAAATTTTACAATTAACAATATAATAATGAAAATCTTTGGGGGACGATCCCCCTAACTAATGTTTATTTGTTACCAAAAAACATCATCATAAGCGCTAAATAGCATTACTTTTAATTATTACCATGTCATAAGTAATTATAAACAATATTTAAAAAAAAATTATTTGACTTTATTGTACCCTGTTAAGTTAAACATTAATACTATTAAAATCCAATTAAACAATTGGTAACAAAAATCAAAACTAAAATAACAATATTTCTAAGAATACTTTCCGATCACTGATGAAAACAATAATGTAGAGGTGATAGAGTACAACTAAATAGATTAACGTAAATAACTATAATTACCACAACATTAATCAGCTAGTGGTCGTATGTTCACTTATAGCATGCGAATGAACCAATCAATAGCTGGTTAGTAACTCCTATAACTTGGATAATGATCTCTATGTAGTTGTAAATCTAAATTATTTGTGAATAGAAAACAATTAATTTATTTTGGTAATCAGTTCTAGCTATTCTAATTCTGTCAATAATAAAAAATAGATTAAATAAATAGTAGATGTCAATTTTTTCACTAGTTATATTTATTATTTAGCAAGTAGTTGACAATTTTTATATTGAAATAAAAATCATAATAAATTTTTGCATGTTAAAATATATGTGAACACAAAATATGACTGGGGATCAATTGAACGGGGATCAAATGGTAGACGGGTCAAATGAAACTGGATCAAATGACCTTGCATTTTTTGACCGGGGATCAATTAACCGGTCTCCAATAACTGATTCTAAATCTACAATGAGTTTGAACTATATAATAAAATATAAATACATGTTAATATAAAAAATTGTATGAATCATTCTTATGTCTCAAATATATTGCGTATGTCAGATATAACTTGAAGAAAAAAATGTACTTCGATAATAATCTTAAATTTTTTGATTATTTTTTTCTGCAAAAAATATTGATTTTGTTTATAACTCGAAAAGTAGTTGTTGTAGACAGATGAAATGAAAAATCACATAAAAAAATATTTTTCAAGTTTTGTTTGATATCACATATATAAAAAACAGATATATACAGATTTTGCAATTTAACATAATGGATATTTCGTCATCACATTTTATTCAACCATCATGGATCATTATGCAGTTGACTATTGAATAGTGTGTTTTCAATTCTAAACATTATCATTCAAGCAGTTCTCAAAGATAAGCAGTTCTCAAAGTTCTCCACATATTGCTCATGAATCATAATCCAACAAATTAATTTAAACAAAAATACAACTTCTTTATCGATAGTGTAGCTAATAATAGGTAATAATAGCTATAGTTAATTAATTGGTGGATAGCCCTAATATAAAATAAACATTAATCACTATTGTTCTTGGTACTCAGCTATGGTTTGGCTCATTCAGTTTTATATTAAATCTATTGTTACCTAATATTTATTTAACCACGGATATCATTGAGTAATTTGTATGCGTTTTTATATTTCTCATTTGTCAGAGTGAACCACTAAATTTTTTTAAAGTAACACTTATAGACAAAGCAATTGTGAAGTCTGACAATGTTGATATCAGGCTTTATCAGAATACAGTTTTTTTGTATCTTCTCACTGAATGAACTGACACAGCTCTTATCAGACTCACACATCGATCATGTAGGTTCTAATAGTACTTCCATGCGTACATACGACTGAGAATCGTAGTTACAGGAGACATTCTTAAATAATTTCCATGAATATCAAAGTGCTGATGCTTGATTATAGATAAAATGATTTATAAAGATGAATTATAAGCATACTAAATTACCATTGCATATAATGTTTTCAATTTATAAGATATTAGGTAATTATTTATACGGTTATACCCTGATGTAGGTTATTATTTGTCGAATTAAACTTTTGGCATGTGAGAATATATAAAATATATCATAGGTATATGGAATATATAATGACATTCTTATAAACAAGCTGACATTGGCCTTAGTTTAATAAGTTTACTCCAATATGTATATATTGTATATAATGCATACAGTATACTGCATATATATAGTTAGTACAGAAAATTAATTTGGTTCATCTAGCAACGATTCAATATTATAAGTGAAATAATTGCAATAACTAACCAGTTAAAATTATATACTAATATTATTATAACATTAATCATGTATTTGTTCTTCATCCGCGACATTTAAATAGGTATATTGGAATACAAGAATACCAAATAACACGAAATCATTATTAAAAAAATCGGTCATTCTTAATAATTATTTAAAGATAAAATCATTTCCATGCTGAAATTATTAAAAACAGGGTTGCAAAACGAAATATATAGAACAATTATTTTGTACGTTCTAAAGAAAAATATCGGATTTTTTTATTTAGAACCATTGAACCTGCCGTGTTTTGAATAGTTTCTAGTTTAAAATAAGGTTCTGTGGTGATTTGATGTTTTAAGTTATTAATTTATTGGTGAAAGTGGAATTGTGTATCTATCATGTGTATAGTATTTAAGAGTTCAGTGGTTAATGTATCCTATTGAAAAAAAATAGCTATGCTAGGCTATATATTAGGTATATAGGCTAATATAGCCTATAGCTAATTTGTACTTTTTTGGGTTTTGAAATTCGCTACCTACGGTCCTACCTAACTAGGTGCCTACTAGGCTACTCATGACACCAGTTATCTATCTGGCAATAAATGATTTTTCACCTAGCTATGTATAATGTACTAGCACATAGGTATCAGGAAATGCACTGTAACTTGTACTCCAAGTAGCCTATGTCCAAGTTACTCCCACTGTGACATATCTATGAACTATGTAGCTACCCACAGCCAACAGGCGACTCAAGTTATTAGTTATAGAGTACTACCGATGTCAGTTAAGCAAATTAGTTGGCTTCTATTTTAAATGGTTCACTCGTCTACACATTCTGATAGCTACCTATATACCTTAGCCATGTTTCAAAGTGTGCACTGTGAACAAAGTCACCAGTATAGCCTATATTGGTACGTATCTAAAAGATGAGCGGCGCACCCACCATACGTTCTATTAGATAGATCATAGGTAGATTAAAAGATGATTTATGATAGGTACCTATAGGTATATGTAAAAATGTAGTGAATTTGATATTTGTTGTTTCAAATTTATGACTGATGTCTGATGGTACCTGAATGATGTGAATCCACAACCAGTCTGTAAGTCTGTATTTGGTTTACAAAATTCCAATTACTTTTCCAAAAAGCTGAAAGGAAAATCAGCAAAATACATACCTACCTACCTATTTCATGATAGATACTAAGATAGCTATTTGAATGAGCCACCAACATTTTTTTTATTTACCTATAGCCACCAAAAATAAAAAAAATAATGGTAAGTTGGTAACATTATAGTTAGGTATACTAACATAGGAATAAATAGCTAAAATCCACAGACTTTACTACCTAGTATAATATTATTTTCGAAGGGGAAAAATTCCACTGACAAGTGGATGAAATTTACCATGAAATACAGTCTGGGCATTATACCAGTCTGTATTTGGTGCACAAAATTCCACTTTACTTTTTAAAAGTTGAAAAAATCCACTATAAATTTTCTATTAATTTGGCTGATCCTGCAACTTTTTTCTAACTTATCCACCAAAAATTAATGGTAACATAGGATTATTGAAATAAATGGCTATAAAAATCCACCGACTTTGCCAGAATATTATTTTCAAAGGGCAAAAAATTCCACCGACATGTCGGTGAAAATTACCACAAAATACAGACTGGGACATTAATTGAGTCAGAGAGATAGCTAGATATTCGCAGTTGCTAGAGTCTTGACTGACTACCTACTAGGTATATTGAATTTTCTTCAATAGTTTTGAATTCATTCCTACCTATGATCTATCCAGAATGCAGGAACTGGTAAAGTGTTCTCCAAGATATCCTACATTTTGACTTCTGTTCTCAGTAAAATACATGTAAATGTAGGAGGAAATTATTGATTGTTTGCACAGAAAATGTTAAAAATGTCATATATTCTGCAGACTGGCTAGTTCCTATACAAGCTATATCTATTTACCTGACTTTTACTTTGATCATTGAAAGAGATCTCTGTATTATTGTATACAAAATATGCCAGTTAATCTGTTGATGCCAATTAATTGACCCTCAGCCTTACATAATAAGTTACATTTGTAAAGGTCAAAACTCAGATATGTCTAATTGGCTTAATGCCAGTCTACAGAATATGGGACATTTTTAACATTTTCTGTAATAACAGTCTAAACAGTCCTTAGTTTTCTCCTATATTTGCATTAATTTGACTGAGAACAAAAGCCAAAACAGAAGATTTTTTGGAGAACAGTTTACCAGTTCCTACAGTCTGGGCTTAATGTTTTGATTTAATTTCTATGTTCCCATGCTAATTTGGCCTAAAATTTTAAGAAATGAGCCAAAATTGACATGTCTCAGAATCTTTAAATTTTGGCTTGAAATTGGCTAACAATCTGCCAGTCTCTTGAACATGGCATGATGATTATTCAGATTATATAAGATGCATCTTGACAGTTTCAATATATTTAGGTACCTATTCTCATGTAAATTTTGGCACTAGCTATATTTAGAGAGTCATCATAGTTTTAAAATTAGGTAATTGGAACAGTAAAATTAGGTTACTTTCACTAGAAACCTTTCTTTGACTGACGGAGGTCGCTTTTCTTTGACGGAGGTCGCTTTTCTTTGACGGAGGTCGCTTTTCTTTGACGGAGGTCGCTTTTCTTTGACGGAGGTCGCTTTTCTTTGACGGAGGTCGCTTTTCTTTGACGGAGGTCGCTTTTCTTTGACGGAGGTCGCTTTTCTTTGACGGAGGTCGCTTTTCTTTGACGGAGGTCGCTCTTCTTTGACGGAGGTCGCTTTTCTTTGACGGAGGTCGCTCTTCTTTGACGGAGGTCGCTCTTCTTTGACGGAGGTCACTCTTCTTTGACGGAGGTCGCTCTTCTTTGACGGAGGTCGCTCTTCTTTGACGGAGGTCGCTCTTCTTTGACGGAGGTCGCTTTTCTTTGACGGAGGTCGCTTTTCTTTGACGGAGGTCGCTTTTCTTTGACGGAGGTCGCTTTTCTTTGACGGAGGTCGCTTTTCTTTGACGGAGGTCGCTTTTCTTTGACGGAGGTCGCTTTTCTTTGACGGAGGTCGCTCTTCTTTGACGGAGGTCGCTTTTCTTTGACGGAGGTCGCTCTTCTTTGACGGAGGTCGCTCTTCTTTGACGGAGGTCACTCTTCTTTGACGGAGGTCGCTCTTCTTTGACGGAGGTCGCTCTTCTTTGACGGAGGTCGCTCTTCTTTGACGGAGGTCGCTCTTCTTTGACGAAGGTCGCTCTTCTTTGACGGAGGTCGCTCTTCTTTGACAGAGGACGCTCTTCTTTGACGGAGGTCGCTCTTCTTTGACGGAGGTCGCTCTTCTTTGACGGAGGTCGCTCTTCTTTGACGGAGGTCGCTCTTCTTTGACGGAGGTCGCTCTTCTTTGACGGAGGTCGCTCTTCTTTGACGGAGGTCGCTCTTCTTTGACGGAGGTCGCTCTTCTTTGACGGAGGTCGCTTTTATTTGACGGAGGTCGCTTTTCTTTGACGGAGGTCGCTTTTCTTTGACGGAGGTCGCTTTTATTTGATGGAGGTCGCTTTTCTTTGATGGAGGTCGCTTTTCTTTGACGGAGGTCGCTTTTCTTTGACGGAGGTCGCTTTTCTTTGACGGAGGTCGCTTTTCTTTGACGGAGGTCGCTTTTCTTTGACGGAGGTCGCTTTTCTTTGACGGAGGTCGCTCTTCTTTGACGGAGGTTGCTCTTCTTTGACGGAGGTCGCTCTTCTTTGACGGAGGTCGCTTTTCTTTGACGGAGGTCGCTCTTCTTTGACGGAGGTCGCTCTTCTTTGATGGAGGTCGCTCTTCTTTGACGGAGGTCGCTCTTCTTTGACGGAGGTCGCTCTTCTTTGACGGAGGTCGCTCTTCTTTGACGGAGATCGCTCTTCTTTGACAGAGGACGCTCTTCTTTGACGGAGGACGCTCTTCTTTGACGGAGGTCGCTCTTCTTTGACGGAGGTCGCTCTTCTTTGACGGAGGTCGCTCTTCTTTAACGGAAGTCGCTCTTCTTTGACGGAGGTCGCTCTTCTTTGACGGAGGTCGCTCTTCTTTGACGGAGGTCGCTCTTCTTTGACGGAGGTCACTCTTCTTTGACGGAGGTCGCTCTTCTTTGACGGAGGTCACTCTTCTTTGACGGATGTCGCTCTTCTTTGACGGAGGTCGCTCTTCTTCCATGTTACAAACCAGTCTGCAAAACATGCACAATCAGTCTTCAAATATTCAATTTTTGGAGCTATTCTTTCCAAAAGATTTTTAAATTTCTCTCTAAAATGGCCAGAAATCTCAAAACACTCTCCAATAATTACATGTAAACATAGGAATTGATTAAGGAATTGTCGCCAGATAATTCAGGACACTAATTTCAAGGCCATAATAGTCACCGGATAAATTTCACAACTTCATGCATCTTTTGCAGACTGGGTCACAAAGTATGTCAGTTAAAGCCAATTAATTGGCTTAAATTTCAAGAGGTCAAAATTCAGATATGTCTAATTGGCTTAAAATTTTGAATTAATTCCCATGTTCCCATGGACGCAGGAGGTGACTACTTTTTGACGCAGGAGGTGACTATTTTTTGACGCAGGAGGTGACTATTTTTTGACGCAGGAGGTGACTATTTTTGACGCAGGAGGTGACTATTTTTTGACGCAGGAGGTGACTATTTTTTGACGCAGGAGGTGACTATTTTTTGACGCAGGAGGTGACTATTTTTTGACGCAGGAGGTGACTATTTTTTGACGCAGGAGGTGACTATTTTTTGACGCAGGAGGTGACTATTTTTTGACGCAGGAGGTGACTATTTTTTGACGCAGGAGGTGACTATTTTTTGACGCAGGAGGTGACTATTTTTTAACGCAGGAGGTGACTATTTTTTGACGGAGGAGGTGACTATTTTTGACGCAGGAGGTGACTATTTTTTGACGCAGGAGGTGACTATTTTTTGACGCAGGAGGTGACTATTTTTTGACGCAGGAGGTGACTATTTTTTGACGCAGGAGGTGACTATTTCTTGATGCAGGAGGTGACTATTTCTTGATGCAGGAGGTGACTATTTCTTTATGCAGGAGGTGACTATTTTTTGATGCAGGAGGTGACTATTTCTTGATGCAGGAGGTGACTATTTCTTGATGCAGGAGGTGACTATTTCTTGATGCAGGAGGTGACTATTTCTTGATGCAGGAGGTGACTATTTCTTGACGCAGGAGGTGACTATTTCTTGACACAGGAGGTGACTATCTTTTGACGCAGGAGGTGACTATCTTTTGATGCAAGGTACACACGACACTTTTTTTTCACATCTGTTACACCCCTATTTAATTATCTCATCTATTCTTCTATTAGCAACATGTGTAGAATTTTAAGTGCACTCTCCTGTTACAACTTAAACTAATGCATTGAGTAGAAAATAGTGCTCAAGTCATAGTTCAGAGATGGTTCCGTTATTTGATCATGATGGCCATACTTAAATAGATGATGCTGGGTGGTTATTATATACTATATCATTCAGAGTCAAAATCCTTGCTCATTCACCAGTGTCATTGTTTTGAGTCCTTTGACCAATGAGATATTTTACAAAGTATCTCAAATGGTCAGATAATCCAAGAAACTTTGATAGATATTTGAATTTAAAGCATATTTTTCCCATAATGTCATGCTAAAACTCAATATTGTTTAGGATATTAAATATAAATTTGCATAGTATGGAAATGGCTAATATCACTCCTATTTATTTAGATAACTGGTGTTCTATCAATTATCTACCTATGTTCTTGTGTTAATTTTCATATTTACACAGTGTGATCATTATTAAAAAATTATACATAGCTAACTCTAATTGTGAGTTTGTTTATGATAATCTGTATTCCTCCCTCTTGATATTGTTACTAACTAGGCTATTTTTATATATGTTCATGAATATGTTTGTTATATATGTCAAAACTTTTGTTTTTCTTTTCAGGATTATAATTATTCAACACATTCCAAAAGGAAACTAGTTTAAGAAATTTTGTATGTATCAAACAATCAAGGATATTCAGTTCAAACTATAACATGTCTTTAAATGATGAAGAGGACATGATGCTATTCAATATGAAGTATTAGGTAAGTTCAGCTCTCTTTTCAATCTTAAATAAAATAATTGACACAATGGAATTTACTAGAGATGCACCGATACCATATTGTTAAATGATACCATTACCAAGTCCAATACCAGTTTTTTAAAGTATGATATTCACAAATGTTACTTGCTCAGTGTAATAGCTATAAATTTCATTTGTTATATTATTTTTGTGTTATTGCAATTAGCTAAAGTGTGCCTAGTTTTGAACTACAGTGTGCCTAGTTTTGAACTACAGTGTGCCTAGTTTTGAACTACAGTGTGCCTAGTTTTGAACTACAGTGTGCCTAGTTTTGAACTACAGTGTACCTAGTTTTGAACTACAGTGTACCTAGTTTTGAACTACAGTGTACCTAGTTTTGAACTACAGTGTACCTAGTTTTGAACTACAGTGTACCTAGTTTTGAACTACAGTGTACCTAGTTTTGAACTACAGTGTACCTAGTTTTGAACTACAGTGTACCTAGTTTTGAACTACAGTGTACCTAGTTTTGAACTACAGTGTACCTAGTTTTGAACTACAGTGTACCTAGTTTTGAACTACAGTGTACCTAGTTTTGAACTACAGTGTACCTAGTTTTTGAACTACAGTGTGCCTAGTTTTGAACTACAGTGTGCCTAGTTTTGAACTACAGTGTGCCTAGTTTTGAACTACAGTGTGCCTAGTTTTGAACTACAGTGTGCCTAGTTTTGAACTACAGTGTGCCTAGTTTTGAACTACAGTGTGCCTAGTTTTGAACTACAGTGTGCCTAGTTTTGAACTACAGTGTGCCTAGTTTTGAACTACAGTGTGCCTAGTTTTGAACTACAGTGTGCCTAGTTTTGAACTACAGTGTGCCTAGTTTTGAACTAGTGTGCCTAGTTTTGAACAAGTGTGCCTAGTTTTGAACTACAGTGTGCCTAGTTTTGAACTACAGTGTGCCTAGTTTTGAACTACAGTGTGCCTAGTTTTGAACTACAGTGTGCCTAGTTTTGAACTACAGTGTGCCTAGTTTTGAACTACAGTGTGCCTAGTTTTGAACTACAGTGTGCCTAGTTTTGAACTACAGTGTGCCTAGTTTTGAACTACAGTGTGCCTAGTTTTGAACTACAGTGTGCTTAGTTTTGAACTAGTGTGCCTAGTTTTGAACTAGTGTGCCTAGTTTTGAACTACAGTGTGCCTAGTTTTGAACTACAGTGTGCCTAGTTTTGAACTACAGTGTGCCTAGTTTTGAACTACAGTGTGCCTAGTTTTGAACTACAGTGTGCCTAGTTTTGAACTACAGTGTGCCTAGTTTTGAACTACAGTGTGCCTAGTTTTGAACTACAGTGTGCCTATTTTTGAACTACAGTGTGCCTATTTTTGAACTACAGTGTGCCTAGTTTTGAACTACAGTGTGCCTAGTTTTGAACTACAGTGTGCCTAGTTTTGAACTACAGTGTGCCTAGTTTTGAACTACAGTGTGCCTAGTTTTGAACTACAGTGTGCCTAGTTTTGAACTACAGTGTGCCTAGTTTTGAACTACAGTGTGCCTAGTTTTGAACTACAGTGCGCCTAGTTTTGAACTACAGTGTGCCTAGTTTTGAACTACAGTGTGCCTAGTTTTGAACTACAGTGTGCCTAGTTTTGAACTACAGTGTGCCTAGTTTTGAACTAAAGTGTGCCTAGTTTTGAACTACAGCGTGCCTAGTTTTGAACTACAGTGCGCCTAGTTTTAAACTACAGTGTGCCTAGTTTTGAACTACAGTGTGCCTAGTTTTGAACTACAGTGTGCCTAGTTTTGAGCTACAGTGTGCCTAGTTTTGAGCTACAGTGTGCCTAGTTTTGAACTACAGTGTGGCTAGTTTTGAACTACAGTGTGCCTAGCTTTGAACTACAGTGTGCCTAGTTTTGAACTACAGTGTGCCTAGTTTTGAACTACAGTGTGCCTAGTTAGTTTCGAAGTATGTATTTTTATTCATCTGTTGATTAATTACAGCAATATCAACTTTCTAGTTGAACATAAATTTACTATTATAAGCACGAAATGTAATTATTCAGTGGATTGTTTATAATGTTCATTTCAATTTTCAGAAACACTGTCCGGACCCAATTTCAAACCAGTTTCTGGCGATTGGGATGGACATAGAGGAAGGGGCATACGCTCCCACACCTGAGCACGGTCATGAGCCCCCCAGGTCATGAGCCTCTATAGAATTCTGGCGATTAGAAGGGGCATACGCTCCCATACCTAAGCCCCCCCCCCCTCCCTGTTGTTTAATCTTTATTTACATAGTTAAACAAATGAAGAACTATGTACTTAGATAGAAATAACTGAGAGTTGCTAATGTAGGTTCACTAGTTTGTTGTACTGCACACTTAATGATTGATTAATGACCTGGCAGGGGGGTCAGGGGTATTAAATAATATAGGTAAATAAATAAGGATTAAAAAACATATGGCTCGTAATCGGGGGGGGGGGGGGGTGCTTATGACCTACACCCCCGAGGAACGCGTTATCAAAGTTGGCGACCTAATCTCTTACTCTTCTCCCAATTTATATTTGTAAGTAAGGTTACATTTTTTATTATTAGTAACAAGTGATGCTCATTTTACAAAAATATATAAGTAAGATTTACAAAGTATAGCTTTAGTTTGCTTACCAATAAATAAATTTAAAGCTATCTACTTCACTTTTATAACCTTACCACTACTCTTTACAGTCTATTATATCGTAAATGGAAAAGGAGATGGTGTCCCTTCAGCCCTGAACTGTTGTAGCTAATTTGGAATGTATTATTTTACCATGGTTATTTTTATTAACGCTACTTGCAGTTTTGTAGAATAGCGCAAAGTTATATTCATCAACTGCGAGGTCTTAGATTTTTGTATTAGGAAGGCTTCATTTCCCATCATCCACCATCGCCACAGGTAATTGTGACTCTTTTCGTCACAATCCTTGGTAAGTGACAGCATTCACGGAGAAGCTTTTTTTTTCATTCATTAGTATTGTCACTGACGGGTGGCAGGTGACATTGTTTATAGAGCCACTTTTCTTTCTGACTGATTCTTCCAGTCCCTTTTATTTAATTTCCTTTTGATGTAGCTAAACGATATGGCCTTTTTTTCTGAAAAAGACATTTAACCCCTACTAAATAAATTTTTCCCTAACTTGAAACGTCAATCACATTAATTCAAATAGCTATTTAGACATCATGATCATTTTTTACCCTCATGGTAGATATTGACTGGAATATTGCTGCCGAATAACGTCACATTCATAATATGAAGTATATATGCGTTAAACGCGTCATATTTTATAGTATGAATATGTGCGTTCATATTCAGCGCAGTATTGGCGCAGTCAATATCTGGCATGAGGGTATTTTTCTCTAGTGTTTCACGCGTGGCCACGGACGCTACGCGGTCGCGCATTAGTAGTTAGGACGCGCGTGTCTGCAGTTTAGGGTAGCGCCCCAGTGTAGTTCAGTGCAGTGGGGGGACGTAGAATGAGGTCCCCAAAAGCGGACAAAAATGCTCTGTCGCGGCCCTATCGCGGTCTTCTGCATGCCATGATGCCGGCCCTGCGCGCCCCACCCGCTGCCCCTATCCTTCACCGAATTTTAACTGGGTAGATACTAGAAAATTAAAGTGTTAATGACATGGAGAATAAAATTGTTAATGTAATAAATATTGAACATACATATGAGTGATGTAACATACACTTAATTTAAGATATACAAGATATAAATTATAAATCTTATACACTTATAGAATCCTATATAGATAGATGTTTAAATATATACATGCTGTTAAAATGTACGTGACTTAACAAATAGGTTAAAAATGGTAATTATAATTTATTTGTGTGTACTGAATTTGGTTTACATTTTGTTTAATAAAGTATTTTTGTTGTAATACTATTTTCCATTGAATAATAAGTAATCCAATACCTATATACTTTGTTATAACTGTAAAAAATGAATGTCTCCTTACTCCCTTGATAAATGGCCAACGCTGTTTTTTATGAATTAAAATGATCTTAGAATGTGTTTAAAAAATAGATAAATTGCCAATAAGTGACTGGAAGTTTTCCGCTTGGCAGTTTTCCGCCGGGCAGTTTTCTGCTTCGGCAGTTTTCCGCCTGGCAGTTTTTCTTGTACCATTGATCCTTAATCGCCCATCAAAGATATTGAATGCTCTTAGTTGTGAATAATTCAAACTTCATATTCGTCAGGTTTTCTTATTTTCGTTTGTGTATAAAGTCTTTTATAAGATAAAAATATTTTTTCAAGACTCAAATGTTTAATTAAATCATAAAGACTTGATGTCATAAAATAATAAAAGAATACAAAAAGAAATGAGAATGAATATACCGCAGACATTGAGCACATTCAAAGTAATTATATAACTTTTCAATTCAATTTAATACAACTAATCCTGAAAACCTCCATTCATGGTTCATAATTTCTCATTTGTACAAAAATTTGCTATGTATCGCATTCACTAAAGAAAACTCAGAAGTTAAATAATGTTGATAAAAATCTTTTAATTACGCACAAGGGAATGGCAACAACCCTATTTTTTTCTAGCAATGTAATCTGAACGTTCAGTCGAGTGAATTGCTCATGATCAAGATAATGAGGTAAGCTAGCACTGGATATTCAACAAGTTTCCATTGTGATATCTGTAATACTCTCTTTTCAGTGCACCATATACTGAAGTTGTGTGTTTTGTTTTTCAAATTGTCCAATTTACCAATAATTATAATACTTTTTAGGAAAACTCATTAAATGGACATTCATTATAATTGTTTCAAAGATCTAGAGGTCATTTCTGATCGCAATGTAATTTCATTTCAGATGCAGTATATTTTAAAAGAACTGAAATGATAGATCATTCATATAGTGCAATGATGTTAGATTATTACCAAAAAATTTGTCGTGTTACTTAGAATATCTTACCGAATCCGAAAAATTTTGGGCCAACTAATTCAACTTAACAACCAAAACATCACTTGGGAAGAAAGAAGTAGAGTGAACAAGCTCAATCTGACAACGCTGTATTATTATTGAAAAATTTCATACAATGAAAAAGTTGTGTAGAATTTCAGTCAGACAATATTGTAATAAGTCTAGGAACCAATCAGACAATAGCGTCAGTTTCGTAAATTTATTGTCATTGTCACTCAATCTTTAGGTAATTCAATGAACAAATTGTTGCCTAATAAGCTTCCAGAAGCATCGACAGTGGAGTAGTTGTCAGCAGTAGATGTGGATCAAACAACTCACGCAATTCTAGTCTCAACTATAAATCTAAGCAAAGAAATAAATTTGGTTGAAGTTATTAGATTTCAATTTAGTAGCTGACCACTAATTTCGAGAGGCGGTGTCCTATGGATTTTAATTTTTCTAATTTGAAGATGAAGTAAATAATTATTTTTAATAGTGCAATTATTAAAAAAAATGTAATTTTACAATCATATAATTTTTATCGTTTTCTCTGGCCTTACCGGGTAAAAGGTGTAAATAAGACATTTCAACCTCAATTAATTTTGCTTACTCATTCACCGTACCTCTTCGTAAAAATGATCCATTCATCTTCAAGAAAGTTTACTCGTGCAGTTTTAATTGCTTTTACTCATGTTCTACTTAATAATACTTAATAATAAATGAGAACATACATTATCTACCACTTCCCGGCGTTGATCTAAAATTCATAACGTTAATATTTAATAACTATGAACCTGTGTTAAATTGTATTTTGTTGAATAACTTGCTCATTATTTTATGAGTAATAAAAGTTTGAACTTAAATAAGTTAATTAAATATGTTGTTATTAAATATAAACTATTTACTTTCAACACATTGACGGATATGAACATTTAAACAAATAATTATAACTTCAGCGCTCGTATAAACTTACAGCTTTCACATTTTTATTGCTATTTAATTTCTATTCGTTAAATAGATGGTATTAGGACAGAGTATCGAAAGACAGAGAATCGAAAGACAAACCATAGAAAATTTGATCTAATTTATAATAATGTAGAATTGATCTATTAGGAAATTGATCGAGTGGAGAAATCTTTCTTTAAAGAAAAACATACATTACATTGTTTATACTGTATACATAACTTAAAGTATGAATTTAGTTCATGGGCCGACAGTTGAGCTCAAGAAAATTGGGTCCCGACAATTAAACTCGCCTAAAAATTGAGCCGAAGATTCTTTGGTACGTGGCAATTGTTCCCCAATACAATTGAGCATAATTCAATTGATCCCTAGGAAATTTGGGCACAGGACCACTATTGATCACATAAAAAAACGGTTAATTAAGGAAATAGACACTATAAATAAGCTTTACTTTGTAAATGCAGTAACAAATTAAGTTGATACCATTGACTCTGATAAAAGCGGACTCGGTTACAACCCAGAGAAATAAGATTTTGAGAATTAAGTTTTTTAATGTGTTCAATTGTCTTGGGGGCCTAATTGTTTCGGTGTCAAATTTTTCGAGCTCAATTGTAGGTTGGTTCAATTTGTTTTCAT
>CANNZV010001690.1:167403-233606 GCA_947561585.1 Caprella mutica
TTGTCTTCATCGAACATGGCTAGGGAGACACGGCCTTCCCCCCCCCCCCCCCTATTTCAATTTGTTTAGACATTTTTCTTCCTCTAATATGTCCTTCTATTTTTTGTCTTTCAATTCTTTCATTTCCTATATTTTGTCTTTTTATACTCTCACTTTCTATACTATACCTTTCTATACCTTGTCCTTCAATACTTTGTCTTTCGATGCTCTGGTTTTCGATGATTTGTCTTTCGATACTTTGTGTTTCGAAACTCTGTCCGCACACCGTAAATAATATGAAGTATTGTCTTTGTATAATTACGTAAACAAACTACAACGATAAGTATGTGAAATGCATGGAACTTTTGGAATAAGATTGTTTTTTTAATCAGAAAGATTTAGTGCTAATGTAATAGGAAAAATCTTTTCTGTTTGCTGGGCGCATTTGAAAATAATGGAAATGAAATAATAAAATATATGGTATCACAGATACTGACTTTTAAAATTAAACTATTTAGTTAGGGGAAAACAGACTTGTTGTATCAATTAATATACTTAAAAAACTTTAAGTTTCTTGGGTGCATATGAAAATAAAATAATTATATAATGTTGATAACAATGTTCTTGAGCAAATCATATTGTAAAATTTTAGAATTTTTTATTTCATCCTAATCCAGATTTCTCCAAATCCACTTCAGATTAGAATCTTCGTCATCAAGGCTTATGAGGTGTTCTCATAAAGCAGAGGTTATTAAATAACAACGCGTATCCATGATATAATTATATTTGCATTATTTTCATTATTATCAAATGCGCCCAGCAAACAGAAATGATCCAATAGGAAAGGGTAAAAGATGGAATAAATATACATTATTAATATAATTGTGTGCTTAATCCTGTTTATCGACGTTATATATTTAATACAGTATTCACAGTCTAACAATTTTTTTATAAATATTAGACAAGTTCAAAGTGAATTTGATGTCTGGTAAATATAGTAAAAATTTTCCTAATCGTTCCAATCTAGTTCTTTGCTAATTCTCTTTCCCCCTGTCAATTTCTCAATAACAATAAACTTTCACAGATGATAATAAAATGGCAATCGGCAGCAAATATTTAGCCAATGGCCAAATATCGTTAGGGAATATAATCAAATCATTCTATCGGAATCAGAAATTGCGAATATTACTTTTATTTGCCAAGTGGAACGGTGTAATTTGGGGAGAATTTATCATGCTTGAATTTGTTGGAATGGACAGATTGAACTGTATATTTATTGAAGGAACATTCCTTTTTATAGCGAAAATGATCCCTTTTTTATTTTGAACAAGAGTAGCTTCTAATTGCCAAGAATAACTTGTTTGCAGTTGTATCACTATCTACCTCAATTTGGTTCATCCTCTCATATATAACTGAAGTTAATAATCGAATACTAGTGACAATAATATTATAGATATATCATAGTCAGTCTCATGAAGTATATATTTTTTTTTCGACAGAAGTTGCATATATTTGTTTTTTATTATTATTACACTGCAAATTTTTAACTATAATTATTTCAGGAAACCTAACTATTTATTCCAAGGTTAACATGTTAAAAGAATAAAAATAGTACAAGATGTTACTGAGAGCTGCATCCACAAATTCCTTAAACAATTTTTTTCGTTTAATTTGCTATCTAACTAATTCTAACTACATACTAATTATTTACTAACTATTACATTTTCGAAAAAAATATACTATTTTCATATCAGAGAACCTAGGTAGTCATAATTTATTATTTATTTTATTAAAAATTAAGTAATAACTGATTGCATGGTACTTTAAAAAATTTATTATGATAACTCATTTGAAACGTTAACCAGTGCCCCTAATCAACGGACGACGGAGTGAATAGCAGTTAGTTCACGTTACTTTTAGAACGGAAAAACAATTTTATTGAAATACTTCTATACTATTCGATTGATTATTAAATAATAAACAATAATTATTATAGGTTGTAGCATGCAAGAGTTTAATCAACGTTTAAGACATATTTAAGAAGAAAGACAGAAATTGTTCCTTCCATTGCTAATTTTCGTAGTGAATAGCAGTTGTTTTTTTCTATTTTGCAACGGAAAAACGGTAATTTGAAAAAAAATGCATCATTCGATAGATTATTAAATTCTTAAGAATTTTAGGGGCCATCACGCACTAGTATAATCTACCGTTTAAGAGATATTCAAGAAGAAAGACAGTAATTGTTTTTTTCTCACACTAATCGGCTGAGTGCACTGCTTTTGTTTTTATTGTCTATGTTTCAGCAGAAAAACGATTATATTGAAATATTTTTATTTCATTTGATAGAGTTATTTATTTAAAAGAATTCTGAGTCTGGAACTACCATTCGAATCTGTATGGTTTTAGATGAAAACGCATTTGTCTCACTGTTTCACAACAGTCTATTATTCAAGAAATCTTACATCTGATAATTTTTCCCTATTCGTTAAACCTGTTAGAGTCTATGAACTTCGATGTATTCAATTCATATAACAATTAGTGTTCATGCAACCACTTGTTTACATATTTAAACTGACAGACGAATAGAGATAGGCAAACTATACAGGGTGGGGCGTAAGTTTGGAAGCAATTTTTCAAACATCAATATAATTCTTAAAATAAGTTCATAAGTAGGTGATAGGGTTTGAACTATAGTAGAGACACTACATTATGACGTGGCAGTGTTATTTTTTACAAAAATTTAGTCAATTCAAAAATGTCAGACAAAAGAGAAGCCATTATTGCTCTACACCGTGCCGGGAAGTCAGATTCCGTCATTTCAAAGACTCTCTCAATAGCGAGATCGACTGTTTGGAAGTGTGTGAAGCGTTTTAATGAGAGAGGAGACTTGACTGATCGTCCAAGAAGTGATAGACCACGCTCACAACGCACCAAACAACTGATAAAATGTGCCCGAGAGAAGATCAGGAGGAACCCGAAAAGGTCAATACGATTGTTAGCCAAAACAGCTAATGTGAGTCCCAGAACAATGAGAAGAGTTGTCAAAGAAGACCTAAAGATGTCCTCTTTCACCCTCCAAAAGAGACAGACTCTGTCAGAAGCTGTAAAGAAAAAGAGATTGGAGAGAAGCAAAGCACTTCTGAGAGAATTGAAGTCTGGCACGGCTGGTGAAATTGTTTGGTCTGACGAAAAAAATTTCACAGTGGAAATGGCTCACAACCGGAGGAATGACAAGAATAATTGGTAAAAGTGCAAAAGACATCCCATACAATTAAAAAACTGTCCACAGAACCATGAAACCTGCTTCAGTAATGGTCTGGGCCGCCGTTTCAGAAACTTGGAGATCTCCTTTAATTTTTGTGGAACAAGGCGCCAAAATCAATGCTAAATGTTATATTGAGAATATTTTGATGCCAATGTTGGAGTCAGCTTAGAATCACTTCGGTAATGACACTCTATGGACATTTCAGCAAGACGGCGCGACTTCACATACTGCAAATGTCACTCAAAACTGGTGCCATGACCATCTTCCACGGTTTTGGTCCAAAGAAATGTGGCCTCCCTGCTCCCCAGATGTTAATCCTATGGACTTTTCGGTATGATCCATTCTTGAATCAAAGGCCTGTGGTAAATTTCATCGCTGTGTGGATGATTTAAAGCGTTCGCTCCAGAGATCTTGGAAGGAAATTTCACAAGAACAGTTGCGTGCCGCAGTAGGAGGAGTTCGGAGGAGATTTGAGGCTGTTATTAAAAACAAGGGGGGACATTTTGAATAAATTTATGATTTTTGAATTCTTGAAACCCTTATGTAATAATACATAACTGTAAATTATTAAATATATTTTTCGTTGGATTATAATATGCACTTTCATTTGCTTCCAAACTTACGCCCCACCCTGTATATGTGGGGTGATTATAAATATAGGTGTGTAAGAAATAACATATTTATAACCCAAAATTAAAATTTATTTTATTTAACTTTCAAATTTCTCTTTTAATAAAAATAGCTAATATTTTCTTATCTTTTCAGTTCTTTTATTTAATGGAAAGTCAAAGAGGATGCAGGGGTCTGGATAGTAAACGTATAATTCCACAATCTAGATCATATGGAATTGTAGTATATGATGATTATTTTCAAACTAGATAATATAATTGACACACGCAATCCTGCAAGTGTCATGGAAACCAAATAATAGAACAAGTTAACTATACTAACCTATAGCCCTCGAAAATTTAATCTCTGACCTAGCCTCTGGTCCCGGCAAACCTGCTATCACTAGAACTCTTTATTTATTTAAATTATTTAATTCCGCTACACAAAAAGAAGCGCCGCTATTAGCGCGCGCTACAAGTATCGGCGCTGCGCCCACCTCTTGAGACACTGCAGGTATTTCATGTTTACCAAATATATTTGGTCTCAAAAACGAAACCCTTATAAGTGCATCAACAATGAATTGGATATTCTTATATGCTTTGAGAACTATGAACTTTGATGTCTCAGCAATAAGTTTGAGAAAACATTTCTAATTATCAAGTAAAACGCATTCTGCTACACTAAAATACATCGCAATGAAACACTTTCAAGCTCTTGAAACTCATTCAAAGTTCTGTAAAAACTACTGAGTTTTGAAAAATACCTGGGTAATGAAGTATTTCTAAATATGTTCATATTGGGAAACGGACTATCCCTGCCAGATAGTTTTAAATTTTAAACTCTGAAACACAATTTAAAATGTTATTTTCTATTTAATTCTCGAATAAAAATTGTTTCGACAGAAACATCCGTTGCTGTGAATTGTATACCGAAGTGCGCTGTTGCAAATAGCTGACCTTTTTTGGATTTTTTTTTAATTACATGGTAATAGCTCACTATTTCCGTGTAGAATTTTACAGAAAATGAACGAAATCATATTAAATTGTCCTCAAACCTTACTACTTGAAAAGTCTTGATTTACAGATTTCTACACTCCAACTTCTGTAAAGGTATTTTCACAATAATGGTTAAACATTATATGTTCGTTAAAGCATAGATATTAAATATCCATAATAGAAAAAAGTTAAGTTTTATATTAAGTTTAATAAAATAGTTTGTTGGTAAATTGGTTCTGAAGTATAATAATTGTCAAATTATTAAAATACATTTATATTTATTAGTTTTCCAGTAGTATATTGATCTTTATATCTTATAGCTAGCAAAGAAAAATATAAATTCATGATGTGTATAACTATAGAGCTGGAATGAACTGAATTAAATCGTAGCTGCTTAGACTAAATCGCGGCTTTTTGCAAATCCCTTCGTATTACCAAAATGTTTCAACTTTGTAGTTTATGTAAATTAGATAATAATTTACGACGGCATAATCTCAAAATCTAAACCACCAATATGGGCACATACGGAAATCAAAGTTATATATAAACTTTATTACTATGTCAGTCTGTTATAAAAATGTGTCTTCTATTAATAAATTGTTGGTATTATCAAAATTATACCTTAATAGCCCAAAATACTAATGTTTTATCTGGCGGGGAAAAGTCCAGAGGGGAATAGTCTGGCGGGGAATAGTCCTAGTATCGTTGAAATTATAGAAAACGATATACATCATGAATTCCGTTCTCAAATATCATAGTTTCTCCATGAATTTAATCATAGAAAACTATTAGTGTCCCTGAGCTAGGAAGTGGCTATGAGCTATGAGGAACTGTATAACAAATCAATCATAGTCAATCAATCATAGTCGATGCACTGAATACCTAAAATTCACGTTAACACTTAAGAGTCACGTTTAAGTGCCAAGATCCATAGGGTGTGAACTGTGAACGTTAAGACCCCGTTTTTTTTTCTGAGTTGATGATTACCAAAATACTGATATAAAATAAAATGCAGTTATTCAGATTTTCTACTTCAAAGTTAATATTCTTGCCTTACCAGTCCAAAAGTTTTAGTCTAATGAAATTCACACCTGTGGTCGACGTCTCGAGATAATTGTCTCAACGGAAACTTTCCTCTTAAGCTTCTAAAAGATCGTCCAATGTTTATTCAGACTTATAGATTTATAGTGAAGAAGTATATCATGTATGAGGTACAGGTAAAGCTTTTAGAACGCCTACTACATGTACCGGAAAAGCGTTCGTTGTAACGATTAGTGATCGTTGCAACTATACATTATTTTGTTTAGTTGGGGATTTAAACTTTATGAGGTTTTTTTAACAGTGTATCAAAGAAACTTTAATGAAGGTAAACTGTCTCAGTTTATTATTAATGGAAAATTGTTAATGAAAATTTCATACAGTGAAACTCCTGAGTTATGAAATTCTTTGTTATGAAGCACCTGTTATGATGCACCTGTGTTATGAAGTATTTTCTATGTTTAAATTATTCAAAACAGAATACGTCATGAATTTCATCTTAATTATCCGTCAAAGTCCATAGTTTTTTCAACGATTTTAATTATAAGAAACTATATGCGTCTCTGAGATAAGAAGTATCTCAGAGTTATGAAAATACCATTACTTCATGACTCAAAAATTTCACTGTAATATTTATATTACTTACTTAACTTATATAAATGTACGAAAAATAAGGTAGGTATAACTGTCGCCTAAAGTACTATGCAATTTGATAAAAAAAGGGTTGTTATTTCTCAACTTCACTTACATTGATATTTATGTACCTACATGCAAACTAATATACAGAGAGCATAATTGGTAATCGTTTATTAAACTGAACACAATATAAAAAAATATCATATCACGATTCTTTATTTTTTGTTTGATGTGAATAAATGAACAAAATATTTAGATAGAAAATAGAAAAGTCACACCTTTTCAAATTTTTATTGAAATTTTCTATTCAAAGAAAATGTTGCGAAAAAGGGTAAAATATCAAAATACTGTAAATCTTGAAATCAATATATTAAGTGTTGATTGTCAATTGTAATACCTCTGATTATAATATATATTCGACTAGATGCTTGCTAGACTAATGAAATATCTGGTAAACCATATAATTTAGAGAGTTCGTTGCAGCGACCTGCAGGCCGCTAGAGCGGATATTTTTTTGTTCCTTTTTTCAAAGATCGTCCGTCGTAAGAGTTTTAACTATATAAATATATATTCTTAAAACTAAGAGATAATTCGATATTTATCAGTATGAAATGTAATTTGTATTATTCTGAAAATATGATCAAATTTCATAATTCATCAAAAATATGTAAAATAAATATTTTGTCCATTACGAGGCATGAGTGTAGTTCCATTTCCATTATTTTTTTCTTAATACTCACACATTATAGGTTACACATTTTAATTCAAGATGTGACTGTAGAGGTTACTGATAGCTAATGGTGATATATCAGCCCAATATATTAGGGGAGACCAGCCTAAGATCTTAAGCAATCTCAAGTCTTAATAGAACATAAGCTGCTGGTTACAAAGCATGAGTTAAATATTATGTGTGTGCCGATAAGATGAACCGGAAACCTCATAGAATGTCAATTGATCGGGGAACGGACTATTACCCACCTGAATTTTCCTCGCCAGGACTATTCTCCACCGGACTTTTCCCCACCAGGACTTTTCCCTGCCGGACTCGCATTTTTTTATAATAGGTGAAAAATAAAATAATAAATTCACGATACGTAAAACTATATAGTTGGAATAACTGAATAAATCGAAGCTTCTTAGAGTACCTTGCGACATTTGGTAATCCTTTTTTATTGCAATAATGTTTGTACTTAGTGGCATCTCTTAATTATATGCGAAAATACGAGGACACAATCTGAAAAACAAACGACCAATATAGGTACACACGGGGAATCAAATTATGTGAATAAAATGTTTCAACTAATGAAGTATTTTATGTTTTATCAAATCTATACCTAGCCTAAAGTAATGATATTTTATTCGGCGATAAAAACTCCAGGCCGGGAATAGTCCTGGCGGGGAAAAGTCCGTTGGGAAAAAGTCGTCGGGGGAAAAGTCTGGCGGGGAATAGTCCGGCGGAGAAAAGTCATAGCGCCCAATTGATCATGAGTCTACACCCAGACATCTATATGTGATCAAATTTTTTATGACTGCGAAATATATTTAGACGGATCTCATTATGTTGAGCCTATTTTTACCAGATGTGGTAACTAAATATTTCATTTTATCTAAATGTCACAATTGAGAGTTGAATAATTCTCTGAACAACATAATTAAAATAATGTTGTTAATATGTTTCATTTCAATTATCATAAAAAACATAATTAATTAGTAATTTAGTCATTGAATACTACCCAGTTATAAATCTGAGCAGGTTCTAGGCAGCGGTCAAGCAATTCGGAGTAGTCATCTCGGCAGCCTGGGAGCAGCGGGAGCGCAGCGTAGGAGTCAATCTGACCGCTTTGGGGGCTATTTCCGCTGCGTTCTCGCTGCACAGAACTACTCTGAGCACCTGCTCCAACCTGCCTACGCGCGACACCAAATTTCAGATGCGCGGCCGAACGGAGTCCGTGGCAACGCCTGAAATATTTTATTAAAAAACCCTCGCGGCAAACATTGACTGCCTGAATACTACCCTGAATATGAATGGCACATTCATATATAAATTCACGCATTGTACGCATATAGCTATATTATGAATGTGACATTATTCTGCAGCAGCATTCCAGTCAATATCTGCTACGAGGGTATATAATTTAATATAATATAGTAGAGACTTACCTAACGTCTGCTTCAGAACCAAAGGTTATATCACTGACGTCAAACGGAAATTAAATACAATGGACTGAAAGAATCAGTCCGAAAAAATGTTTCTCCATGAACGAAGTCACCTACCACCGTGAAAGCTACTCTGTGAATGCAGTCACTTACCATGGAATGTTACGAAAAGGGATACAATCACCGGTATTTGCACTCACGGATGGAAGAGGAAAATGAAGAGGTGATAGTAAATGTAGCCTACCTAACACAAAACCAAAGACCTTGTAGTTGAAGAACATAACCATAGCACTATCCTCTACAATTGCTATTGCGTTAAAAATGATTAACTTGGTTGAAATGAAAGAAAAATAAAACTCATAATCCAAATTACAACAGTTTAAGGCATAAGGGACATCATCTCACTTCTTTTCCATTCACCTCAGACAGCTTCAGGATTGAGCCCCTGAGAGCACGAGGGTATATAATAAATTTGAATACGTTAATTAAATAATTGATTCAGTAACTCCTTAGAACGAACTATGGACTTAGCTATTAATATGTAACCAGAATACAAAGGAAGCTATCGTAATTCATTGATTCGTGAAACTGCTCAGAGAATGCAACCAAATACAAAACTGCATTAATTAGAATATTACCAATTTACCCTATAAGAGGTCTAAATATACCATTTATCATATAGCTCTAACGCTAGCTGAAAAAACGTAAGTAACGTCATGAGTCCAAGATAGGACAAGAGCATAAAAAATAATGGAAAAGTTAATATGAGGTATGCTTTCACTTTTCTATAATTAAAAAGAAGAAAAACAATTGTTAATAGAAATAAAATTCATTTGAGAAGTAGTAACAACAAATAACTGTGTATTTTAATTTTTTATTTTATTTTTTCATTAAATTGGAAAGCACTTAGCTAGGTGTATCACAAAGCCCATTATGAAAAGTTATATGAAGTATTATTCAATTTTTACCTGACAAGAGCAATCTTCTTAGAAAAAGACAAATAAAAGTACTCCCACTTGAATTATCACAACACAAAATTAGTTCTGTATGACACCTTTAGGTGCTTTGGATTATTTCTTACCTCCAATCCTTTTGGCCATTGCAATTCACATCAAAGGACAGTTTCCCCATCTTCTTTTGATGAACAGTCATTTCCACGAAAGCACCTGAAAGTACATAACTTCTTTAATAATGTTAACAAAAAAATGAGTTATGTAGCTAGTTATGTGTAATAAATTAATTAGGCATACATATTTTATAATTTTGTATTGCTACCTAAAATATGATTAATTATTATTAATTACCCGCACCCTCGAATTGATGATTATGTAGAAAGAAACTGTTATAAACTAATTAACAACCTAACTTTTATAGTAAGGGGGTTTGAACAAGGCCATCTATAGTTTATCAGGCCGGACCATTCTGGTGTTTATAGTTTGAACAACTGATCGCCGAAATCATTACAAAGCGCCACGCTACCATTAATTTAGATAGGAATAAATAGAAAAAACTTGTTGCATTCTTCTTTAATTGAATTATTTTTATAGTTAAAGAGTGGATTTTTGATTTCTATTTTTTAAAATGTATTCTCTAGAATCTCAGCTATCGAATGGAATAATTATTTTCGATAAATAATAATTTTAAAAAGTAAAAATCTTTAATGTAATGTAGTGTACCTAGAATTAGTGAATATTGATGACATTGTTCAAGATAAATGCCTTGGCAACTAACAAGCTGGAATTTGGCAATAAGTGATAAGTTGATAATCTAACAAAAAATCTCATTTTTATTAATGTGGACTAGGTATGTGGTGGTCTCAGGACTGGTGGTAAGCCTGAAGGGACAGGGGTAAATCAAAGATCAAAATCGATTAAATCATCAAATAGGTAACTAGGTAATCTAGTTTTGATTAAAATGGCAATTATCCAATCGAGATACAGCTTCTGTAAGATGGGCTTACCAATGCTAAGACTATATTTCAATTTTCACAGTACCTACCTAATAATAAGACTGATAACTTATATACCTAGTTTGAAACTAGTTGTGAACTTACCTAGAGCCCGGTAGAGGTTAGTTAGTTTCTATGATAGGTAGTTTAGGAATGCTATGGGTTGTCTAATTTACGAAATGTAGGACAGTTAGCCTAGGCTTTAAGCTGACACAGACACCCAGGGACAGTCACTCAAAACAAACTAAAACCTTAAATTGTAGCCCGTTGGTACCCTGGTTACGGTACCTATTAAATTCTTCATAGAATTTTTTATTCACTTATACCTATCTAAATAGTTCATAGTTGGTTTATGTTGAATCTTTAGGTAAATAATAATCAATACCTAAGTTACCAAATTAAGTTTGGTGTGAAATCAATCCTGAAAGTAAAACTAGGTACCTAGTGCCTGAATAGGTGGGAGGTGCCTAAGCTAAGAACTGTAAACAGCCTAACTAAGGGTTAACATTTATATCAAAACACTGAACATTAAGTACTATTCATTAATTACATATCCACTATTCACTTTCAATTACAAATGATACACCATAGAGTAATAATATATGCCGATACACATATGTAGAAACAAAATCACCAACAAGGAATATCTTCCAACTGTCATATAGTACCTCATATTTTGATAATAGTCATCGTCACTGGTTACATTTACGATTTTATCCTCTAGAACGTTGATGTAATATTCACGGTGTATTCTTGCTATCGATTCATGTCGCTAGCGACCTAGCTATTCATCCGTTTAGCACTAAAATTATTATTCCTTTTCCAATGATTATTATATGAAACGATGTTTTCAATAATGATTTAGTAATATTTGGTTGAATTGAATAACTTCAGCTTATTATGGATAGTTTCAGGAATAAGTACCTAGCATACATTGAATATATTTTTGTATGCAAATTATAGAAATGTATTCAATTTTTAATAAAAAATATTTCACAGTGTACCGTGTCATTCAAACTTAATGACACGATACAACGATAATATCTTTCCTTTTAAACAAATACATGATAGAGAAGTTATTATCAATTTGGGTAAGAGTAGCAATTTGCGCATAACAGTTTAATTTTTTGATTCACGATTTACTAACAAATCATTTTGCTATAGTAAGCATGTATCCTTTTATGGTAAATTACTTAATGTAAATTATTTGACATTTGACATTGTACGGTGTTCGTTATCTCTCACGTACGTTTTTCAATCACATGTACGTACGTGATCAGAATGGTAGATGATGAGAGCTGTCACTGACGTATTGGTTTTTGATTCCTATTACTTTAAAGTTTAAACTTTATAATCTTCTGGGAGTACATCACCTGGTATAATAACAAGTGGGATTAATTCATGTTATCAGTAATATATTTAATAATATAATGAATAGACCTAATCAAAGTTAACTAATCAACATAAAGAGAAGACATTCAATTCAATTAATATAGGTTAAAAAAGATATGAATTGATATAGAAATAGGATATATAACATACATGATAAGATAGCATATAACTTTTCCATACAAATAAGGCATAAGCTATAGGATTGTAATTTATGAGCAATTATTTGCTACCTCAATCTCTGGAGATACTAGTGAATAATTACTGCTAAAACCTCTGCAGACTTTACATACTCTCTTCTCCAGAGGATTAGGCATATTGAAACTAATCAAACCTAAGTAGATTATCTCAATAGTAAACTGCCTAGGCCTACATAGATTATGGTCAATATCTGTGGAGCGCCCAGATTATCTGCCTTTAGTTGCGGAGAAATGCTGAGACTGCCGTAAACTATGGAAAAACGGCTACTATACTGCTCCTATTTTTAACTGGGTAGGGATGGAGGATACTTTATTAAAGAATACTGTAAAAATAATTATGCAAAATATGTTTTTTTAGTATCTACTACTGCATTATCTAATAATTGTAAATTTAACTGTAGTTACAATAGTTTTTATTTTCCTTGATATATTGTCAAACTTGTATTGGTGTTCAACAAAAAAATATATCTAAATTTAATTTAATTTATAATAACTAAAAAGTTTCATTGGCATGCTGTCGACACTGAATTTACTTTGTCTGAAGGGTACACGGAAAACTGCCAGGCGGAAAACTGCCAGGCGAAAAACTGCCGAAGCGGAAAACTGCCAGGCGGAAAACTGCCAGTCACTTATTGACAATTTAATCAGTTTAGTCAATAATGACATTTAATTTATAAAGAAGCCTTTCGTTAAGGATTTAAAGGGATATTCATTTTTACAAAATAAAAATAATAGTTGAATGTAAACCAATTGATTAAAAAAATATGTAAAATACATAATTAGATAAATATTACAAAAATTAATCAATTACAATATAGAAATTGAAAATATAACCTTTCTTAGAAAATACTATTATAAGAAACAAAGGAATAATTGTATTAGGGACAGAGTACAATTTCATTGTTTACACAAAGCGTCTTTACACTATCAGTTCATAACAGGTTTAGTGTTTAATTATTTCTTTTTGTGTTTATAATTTGATAATTGAACGAGTCTTCAACCCTGCAAATAATTCCGTATTGCATACACATCTTTACCATGTGGTTTAATGATTGGCAATGCACTATGAATATGTGCTATCCACATTGAACCAACCTAACCAACATAAAAACACATAATTAATGTGGTTATGCCATTTTAAAACCATATCATAAAAAACATATCATATAGCGATTGTAACACCACATCATATCCACATGTAAATTACCATACTTAATTATTACAGGCGTTTACCAAGTGTTATTTACCACATTCATAGCAATATGTTAAATACCATACTTATAACATATGGCAACCACATATAGTTTACCATATTACCACGTAAAACAACATGTAATAAATATGGTATCCATTTCCAAAAATATGCATGGTATACACATGATTTAAATATGTAAGTGCCACATGGTATACACATGGAATTGTTTGTAGGTAGGCTTGATATTCACTTGTACTCACAATAAAAACAACTTTGATTGATGTTCGTGAGATATTTAGAATTTGCAACCCAATATCAATGATTATTAAACTGCTATTACTTACCTTATTCTCTAACAATTTCACTCGATCGAATTGATTGCATATTAATTGATAATACTTTTTACAAATAAATGAAAATTGTTTAAATGAATGGGTTGTGTTAATGACATGGAGAATAAAAATGTAAATGTAATAACTATTTAACATACATATAAGTTAATTTAACATTCACATAATTTATTGTATAATATAAAATTATATTATTGTGAGAATATCTAATTATCTAGTATTCACAAATCAGTACACAGAGTTTAACGTTTGCTTCGGAACCAAACACTATATTGCTGACGTCAATAGGAAATTTGAAAAAAAGAGACTAAAAATGTAACTGAATATGTTTCTAGAATTTACGTGACTTTGAAAATAAATTGAAAATAGTAATTATAAAATCCTTATGTGTACTGAAGATTGGTTTACAGAGTGTTTAAAAAAGTAGCTTTATTGAAATATTATTTTTCTTTGAATATTATTTAAATATTCCAATATCCATGTAGTTATTACTTTAAAAATGAATGTCCCATTAACCCCATAAAGAAGGACTAACGCCATTTTTTTTATATAAATTAAAATGTGTTTATAACTAAAGAATATTTCAGAAAGTCAAAAAATATACATGTATTGCCAATAAATGACTGGCAGTGTTCCGCCCGGCAGTTTTCCGCTTGGCAGTTTTCCGCTTCGGCAGTTTTCCGCCTGGCAGTTTTCTGGACACCGTCTGAAGTTAGGAAGATGATATTTTGAATTTTCAATTTGAATGTGGAAAGCAAAATTGCAAGTGAAAACTTTTTGAAACTACTCCTACGAGAAGCACTGAAAATCACATACGAGAAAATGATTCAAGGAGAACCAAACTATAGTTCATGCAAGGACTCTGAAAGAGCAAACAAATTTATAAACAATAGATACAAATAATGTGGCGTGAAATCATTATTTCTTTTCGTTAATTGACTTAAATGTTTCTTAGATGAATTCTCCATCAGTACTGATGTTACAAACAATAGTACCAAATTGATAAAATAAAAATGAATTAAATGAATAAGTGCTATTAGGGGTTACAGACTTTAAATTTGTTGAAAATAAAATATAGTTATAGTTTGAAAACTGATTTCTGTTTCAACTAATTATACTGTGAAGTATCATAAGTTATTGTTAATACAATAGCATACAATAGTGCACATATGAACTAATATCAATGTAACTGAACAGAATTCTTGAAAAAGAGTTTGAGAGCAAACACAGCTACAGAATATTGCACTGAAAGAAAAGTGTACTTAACCGAACCTATATACAGTTTCATACAAACCACAATGTTGGTCATTTTTAAACCATACCACAGCTGTGGTTTGAATCAAACATCATGAATTTATAATATAATTTTACCTACATGCATGTACATTATCTTACCTACATCTATCACAATTTTAACTACACCTGAATGTCAATTTTACTTACATACAAGCAATTCAAACCACAGCTGTGGTTAAACATTACCTACAAGCTTATGAATTAAACTACAGCTGGCTGTCTATTTTACCAACATGAATGCAATTCAAACCTCATGTAAAAGAATTTTTAACTGATAAATTAATCCTTCAAACTACAGTCGCTAAGCAATTTTACCTACATGCATTTTATTTTAGTCACTTGGATAATGTTTAATTTAGCTACACTCGATTACAAAATACTGTAGTAATCAAATTCATAAGAATTCATATATAATTTAGCATGAAGATTAACTAATAAATATAGAGTGATAATACTTCTGTTAAGTTAGTTAAAATAGATACAATATAAATAATTAAATTGGATATTTAGCAAATCTTTCCATATTCAACAAATCAATGTAATAAAACTCAAAATTAATGAATTATATTTAATATAAAATGAACAATTTCAGAAACACACATTACTTGGTAAACACTAGAAAGAAGAAAATTATTAAAGTTTCTCAGAAGCTAGAAAAACTGAAAAAGTTACCAACTTATGTATCATTAAACATGAATAAAATATTCAAGAAACATAAGTTCTTTTCAAACTCATTTAACAGATTACTAAATTTGATATCTCACCATCAAAGGAGAAACTGCAACTAGATTATAACTCGAAAACTAGACTATAACTCGAAAACTAGATTATAACTCGAAAACTAGATTATAACTCGAAAACTAGATTTTAACTCGAAAACTAGATTATAACTCGAAAACTAGATTATAACTCGAGGAATCAAGATATAGTTGTATAAAGTTATGTTAAAAAAGCCTAAATAAAGCTTCTTTGTAGCTCCAAGATTTAAATACCCAAACAAATAAAAAGTCATTCAGTAGTTTATGAACTGAATTGTTCACAGCTAGTTATTTCTCAAAACGACTCACCAAATCAGTGACGCATGGTTCTTTCAAATCATACATTGAATGAATATTGTACAATGATGTTCACAGTAATGTAAAATGTTTCAGCACTCCTTGCAATATTGCAAATTCAAAACTTGGGATAGTTTAAAATTCTACATCAATCGCCTTCAAAAAGTGTTGGCACCCAAAACATAAGGTCATCAGAGGAAACTTAATATTGATCAACTTCAGAAGACTTTGAAGATGGGTGGCTGGAATGAAACTGAGAAGGATGATTACTTCTCTTGCCACCTATTCTCTTCAATAGTTAGCCATATGACTGAAAAGAAAATTATAAAGCATCAATTAATGAAGATTTTCCCATTCATAGTTAGCTAGAAGTCAAATAAATAGGAAAACTCACAGACACTTACCTCTAAAAGTTAACACCAACATCAGCAGTTGTGGGCCTCAATCTCTTGTTGTTGTGATGATGTTAGCAATAGTATGCAAGCCACCCCAAAAGTCTTCATTAGAATGTCTCTGGTGTCTGCAAAATATATGGAATTAGGAAATAGTTGAGAATAGTTAGTACAATTGAGAGATTAAGGCTAATTACTGACTAGCTATGTAGCAATAATTAGCAAAAAAACTAAATTTCAGAATGAATATAGTGATAATTGTTAAAATAAGCCTCCGCAAGAGATATAAAACAGTCTTAGATTAAGTAACAGCAAGAACATATTTCCTTTATCCAATGGACTTCTCTAAATTAGAATTAAATATAGTAGATTTTAAAGATGAGAATGAATATAATTGAATGAGAAAAATAATAAATTAGCTATCATGCAGTTATTGATGACAACATTGAATTTAATGTAGAGATGTAGCCATGCTAGCTACTGAATTTCAATCACTTTGTAGCTACAGTCACCAAAAATTCATATAACTCTGAAAAAGAGCCATGTGAAAGTCATGGTATCTATAAAAAGATAAAATTCTATAAAAGCTGTTGGAGATTCTGAAATATGGGTTGATTTCAGAGGGCATTTCAGTCCCAAATAATTAAATTGTTACCAAGAACCAGAAAATATCTATCTCAAATCCAGTCTGCTGAATATTAATTTTTTTTAATATTTTCTGTGCATAAAATACTTATTTTCTTCTTCAATTTACATTTATTTCGTTGAAAACAGAATGCAAAATAGAGAATTCTAGAACAATTTACCAGTTTCAGTAGTCTGGTGTTTATATTAAAATATTTGATAACAAAGAATACACTATTTAAAAATCCATTTTGCATACAGTTGAATTTAATGAATGCAATGAAATTTAAAATCCCATTAACTGATCATCTTATATCAAAGTCCATAGAAACTGATCTTAAAAAAATCTATTTTGATTATTGTTCTCAACTTCTCATTGAAATACAAGTAATATAAAAGAAACTTAAAGATAATTTTAACAGAAAAGGATAAAAATATTCCATATTCTGCAGACTGCCAACAGAGCAATCAAGTCATCAGAGATAATTATGAAATTTAGAACATAATTATAGCTACAGTCTGTAAGTGGTGTACAGAACTAGGTACTCTAACTTAAAAAAAAAAATCATGAAAAAGCCAGCAAACAAATTCATTCAATTGGCTAATCTTCCATGCAATGATGCAGTGGGCACTAGGTAACTGTCTGACATTATTGTTTTAGCAATTTTCCCTCAAAATATTAAAGGCAAAATAATGATAAATAAAGAATATGAATTTAAGAGAAAAGAAAAACAACCCAGTTTACCATCAAATACAATCTGGGAGAACTGATGAAAAATTTGGAGAGTTCATGGACCACATAATTTTATTTGGACATCAGTCTGTATTTTAACATTTTCTGTACAAACAGTTTTTAATTTCTTCTCTTATATACATGTATTTTGCTTAGAAGAGAAGGAAAATAGAGGATTTCTTGGAAAGCACTTTGCCAGTTTCTGCAATCTGGCCAGGGCTGAGTCAGAGATTAAGAGTGACACTGTGGCAGACAGTCTGACAGAGACTTTAAAAAGTTTATACCAATATACTATATTGTAATTAGGATTATATTACATACAAGCACCCTAGAAGTAGAGGCTAGAGCACACTAAAGATTATGATCAGTTGCCTATAAGCTATGGTGCAAGGTATAGGAGATTCTGCCTTGGATCTTTTTCAATTATGAACAGCTAGGCTGATTTCCTATTTTATTGTTTTTCAGAATGAATTGATCACAGAAAACAATTCTAGATTATTTTATGTTCTGATTTATATCCCTATTACTATAAATTTAAGCACTGAGAATAGCTGAAATTAAATTAGGGTTACCACCAAACCAAAACACACAACTACCTTCAATGATATTTCACTGAAACTGACGCGCTATTCCAGTTTCCCGCCTTATTTACATTAAATTTACATACATTTGATTAATAATTTCATAGTAATATTCTAACTACATAGGGGACGGTTATATATACTGACAATGGAAAATAATTTACCCACATGCAAGTTTATTTTTGATTTGTTCTGTAGGTAAGGTAAACTGACATGGATGATGCGTATTTCTAACCACAGAAAAATAAAATTTTACCAACATTTTGTGCGTTTATACCGACTAGAGAATTAAACCACATGCTGTAGTTCATTTACACCTAGCACATTACTTGAATTAACTACTTTAGCGTATAATCAACCCAAAATGAGTTAAACTACAGTGTGTTGTTTGATGTCCAAAAATTATTTCTCTCACAGTGTGTAAACGTCGATGTTGTCAGTCAAATGAAGCGCAAGAATTCCCCGTTTCTTGAAGGGTGTTCAGATGAAAATGAGACGCACTCTTCCAATTTAACTTTGGTGAAAAATTATAACCCAATGATATCCACCTATTGATGACTTAGAACATGGTTGACACTTACAATATTACTACGAAAAAAATGTTAATATATGACCTCATAGACCATTGAACAAAAATTTCTAAATGTCATATTGGCTTATGACTTTTGTTATCATTTACTTTCAGAGTACTATGAGTGCAGGGAACTGAGATGTTACTCTATGCATAAAGAAAAGACACCTACTTATCGTTCACCAATTCGTAAACTATTCCTATTAATGCAAAATGGTTCACCATGATGAAAGAAAATTTAATTCCGGTAACAGATTATTAGCTGTTTCTTATGGAGTTAAAAATATCTAAAAAAAATAGAAACCTTTGATGGCACACCATGTACATGGATTCGAAAAAATATAAAAAAAACTTCATATATTCAAATTCGCAGCAAACGATAACACTCAGCAGTCAGCACCCAATTTCACTTCATTTACAATTTTAGAAACTTAACATGAAAAATACGTTTGAACTTTTGGTGAATAAATTGTATGGAAAGTAATGGATGAACGGGTGTGATAAAATGGAGATTTTATCGATGGAATATTATTCTCAATCAAAAACTGTTACTGAGAGATATGAATGGGCCTATCCTATAGAACTCAAATAATTTAAACATTTGAGGAGTTTTTAAATTCTAATGTCTGAAATTGCACTCATTTATGTATTTATTAAAAGTAATGTTATAAATAGAAAGAAAGCTGCATAGCTATCAACATTAATTCTCATAATTTAAAATAATGCATAATATCGTACTAATCATTGTTATTAACATATATCAAACACATAAAAGTCATCATAAAAGTGGCCACACAAAAAAAATCAACCATTATCAAACTCTTTTCATCATTTGATGCTGAACTAAATTCTGGATTTTGCATAGGGCTAATTTAAGTTCAGGCCAAAAGGTTGTATAAAAAATACTCAGGGAAATAAAGATTAATTATTATATTGTAAAAACGTAAAGTTGTCTTAACAACATTTTAACAAGTTATTGGCAATACAATTTTCAATTTTATATAAATGACTATAAGATGATTAGCTAATTAGATCTTAGAAATCTCCTGACAAGCCAGCTTTGCCTTCAACGTAATTTGCAAAGAGCAAAAATTGTAAGGATGAGTAGACCCGGAAAATAGGAATACCACTTAGCCCTCCAGATTCAGATCAATCCTGAAAAAATAATTAGGATATTCTCACATCTAGGTATACAAGAATTTAAGTAACCTAGAAAAACTATATAACTATAGAAGCTATAATCCAAACTTGGTAATAATCAGCTTAAACTTAACAAGGCTTTCGCCATTAATAATTTGATATCACCTAAAAATTAGAAGTTTCGCAACACTTTTAAGGAGTAATTTAAATATTTAATCTCAGGATTTTTAATTTTTAAGGGAACTAGTTAGCGCTTCAAATTAAATTAGTGAAGGCAATTTCGAAGTGAAAATTTAAGTTGATCCTAAATCACGAGAAACCACATACCTTCAACTAATTATGAATTGTTCCTCGGGTATATCTCTGCTCTCCATGTAGTCGTTAGTCACTCGTCAAATCTCCCTCAGCATAGGTAGTCCCAGAACTAGGTCCAAGGTGGCAGGAATTAAATAAACAGTAGCATTGCCTATAGTTCCACAAAGAGCTCTCTCAGTTATTGCTCCAATCTCCACAGTTCGATTAAGTGGCTAATATTTAACACTAGCAGGTAGATTCACTGCTGGTTTCCGTAGTTCCGAAACCCCCAAACTGCGTTGCCGGCCGGCACACCCTCTCCCCATCGTTTCAAGCGCTATGCGTTAAAAAGTTAGTGAGTAAGCATTTTATCTAATGCATCATATTTCTATAATAAATTTAAACACATGAGAAAAACACACCTCAACAAAAGAGGACAATTAGCGCGTCTCTCTTCACCATGTGTACTGTTTCACCACTAACTACTCCTCGCAGCCACAACATGACTTCAAACTCCAGAGCATTCTTTTTCTTCTGCTGCAAGTGACGATACACGGACAGCTGAAAGATATCTCGGGAGACTGTTTTTCATTAATGAGCGTTTTAGGCGAAGCAACACTTAAAAAAAATTAGTGTAGTGATCTCTCGTGAAAGTGATAATTCTTTTATTATTTTTTAATGAATAATTAAACATTTAAGTGTTGCTCCGCTTCATATGAATTTGATATGTCGAAAAAATATTTTAAAAAGATGTACACTAAATATGAATATGAATATTTTCTACACTCCAGGGGAACGTTCAAATTTTAGTTAAAAACTTAAAATTTAGAAGAACAACTAGCTACAACAACAAGACCCAAAAAACCTTATAAGCAAACTAACTACTTAGAAACTAACATTATATACAAATAAAGTTACATATCTACATACTAGAAAATAGGTTTCTAGTTTTTTTCCTACTTTCTAGTGCTGCTTTCCTCTTGGATGGAAGTCTTGCTGTCTGTGATTCCTTGACGTTTTCTTCAGGGTAGACTGCATCAGAGTTTTCTTTCGATTTCAGCAAAGGGATCAAAGAGGATACATGTCTCTTAGTGAGTTCTCCAGACTTCCCTTTACGGACAATAACGTTGTTTACTTCACCTAGTACATTTGTCTTCACTTCGCAAATTATTCCCAATGGGAAACGTAAAGGTTTTGTATTCTCTTCACGCAAGAGTACCAAGTCATTGACTTCCAACTTATCGTGAAGCTTGGGTTCGTACCTCGATTTCTTATCAGTTGCTTGGTTAATAAGATTAATCAAGAATTCATTGCTGTAGACATCAAGCAGGTTTTTCCTCACTTTACGAAGCTTCTCGTACAGATTCGCAGCTATAGCGGGCGGTTCCTTGTCAAACCACTCCGGATCAACCTCGTTATCCTCATGGAGATCCGGTATGATATTAATGGAGTTCAATTCATAGCCTCTGACAATCTGTTCAGGGGTTATCGGTTGAGGCACTTCTCCTGGTTCCAATCGCAAGGCATTCTTAAATGCGACTGGGCGTCTATTAACAATGTGTACAACTTGCGCTATCAGAAACTCGAATTCACGCTGTTCGAGCACATTATTCCTGACAGCGCCATAGATGAGTCTTTTGGTCATCTTTACGAGTACCTCTACCATGCCTCCCATCTGGCTGCAACCTTTGAAGTAGTGATCGAAAGCTATGCATTTGACACCATTCTCCTGAAAAAACAATTGGGTGTCAGCATCCTTCAAATAATCCACAATGACATTACCACCAGCTACCAATTGAGATCCCAAATCGGAAATGCAGTATTCCGGTATTCCATGCTCGAAGGAGTGTAACTGAAATGCTCTAAGGAATTCTCTTATGGAAAGATCTATCGTTATCTTCAGATTAACCGCTCTCGTAAACATACATGTTATGATTAAGATCCAAATTTTCATTTTTCCTGTTTCTGTGTAATTATAATAAGGTCCAATATAATCCATGTACACATAGCTAAATGGTATGCTATTTGGGTGCAATCTGAATTCCCGATACGGGCTCTGATTTAGTTTTACTGGTCTTGCGTTAAATCTTTTGCATACAATACAATCTTTAAGAATACTCTTCACAACAGAGTAACAGCAAGGAATCCAAAAACGTTTTCTCAACTCAGCCAACGAGTTATACACTCCGGTATGATTAAACTTTTCATGAATAGCTGGAATAGAAAGCTTAGTTAGTATTGAATCTCTGGGCAATAAGATTGGAAAATTACACCTTCGCTCGTAAGGTTTGAATCTGTTACACTTGCTTTTGATTCTGACTATTCCACCCACATCTACATAGGCATTCAATCTGGTAACCAAATCTGGAATGTCTTTTACAGCTGAACAACCGGAGCTGAAATAATCAAAGATTTCAGGGAAGTTTTTTCTTTGTTCAACTCTGATTGTATTCAATCTTGCTATCTCTATGAAATTGTTTTCTTGGCTAAGTGTCTTATCTTTACACTTATTCATAGAGGCACACCTGTCTTTAAGTATATGAATAAATTTCAATACATATGCATAAATTCGCATGTGCTTGTCTAGTTTCGAATATCTTTCCAAGGGAATTAAATGTTCAGAAACAGAATGATCCACGATATGGTTCACAACTAACGTATTGCTAGAAGTTTCCTTGGGTTTGGTAAAGGTTGGATTAGGTACCGTGAACGATATCAAGTTCTCTGAACGCTCCAAGGGAACGATGTTATTCGGTCCAGTTAAATAATTTGTCTTCAATAGCTGTTTGTACGATAAAAACCTAGTAGTACAATCACCTGGATTTTCTATTCCTGACACGAAATCAAACTGCACAGGAAAATTCTCACATAATTTACCTATCTCGTGTAATCTATTCAGTATAAATACAGGCCTTCTGTGCATCTTATCCAACTGCACAAAATAAGATTTAATCCATGATAATGCCACAGAACTGTCTGACATTATATTCAGTTCACCAATTTGAATAGGTTTAACACAATTTGGGCCGCTTAACTCGTTGTAAGTGTCAATTAAGCATCGAACACCGAGCAAGATTGCTTGCAATTCTAATGAGGGAATAGTCTTACCTTCCAGAGTAGTGTTTACTATCCTGTTTTTGGCGAGCAAGAAGGAACTATTCTCCGAATTCAGATTCTGGATGTAGACTGCAACCCCGTACATATCTTTGCTAGCATCAGTGCAAGCAATCAGCCTAAATCGATCACCTCTTTCTCCCACACTCCTCTGTAGCTTTATCTGGGGCGCGGAGTTGGCCTGCCTGGAAATATTTTTCCATTCTCTCTGCAAATCAAATGGTAGTTTAGTATCCCATGATAAGGATTTATCAACTTGCAGCCTGTGCATGAACAAACGAGACCTATTCATAAGGGGACCATTGAAATTAAATATGTCATATTGTGATGCAATCGTTTTAAGAACTTCTCGTTTGGTATTGGCAGATACATTCAAATTAATCTTAGAGGTATATAATTCGTCTTCCTTCCTATCCCAATTCAAACCCAACAATTTGACTTCGAATGGAGTCCTCTCTACAGATAAGTCTTTATCAATCTTATCCTGTAATTTGTCATTTGTAACAATTTGCTGAACTGTGAACTTATAAGGATTAAATATAGAGTGGAGATGATTATAAGCCCACTCCAATTCTGCTTCACTGTTACATGAGAAGGCTCCATTGTCCATATAAAAACATTGGAATATTAGGCTCTTTAAATCTCTAAGATTTTCAGAATCTGATTCCGAATCTAACATCAATAATTTATACAAAGAAAGCATCAGTATGAAGGGAGAGCATCTGAGACCAAAACTTAATTCTACATTCCTAAATGCAACCAAAGAGAAATCACCTTCTAAGGGATTTTTGTACCACAAAAAACAAAGTCTATTAGAGTCACATTCTCTTAATTTAATTTGATTAAATGCTTTCTCTAAATCAAATATCAGGAGTTTAGAGTCAAATCTCAAATGCAACAAAGAACTGGAAACTTTTTGGTTAAGAGATGGGCCACTATACATTGCTTGGTTATGCGAGACAGACTGAGAACCTTTAGAGTTCTCATGTAAGTTGGACATAAACACAATTCTACATTTTGTAGTCTCTTTGTTTGGTTTGAAAACCGCCATGTGGGGGAGGAAAGAATATTCAGGGTGTTCTCTCATGAAGGTCTCTAAATTATCTATTTTCTCTATTATCCCCAAATTTTGTTGCTCAACAATAGTGTTATGCATAAGTTCTATCAAATCAGGCTTATTTTTCAGTTTATTAATGCCGTTCCTTAAAATAAGCTTTGATAAATGGAAATTCTTCCCTAACTTATGAGACACATCATGATTCCATAGTAATGGCATCTCCATTCTACCATCTTCCTCTCTTTTAGTTTCCTTCAATGCAAATTTAATCAATTTCTGGTTAACTTCAGATGATGAATCATCATGTCTCTCAAAATCTAAATTAGTGTACTTACTACATTGGTGTTCCAAAATTTCCTCTGTGGCTTCATCCAACTTGGATTTATCCAACTCACCCTTAGAGTTTATAACACAGATTCCAGCATGAACTTCGGATATTCCAAGGGGTTCCACTGTTTCCCCATCAAACACAGCAAAATTAGAACTGCTCTCTAACACTGGACTGGAATTAGAGTGGGAAAGTTTAAATGGAGGTTCAGTATCTTTTTCACTTCTCTTAGGTAGATAATCAATATCCATGATCATCTGATGGATATCTCCCAACAACATGACACCAATAGTAGTTTCAGCATAAACAGACCTATTTTCCTGACCAAAAGAGACTTCATTAGATTTAATACAGTAAGTGGATTTAGATCCAAGCAAAAAATCAAGGTCACAAATGGAGTCTGAATTGCTTAAACACATTGGGTCAGCTAAAACATAACCCTTTTCAACAAACTTTCTAGCTACTAGATTTAGTTTGGGGAGTTTAATATTGATTCTAATATCAGGAATACAAATAGCTGGAACCTGATAAACTACTTCACCAATTTTTATAGGGACTTCTACAATTTTAGTGTAATAATCCCTGACACTGTTGAACCCATTGATCTTCAAGTGGACATCAGCCTTTAAAACTTTCAATGAATGTTCCTCAGCTATTCTAGAGGTTACAAAATTACACTGACATCCACCATCCTTCAATGTTCTCAACACCTTATCATTTAGTTTACAACAAAAGGTTGGTAATATAGAATCACTACTTAATACATTATGAAAGGCTTCTGTAATAATGACATTAGAGGACTCTTTAACAACAGATGTGCTGTTCTTTTCAAGTGACCCCTTTGGACTCTTAATTTCTAACCTAGGGTTAAGATTATCTCCCAAACATAAAAATGAAAAATGCCAACTGGAGCAAGAACACTTTCTATTAAACTTAAACCTACAGCTATTCAAATCATGAGAAAGATTAGCACACTTGAGACAACCTTTGTAATATTTCAACTTCTGCACTTTGGCTGCAGGAGTCTTATAAACTGAACATTTGAATATGGGGTGATCAGCATCAGAACCATTATCTTTAGTACAAAGAGAACAAGGCTTAAACCCTTCTTTATGTCTTTCTGACTTAACATCCACTTTTACTGCAAAACTGGATGTTTTCTCAGGAGCATTGTCTCCTCCCCATTTAGTTTTGTAGTGTCCCACAGATGCTAAATATCTCTCACTTGCATCAAAAAAATGTTCCTCAATTTCAGCAAGGCTTGGTCTAGTTTGGTTAGTAATATCAGTTAATTTAGACTTAAAGCTATCATTAAGACCATTCCAATAAAAATATTGCAAGAAATGATCCACATCAATTCTTAAATCTTTAATAGTCTCTGATAAAGATTTCATTTTACTGACATACTCAAATGGATCTTGCTCATAGGTCAATTTCATTTGAGTTAAATTTTTAATTGCATTGAAAATTTGTAAATCTCTAGAAGCAAAGGCAGAGGTAAGTAGTATTTTAGCATGACTATAAGTTTGTTTATCAACTTCCAAAGAATCTATCAATAATCTAGCTCTGCCATACAAATTATCTTTCAAAAGTAAAAGTTTGTCATAATCAGGGAACTTAAATTTTCTCACAGTTTCTTCAAACTGGTGAATAAATCTGGTGAAATTTTCACCCTCAAATTCCCCAAAGGTGGGCAGAGGTGTGGTCGGAGGTTTTAATAAAGTTCTGAAATTGTCCTGAGGCTGGCTAACTGGAGGAGTGTTAGGATTGCTACAACTCTCAATTTCAGCTATACACTCAAAAATCCTATCAGAGTAGTCACTGCATGTCTCCGTCTCTGCATTTAAATCAGCTTCATTATCAGTAACCTTCCACAATACCTTCTGAAAATTTTCATCAAGTGTGGTTAATTTTTCCTGATAGGATTTTAATTTAGCCAATGTAGTCATTCTCTCTGTCTCTGACAACTCTTCAAAATCACCTCTTTGGTTATGTAGTCGAGTTACTTTACCTCTAATATATCTACGAGAGTTAGTCAAGCGCTTTTGCTCTAAGAGCAATGCTTTTTCAGCTTCAGACATCTTTATTTGTAAAAATTAACAAAGTATCAATGGAACTATGGTAAGAACATAGACTATAGCAAATTCAACAAGAAACCTAAATAAAATTATATATCAAGAAAAAAGTTATCAAATTTCAAATTTATAACATAGCGCATAGAAACACAAGGAGAAGGTAGAGCCGGCCATTAAGGAGATTTCTTTTCTTTAAGAGACAACTACAAGAGTCTTTTTCACCCGAGAAATGCCAACAGTCCCTGTTTGGGCGCCATGAACTAAATTCTGGATTTTGCATAGGGCTAATTTAAGTTCAGGCCAACAGGTTGTATAAAAAATACTCAGGGAAATAAAGATTAATTATTATATTGTAAAAACGTAAAGTTGTCTTAACAACATTTTAACAAGTTATTGGCAATACAATTTTCAATTTTATATAAATGACTATAAGATGATTAGCTAATTAGATCTTAGAAATCTCCTGACAAGCCAGCTTTGCCTTCAACGTAATTTGCAAAGAGCAAAAATTGTAAGAATGAGTAGACCCGGAAAATAGGAATACCACTTAGCCCTCCAGATTCAGATCAATCCTGAAAAAATAATTAGGATATTCTCACATCTAGGTATACAAGAATTTAAGTAACCTAGAAAAACTATATAACTATAGAAGCTATAATCCAAACTTGGTAATAATCAGCTTAAACTTAACAAGGCTTTCGCCATTAATAATTTGATATCACCTAAAAATTAGAAGTTTCGCAACACTTTTAAGGAGTAATTTAAATATTTAATCTCAGGATTTTTAATTTTTAAGGGAACTAGTTAGCGCTTCAAATTAAATTAGTGAAGGCAATTTCGAAGTGAAAATTTAAGTTGATCCTAAATCACGAGAAACCACATACCTTCAACTAATTATGAATTGTTCCTCTGGTATATCTCTGCTCTCCATGTAGTCGTTAGTCACTCGTCAAATCTCCCTCAGCATAGGTAGTCCCAGAACTAGGTCCAAGGTGGCAGGAATTAAATAAACAGTAGCATTGCCTATAGTTCCACAAAGAGCTCTCTCAGTTATTGCTCCAATCTCCACAGTTCGATTAAGTGGCTAATATTTAACACTAGCAGGTAGATTCACTGCTGGTTCCGTAGTTCCGAAACCCCCAAACTGCGTTGCCGGCCGGCACACCCTCTCCCCATCGTTTCAAGCGCTATGCGTTAAAAAGTTAGTGAGTAAGCATTTTATCTAATGCATCATATTTCTATAATAAATTTAAACACATGAGAAAAACACACCTCAACAAAAGAGGACAATTAGCGCGTCTCTCTTCACCATGTGTACTGTTTCACCACTAACTACTCCTCGCAGCCACAACATGACTTCAAACTCCAGAGCATTCTTTTTCTTCTGCTGCAAGTGACAATACACGGACAGCTGAAAGATATCTCGGGAGACTGTTTTTCATTAATGAGCGTTTTAGGCGAAGCAACACTTAAGGGAATGGTTTCCGGTATTTTCCATTTTTTTCGGTTTTTTTTTTTTAATTTAGTTTCCCTAGCAAATCTACCAAAGAAAACTCATAAAAAATTCCATTCACCTAGTACGTTTGTACGTGTGTCAAACGCGCTTCTCAGTTTGGGGGTTAGGGAGTTATTCTCTTATAGAGAGTGGGTTTCACCCACTAACAATCTCTGTGCGCGCTCGTTTTGCTCTTCAGTTATAACTCTGACGCTCTTGAGTGCAGATGTTTTGAAATTGTTCTGTGTATACTGTGTATTAGCAAAGTGTGTGTGGTACCTTTCTATACGTGGATCAGTATTGTGATAGCTATTCTTTTGTCTTGTTGTTCTTTGCCCTGCTCACGTAAGTAATTATGCCGCCTAAACGTCGTAATTTCAAACGTAAAGTAACACCTGTTTGCGATATAGCTGATGCAATAGCTATAGACCCCTCCCCCCCCCCTCAACCTACTACATTTGGGCGTCGAGTCTCTGTTTTTGCATCTGAGCAACCAAAAGCAGGGGTATCCAACCCTTATATTGTAATAAGTTCAGCGGTCGTGGAGAATCTGTTAGCTAAAGTAACTGAAGTATGTGATATTTGTAATGGTATAAAAACTGGTAGAATTGTGACTGTATATGTTGATTCTTCTATTGAATTCACTTGCAGTCTTTGTGACGTTGCGGAAACTGTCTCAGGGGATAGTGCAATTGTGACCCTAGATGGGCAACCATCGAAGTACACATATGCTACTATTGCCACTGTTTATAATTCAGTTATCAACGCCACAGGGTATGCAGGTATATTGAAATCAGGAAATAACATGCACATGCATACTATTGGTAAACCGGTTTATTATGCTGTTACCAAATATATATATGGCCAGATGAATCTATATCGCGAACAGATGTTAGGTCCTGATAGCATTGGTGTGAAAGGTTTAGTTGATTACTATGGTAAGGAATTGAATCGTTTACCCAATGCTACTACAGGAATGCTAGATATTGATGTTAGCTTTGATGGAACTTGGATGACTCGCGGTTATAAGTCACATATTGCTGCGGCATTTGTGATGGATTGTCATTTAGGATCTGTTGTAGATTTTGTTGTATTGTGCAACTATTGTGAGGCATGTACTAAAAAGAAAAATTCCTCCTCACAAGAGGAATTTGAAATTTGGAAAGAAACTCACAATGGTTGCACGATAAATTTCGATGGCAAAGCAGGGGCAATGGAATCCGCTGCGGCTGTAATACTTTGGTCACGTTCTGAAAGACTTGGTTTACGCTATTTGACTTTTGTGGGTGATGGTGACTCATCTGCCTTCAATGCTGTTCGAGCATTGAATGGTGGCTCCGGTCCTTATGACACGCCCGTACTAAAGGAAGAATGCGTAAACCACGTCTGTAAACGGCTTGGTACTAGGTTGAGGAAGTTGAAGAAGGAATCTGTTGCTAAATTGTGGCGCCTGTGTTTGAAGGTCAAGTTCTGCAGTAAAGATAGAGCTGTGTTTGCAGCAATCTATTCTGCGCTCAATCACAATTTTGGAAGTGTTCTGGGCTCTTTGTTGGTGAAGATGCGTCCTCCCCCTCAAACAGTTATGAATCGTATTCAGTTGCTTCGACCAGCACTGATTGATACTCCCAGACGTAAGCGTAAGAGATCTTCAGTTGCGACTGCTGATCCAGCGTACGCCCCTGGAGAGTTTTGAGGTTGTTTTGAGGTCGTTTGTTGTTTTTGTGTTCTTTCTGTGTTGTTTTTTTGCCTCCCATTTATGGTTGAAGGCTTCGTCGCTGCCTGGGTTGACCCCCGAAGCGACCTGATGAGTCTTCTTGGCTGGGACGAAAAGCATATAGTTTTTTTTTAAATTTAAAAAATTTATTGAAAAATATTTTTCTTCCTCCATTATCTCAGTACCATTTTTTCTCAAATTCTCCACGTTCAAAAGTATAGAACTTTTTGGGGGTTGGTGCTACAGAAAAATGTATAAGAGCTAATATGTTCAGACCGAAATTCCTAAGGTCGTGGTGAAGCCCTTTTCCTATAACTTTTTCTATAAACTTTTTTTTTTTTGAAAAACAAAAAAAAAAAAAAAAAATATGACAATTTTTTTCAAAATTCAAATAAAAAATTTTTCAGATAGAAATTCAAAAAAAAAGCTGCACCACGACCTTAGGATAGTAGTAGAGAACATATTAGCATCAATAAATTTTTCTGTAGCACCAACCCCCAAGCCGTTCTATAGTTTCCCGGGGGGGGGGGTCGAAAAAGAAGGTTTTTCGACCCCCACGGGGGAGGGGGGCCCCAAAATGAAAAAATCTCATAAGAGAGCATATGATTTCTTTTCACTTTACACCTTAATTTAAAATCTCAGCTCAATCGGACCAGTATTATTGGTACATCCTAAATACCGGAAACCATCCCCTTAAAATAAATTAGTGTAGTGATCTCTCGTGAAAGTGATAATTCTTTTATTATTTTTTACTGAATAATTAAACATTTAAGTGTTGCTCCGCTTCATATGAATTTGATATGTCGAAAAAATATTTTAAAAAGATGTACACTAAATATGAATATGAATATTTTCTACAGATGCCTGTTTGAGCCTCATGTATGTCTGAACCTGTTAAAATATGTTTGAATTTGGTAAATAATGTATAGATTTTTAAAATACTGTTTGATACAGTTATATCCTATCTGAATTTGATAGATCTCCTTTGAACTCGCTACATATTGTTTTAAGAGTTTAAACAGTGTTTGAACTTGTTAAATCCTGTTTGAAATCGTTGATTATTATTTGAAATTGTTAAATAGTATTTGAACTTGTTAGATACTGTTATAACTTGTTAAATATTGTTCTAGTTTGTTGAATACTGTTTGAACTTGTTAAATACTGTATGGACTTGTTAAATACTGTATGGACTTGTTAAATACTGTATGGACTTGTTAAATACTGTATGGACTTGTTAAATACTGTATGGACTTGTTAAATACTGTATGGACTTGTTAAATACTGTATGGACTTGTTAAATACTGTTCGAAGTTGTTAAATAGTGTTTGAACTTAATGAGAGTTTGTTTGGGTTTATCCAAACTAAATGAACTTTCAGTTGCAAACCAATATAACAAGTTAATTAAGGCGAATGTAGAAGTTTTACCATATCACTAGTCTGCAGATGTAGTTAATTGCCTCTCCTAATCGGAGTAATTTAACTTGCCTCAACTTCACCATTCTGGAGACTTAAAAATCTACGGTTGCTTGGTTTTCTTCCAAATCTTTTCTGGCTAATAAATTAATTGCTGATTGTGTAATGGTACTTGGTTCGTTAATTTCCTTCCGTAGCGAATATAAAAAGTTAATAAAAAGGAATAAATTGAATCAAGCTTCATTAGGTCTATTGGAGGTAAGGGAAATAGAGCGATTTCATCCATGTTGGAAATATTTTATAATGAACCAATTACTGAGAAATTATTTTTCTTTACTATCAACCAGGTGATGAGTTTTAATCTAGCTCTTCGTTAGGAAAGTACACACTGAATAGAAAAATGTTTTTCCTTATATAGAATGGTGCACTTATATTGTTGTTTGCATGTCTTCATGACAAGTGCTTATTCCTTTTCATTTGAAATATGGCAAGCTGTTGCAAATAAATTGAACAGTTTATATGAATGGGAGAAGTACTTGGAACATGGCTTGGAATATCTCTGGTTTGCTAGGCTTTCAAGAAGGGAAAACATATTTAATAAACGACCTCCAAGAATATTTTTGAAGAAGTAATATTACTTTATAATAAATATGAATTTCGATTCAGATAAGGATGAATGTGTAATCAAATGGCTTACATTTATAATTAAGCTGGGGAGCTTCTCAATAGCAGTAAATAATTTTATTTCCTGCTCAAATTTATTTAATATTTTCTATAGATCTTCAAGATATTTTATTGAAGATATGTTGACAAGGAATAAATATCATCATCAAGGGCTGATAATTTTCTCTTTATTATATATTCTTGAAATCTAATGCCATCAACTTAACCCCGTGTCACTTTTGTGACCAAATTCATTCACTTAAACAGAGAATGAAAACTCTTCTGTCTGACAATAAAAGGTTAAAAGAAAAAAAAATTATCTTGGATAATTGTTCAGATGGAATTGAAGATTTTATAGGAAGAATGATTTATAGAGCTTTTGATGTATCTGTGATTTTGAGTTAATCCGAGATTGAAATTTCTTTGAGCAACAAAAATAATTGTGAAAACTCAAGACATCTTTCCATAGGATGTTATACCCTGAAAGAAAGTAATGGCCGGAATATCAATTACATTAACAAGGACGGCAAAACATGATTCCATTATTATAATACTTATAATATTTGAATATTTTAGATCAAATTTTTGTGATAGAAAGAAGAAAATATTATAGGTTATATAGCATAACGATTCAATTACATTTACCAGGAACGTCAGGATGGGTTACGGAATAGCCCCATTTCTAGCTAGTGAGAGCATTCAGTCATCGAGTACTGACTATATACCTTACTAAATGAAATATTATTTAGTCACTTAAATGACTAATAAACAACAAGGGGTTGAAATTGAAACTCATTTTTCTCTTGGTATATTGCTCTGGATAAGTAAAATATAACATGAGATTAAGCTAATAATATAAAAATGAACATGAAACAATTTAAATTTGTAGAAGTTTTATCTCCATTGTATATCACAAATAAGTGTATCAACCTCATAGATTGAAGCATGTTTGCATGACCTCAAACTTTTGGCATTTTTACTTTATTGGACGAAGGAAACTTCTGAGGAAATATTGCTGCAATTTTGAAGCATATTACATACAGTATTAAGACAATAAAATGAATACAACTCGTATTACGTATAGTCCAATGTCGAATGCAAAAATTGAAATTATAAGTGATGATCTCTTATATTTGATAAATCTATTACAGAAGTAGGAAATCTATCAATTTACTAGGAATAAATTTGAATTCTATAAATCTAATTTTATTAATATTATAAATCTGTAATATGACATTCACTTTCAATTGAATGAACAAATGTAGGATGTTGTTGAACATTGATTCGGTAATGAACTGTACGAATGGGTAGCCGGTAAATTGCTCGAAAACAATTGCTCGAAAAACAATTGCTCGAATGAACAATTGCTCGAAAGAACAATTGCTCGAAAGACAATTGCTCGAAAAACAATTGCTCGAATGAACAATTGCTCGAATTATCAAATTGCTAGAATGAACAAAATTGCTCGAATTACAAAATTGCACAGTTTTCGATTTTATAAAAGTCAGTTATTAATGAAGTGGAGCTGCACCTAACAACCCTTGTTTCTTTTTAGTAATTGATCATTAATCATTCTATAAATGATTTTAATTATTACTCATTCTGCATAACCTTTTTTTTGGACCGTTTGTATCATCTCGTATGTAACATCTGAATTGGAATCATGTGGTGAATCACTACTATTCATGATTTTTTATCATAAAACCCGAATACTTATTTATTACTAGCCTATCTGTATGTGGCACATTAATAGGTGAAATAACTCAAAGTTTAAATAAATCTAAAAAATAAAAGGAAAATTCTGGTTTTATGATAAAAAAGCATGAATAGTTCTGATTCACCACATGATTCTAATTCACATGTTACATACGAGATGATACAAACGGTCCAAAAAAAAGGTTATGCAGAATGAGTAATGATTAAAATCATTAATAGAATGATTAATGATCAATTACTAAAAAGAAACAAGGATTGTTATGTGCAGCTCCACTTCACGAATAACTGACTTTTATACAATCGAAAACTGTGCAATTTTATAATTCGAGCAATTTTGTTCATTCGAGCAATTTGATAATTCGAGAAATTGTTCATTCGAGCAATTATTGTTCGTTCGAGCAATTGTTTTTCGAGCAATTGTCTTTTGAGCAATTGTTCCTTCGAGCAATTGTTCATTCGAGCAATTGTTTTTCGAGCTATTGCTTTCGAGCAATTTCCTTTCGAGCAATTGTTTTCGAGCAATTTACCTAGAACCGTACGAATGGTGTCCGGAAAACTGCCAGGTGGAAAACTGCCAAGCGGAAAACTGCCGAAGCGGAAAACTGCCATGCGGAAAACTGCCAGTCACTTAATGGGAATTTATGCATTTATTTACTTTTATTATTTTTATTCAAAGAACATTTTAATTAAAAAAACGGCGTCAGCCCTTTGTTAAGGGATTAAGGGGACATTCATTTTTACAGTAATAACAAAATAGATATTGGATTACTTAATATCCAAATGAAAATTATTTTTCAACAAAGCTACCTTATTAAACAAACAGTAAACCAAACTTCAGTACACATAAGGAAGTAACAATTACCATTTTATACTTATTTGCTTTGTCACGTTCATTTTAAAAAAACATGTTAAGTTACGTATATAGTCCCTTGTTTTTAATTTCCTATATTAATGTCAGCAATATAACCTTAAGTTCAAAAGCAAACGTTAAACCCCGGGTACTGATTTGTGATTAATAGCTAATTAGATAGTCTCATAATTAATTAATCTTAAATTATATAATAAATTAATTGTATGTTAAATCAACATATATGTATGTTCAATATTCATCATATTTACATTTTTTATCAATTAATGTACAATCCAATTTGATCGAGTGAAAATTTCAGAGAATTAGGTACTATTGGTAGGTAATAGCAGTTTAATAATCATAGATGTTGTGTTGCAAATTCTAAATATTTCACAAACATAGATCGAAGTTGTTTTATAATGAGTAGAAGCAAATATTAAGCTTGAAGGCTTGTTCAATTCTCAAATTATAAAAAAAATTAGACAGTTAGCACGTTATGAACTGATAATTTAAAGATGCGTTGTGTAAACAAATAAATTGTACTCGGTCTCTATTACTAATATTTCTTTGTTTCTTCTCTTAGTATTTAAAACCTTTTCTAAGAACGATTTTAGTTTTTAGTTTCTATATTATATTTCATTTATATCTTTAATATTTATATATTTACATATTTTTTTAATAAATCGTCTACATTCAATTATTATTTTTGTTTTGTATACTAAATAAAAATGAATGTTCCTAAACTCCTTAACGAAGGGCGAACAACATTTTTATAAATTAAAATGTTATTATTGACTAAAATCATTAAATTGCCAGTTAATGACTGGCAGCTTTCCGCCTGGGTGTTTTCCGCCTGGCAGTTTTCCGCTTCAGCAGTTTTCCGCCAGGCAGTCTTCCGCCTGGCAGTTTTCCTTGTACCGTACGAATAGTCTCTTTGAAATCATTGCTTCTGGGTCTGTGTTTTTGTGTTGTGAATTCTGTTGCATTATTAAGTGCAGTCACATTTTTATTGATCAATTAACATTTCTATCGACACCATTGGCCGACTGTCATCAATGATTATGATGATCAATTGAATGATATATATATATAATTGTTACATTACCACTATTCACGTTTTTTATTGAAATTAATGAGGATGCATATAAATTATAATCATTATAATCAATGTCATCGATCATCTGGAACGAATTTGCAAAACTTGAAAATTTAATGCAGATTCTACTTCTTGGGTGAACAATGGACTCTGAATTGCATCCTTTCTTCCTCCCATTCCTCCATTAGAGTGAAGATAAATCCATCTGAAGGAAGTTAACTCAGATACTAAGTTTTGGTGAAGCCTCTGCAAAAGATTCTACAGTCGGAAAAAATTGTTTGATCATCGAAACCCAATCTAAGAGCAAAAGTTTTGAAGGAGAAATAGTTCATTGCACCACGGTAAATCTAAGACCTTTCCTAAAAATTTATAAATGTCAAGACTTAAATACTATCGTTGAAATACTGGGCTTATCATTTTCAATATCATATCTTTATTGGAGTCATAAGATATTCCTTCTGCTTCCTGAATAACATATTTGTAATGTGATCAATATTTGCATTTGATATAGTGAATCTCAAGATGTACAATTGTGCATATATAAAACCTAAAGGTATAATCCTGTCATCATAAAAAAATGATATGCAAACCAACTCGAAAGCCTTTTTAATTGGAGCGATTTATCGTAATGAAGAGGTAGCTACAATTTATCATTAAGTGTAAACATGGTATCGTAGGTTTGTATTGGATTTTGAATTGGATTGTATGCTTAGGACCAGCAGGATTAAATTTATACGAATCGTAATGATGGTTTTGAGCTGTAAAAAGGGTTCTTAGAAATCCTTACAATCATGCTCAATATATAGTGTGACACAAAAAAAAGAGAGATGAAAGTAAACGCCTATAACTCAAAAAGAAGTACACTAAAGGATGAAATAATTATAACATGAAATATTATATCTCTAATATTTATATAGTCTATGACAAATGCTTATAATGGCCTCCTTGCAGCTCAATTCAAAAAGTTATGTATTTTAAAATTCGCCATCTCCGCACAGTATCATTCAGGTTCATGGATTTGTTCATTGATTTGTTTTGAAAAAATTCTCCTTTTAATACCACCAAAAAAATTATCCAAAGGTGTCAGATCGGATGACCTGGATCTCCAAGGAAATTCATTCGATGAGAGATGATGTTGCTTCGTCTTGTTGAAACCAATGGTCGGGGTGGGGTGGCCATTCAAAACGATGTTTAATATTTCAATCTACGATATCAGATGTTACTCTGCGTGCAGTTTCGTCATGATCTTGATAAAAATATGGGCCATAAACTCAGCTAGAACTAAGGCCACAAAAGAGCTTTGCTTAGACGAGTGTAGAGGTTTCTCGAAAATTACTTCGGTCCTCGTTGGACTCATTAAGCGGAACTTTTGAGCATTTGTTATAGACTAAATAAATCTTCAAATCTTCAACAAATATTCTATCATGTGATGTTTATTTCATCTGTCTAAGTGCACTACTTCTTTTTTTAGTTTAACATAAACGTTAGCTTGCATACCTCCTTTTCTGTTTCACGCTCTATAATACTAAACACATTCAAAATGCAGACCACCATAATGTTTCTTAACAGACTGCTAGTAGAGAATGAAAAAATTGAAGTAAAATATTTGTGTGTAAACATTGTTTCCATCTTCTGATAAATTATTATGATATCTGTTTTTAATACATCGCTCCAATCAATCGTGGCGTGTAAACGGGCATACAATTATAATTGGATCCGTGCTACATATAATAATCAGTCGAAAAGAAATCGCAAAAATTCAACCGAAATGCTTAGAAATTGACGTTGATAAATCTTTTTTATCAAACATCGTACTAATATAGTTTAAGAGACACTAACTAAATAAGAATCACAATTAAACTAAAAGTATAGAGGTATCGTTATTTACATCGTTTAAAATTATTAAATAATGTATTTCGGAAGGAATGTATGTGGAATACCTATTTCATCATTAATGTAATGAAACTGCGACTTATAAATTTTATATTATCATTATGCACGGGATGTCCCACAAAAATATCTCCGACTTTTTAATTGATTAAATCTCCACCAAACATATTTTAATTTTCTTTTAATCATCTTTTAATCATCAAATAATCACAGTTTTTGAAAATTGCTTGAATAACCACTTCACACTTATCGATTTACTGTAAGTAAGTAATTTATTTCAGGGCGTGTAAAACTTGAAAATATTACATATTATTTATAGAGTTGTTGTCTAATGAAAATATATTCTATGTTTGAATTTACTTCAATATCCGTTTTTTGATCATTTGCACTAGGCCATTTTCACCACCAATCAATTTAATCGTTTTAACATTCACAAAAATCAATAAATCTATATGAAAATTTAACTGTATATGTTGAAAAGTTCAACAATTCCAAACGATATTTGAATGAAATTTATATCTTCTGTAGTTGTTGATTTATACTAATTTAAAGTTGGGGTTCGTTTTTTTATGGAATCTGTGCATCAATTATTCTTATTTAATATATTTTTTTTTTCTTGAATAATTTTGAAAAGAAAATCCAGGCATGCCATAGCGGCGATAACAGTTCTAACTAGAATATCATCAAACCACAAAGAAGCTTTGGTCATAGTCTCTTTCGTCCGAATTTTTTTCAATGTTTGTAATTTATTGGTGCAAAGATTACATGTATATCATTCAATTTATATAAAAAAAATTTCATATTGTGAATAGTTTTAATAATATGAACGTTTCATTTAATTATCTAAGATGTGAAAAATTGTTGTTAGTTTTCCAAAACTAGTCAACTAGAAATTAAAAATTTACTACTCCAAAGCAACACAAGTTTATGGAGCCCATGTGGGCACAACGTTGACGAATCGTATTGGTTTTCTGTGTTTTATTTGCAAAATGAGCCCACATGGTGACAGCTTGGGCTGTTATGTTGAAATCATCTTGGCCCAAGATATTGCCGATGTGTTAGCCAAGTTTCAGCTCTATAATATTGATATGCATTATATTAGTCAGGTAGAGCCAATATGACCATTCAATGAGATGGATTTGCCAAATTGAACCGACCTTCTCCCAAGATAACAAAGCCTAAGCAACCCCATGTAATTTATAAGATACTTTCCACTATGCCATCTCTCCCATCCAACCATCTAGTACCCATTGTGGCACAATGTGTCATGGTTGCTTGGGTTGTTGTCCAGACAATCCGTCGCCGGACAGTACGTCGCCTGGACAATTCGTCCCCAGATAATTCGTGGTCGATTGAAAATATAAGAGATATAGTTTCAAAACTACTAAATATAGGATTGCATTTTTTATTTGAATTTCATTCTTACTGAGTTGGTCATGAACAAGAAGGAATAAAATTTCAATGATCACGATATTACAGGATAGAAGAACAAATTATTAACTAACAATGCTATATTATATAATATAGAAAACCTTTTGAGCAAATTAACTTTCTTTCAAGATTTAAGAAAATATGGATTTTAAATTTTGAATTTAACGTTACATTTCTAAAAGCATAAACTATGATTTAACATAGTTTAAGAATCACTAACTAACTAAGAATCACAATTAACCTAGAAGTATAGACATATCGTTATCTACATCGTTAAGAATTATTAAATAAAGCATTTTGAAAGGAATGTAATGTGCAATATGCATGTTATAAAATACCTATTACATCATTAATATAATAAAGCTGCAACTTAATAATTGGTAATTATTAGACCAACTTTCTTCAAAAGAAAAATTTAAAAAGACGAGAATTGTATGAGTGCATATGCTAGTACAAAAACTAAGACAGTTTTAGAGTACTTGGAACATTTCAAACAAATCTATTGAGGGGTTTTCTAATATTCCTTCCTGTTGTTTCTATGGTCATTCTTTGGTGACTAAATATTGTGCTCACCTTTCGTTCATGTGCTACAAGACAAGGTTTATGGTGGATGCAGGACTGTGCTCCTGCTCATTGCAATAGTGCCGCCAAAGAATTCCGGTTGAACAAGTTTGGAGGCAGAGTCATCAGCCGTGGGACACAGATTGCGTGGCCAGCGCATTCTCCAGATTTGAATCCTTTTGATTTTTATTATTGGGCCTCAGCTCAAAAAGAAATATATTCTGCAAAACCAACTACAGTGGACAAACTTATCGATGTTGTGAAGAGATTTTAAGAAGAACATCGCGAAAATGTCCTTTAGAGTATAGCCTTCAATGTTTTGAAGAGTGCGAATCTCTGTGTGCAGCAAAATGGAGGCCACTTTCAGCACCTCCAATAATACGTATTTCTTGTTAATAATCATCAAAAATCCACTCTTCCTGAACATTTTGGTGTATTCTTTTTTCGTCAGTTTAACTATGAATTAAAGCCACTGAAAAATATGGAAAATGTTGAAACCCACTGTATGAATTTTCAAATTAATTTGTGACAATCGAAACACGCTGTCATCGTTGAAGTAATCCTAAAAAAGTAATCAAGAATATATATATGGCTATAAAGGATAAATCGTAATCAAGAATATATGGTTATCATGGATAAAATGTAAAACACCGATAAAGAAAATATTCAAAATTTCTTTTCTTAAATAACTATTATTAATAAATGCACATTTTGCCCAGATATTTTAACCTACAGATATTGTATGTCTAACACTGAAATGTTGGGTAAAATTGATCATAAATATATTATTAAGTGGTTGTCAAGAGAATTATTTGTAATACTTTGAAAAATAATTGTTTTTAATGACAAAGAAGATCACATAAGAAAACTTTTGAGATCTTCAAAAATGCAGTTAAAAAATGACAATATCTAAAAATCTTCATCAATTATGTATTGAAATATGTAAATATCAATCTGTATCAATGAGAAATTGTTTCCTAGATTTACGTTTTGTAATAGAAAATATTATGAAATAGATAGAGCAATTTTATTTTTAATTATCGATTAATTATAAGGTAAAAGTGCATTATACCAACCACACATTTGTTTAAAAAAATTGGTTCCTTTTAAATGTATGCAATTTTAATAATTATTACTAGATTATAAATTATATGAATATGATTACTCTGAGCTCTGTTCTAGTGGCTATTCAAATAACAAATCAGTTAAATGAATATTAATTAAAATTCTTTTTTTCTGCTCTTCAGAATATTGTGGTTGGTTTCCAGTTGAATCTAAGCACCTCGTTTCCATATCAATTTTATTTCATAGAAGAAAAGAAAGAGACAAGAGTCTTTATTGAGTGTGGCAGTAATCGTTATCGCTCATGCCTCATAATCTTTAATGAGCTTTTAACATGCCACAATCTTTATCTATCAACACTGAAAACTCTACTAAACAAAGCTTGCTCTTTCTAACCATTTGTCGTAACGTGTACAAAAATGGAAGACTTTCACACTTACTGATCTCTGTTAGTGATATGCTCAATATCTAAAAAAAATCATTCGTGAAAATATATTCACTGTAATCGAGCTTTATAATCCTAGCTACATCGTTTTAGAATATTACAAAACAAGTTTTAAGAATATTAAGTTTACATGTGGAAGATATTTTTAAAATATATGCATGGATAACATATGAATGTGATGGATATTTTTTTTACGATATTATAGTTTATATATATTTCTTCAAAGCTCATCTGTTTTCTTCATAATATTTAAATAACAAATAAGCTTAATAAATCTCAATTATGATTCACCTTCTAATATTTTATTATTAGCATTACCAAATTTAGTATTATATTTCGTATTTGCTTATTTTTGTGTGGTTCAAAGTATTGCTATTTATTAGATTATTTTCAATAATGTGAATTTACTGATAATTACTAAGGGATATATTCTAAATGACTGGCAGAAGTTTAATGATAGAGTATCATTATTCAACAACTTCTACTGAATATCTTGCAGTGTAATATTTTCCACACGAACTGGCGTAAATAATAAGCATAGATCTATCATCCACGCTGACAGTTGGAGGAAGATTCATAAAATATGCTAGGACAGCGAAAGAATTTGGCCTATTGTTGAAGTTTATTTCACTGTTTCGAATAGATGGTCAGTGGAAAATAAAGTGTGTATTTCAAGAACGACCACAGTTTGTCGAATTGAAGATAAGTGTTTTTTTTTTCAAAACAAGAAATATTAGTGATTTTTTAATTGTTGAAGATAGCCTGCCTGTTCAATCAAATATTTTGTGGTCGTTAAATTACCTCGTGGAAAGTTCTCCTGCGGAAACTTCCACCAGGAAGGTTCTACCGCGGAAGATTCCACCGGCGTTAAACTCAACTTGCGGAAAATTCCACCATGGAAGATTCCACCGTTATAAAAATATATTCGGTAAATTGAAATAGATTTTTTTTTCCTAGATTCAGTGGAATGATGTTTTGAAATGTATAGTCTAAGTAATTTATAATAGATGAGCAAATTTTTCTTTGAAATATGAACCATTAATTAATACTCTAGTAAATATTCAGCTTGATAATCGTGGCTTAAGAAGACGCTGCTACGACAACACTACAAAATATAACTTCTAATACAATGATTTAAATAAAATATGGTCAAAATTATTATTTTCATTTTGAGTTTTAAATATTTGAATGAAGTTATTATAATGGAGAATTTTATTGTTGAATTTACACACTATGTTTTCAACTTCATAATAAATTAAATTTATTTACATTTGAACTTTAAAAAAAAAACACTTGAACGAATCGTTTCATCCGTCTTTATTTTCGAAGGCTATCTTAATTTATATCTTAGGTCAAGAATAACAAAACCTAACCTCATAATCTCTTAACTATCTAACTAATAAAATGTTGTTTGGTTACCATCATAATCAGATTCTTAAAAAATCAGTTTTATTTAATGTCACACTTGATGTAAATTAAATTCAGAATTATGCGGTGGAATTTTCCAGCGGTGAAATATTCCGTGGTGTAATATTCCAAGGTGGAATATGACATGGTGGAACTTTCCAGCGGTGGAATCTTCCTGGTGGAACTTTCCGTGGTGGAATTTTCCGTGAGGGATTTAACCTAGAACCAAATATTTGATTGTGAGAGTAATTGAATAAATATTAAAAAATATGATCTTTGCAAAGTTTCATATCAGTTTTATAGATTATTGAAATACAGCGTTATTATTCATAATTATAATTTTTTATCTAATCATCCCAATCATCATATTATATTCTATTCAATTATTCCTCAAATATATGTTGTAAAAATGCATAACAATCTTAGTGTATGAAATATTAGGGGGAATTGAGAGCACACTAGCTGTTATTTTAAAGTATTTCTCCTATGAAAATAAGGTAATTTTTGTATTTTTATTGTATTAAAAAGAAGAAAACGTCATGTAATAAAAATGAGAAACAGATATAGCCATTCTTATTCTTTTATAATATTCATAACAATTTTTCTTATGTATTTATAAAGAATGTTATTAAGTTAGAATTTTTACATATTACTAACAAAAATGAATGTAAAATAAATAATTACTACCAAATCGATCTCAACCTAAACTAAATATAATAATTATTCGACTTATCAGATTTTACAGTAGTCGCAGATAATGAGAATTTTATCTTCAGCTCTGCTGTAAGGATGTTATTCCCTTATATTTTTTTTATTGTCGCATTTCGTTGCTTTATCGCTGATAAACTCTACGACGAGTATTCAATAGTGATTCATTAAACTATTTATATATTGTCTTTCGTCTTCCTTCGGACAACCCCGGCAAAAATTTACAACAAAATTGAATGGAAATTAACTCAAAAATTCACCAAATTTCATCATTATATACTTTTGCAGACGATTCCAACTAAAAAAATATTTAATAAAATAGTGATGACAATGATACTAGTAAAATATTCGTGTTCTGACTATTGACGTGAAACACGTAAATCATTGTGTTGTAATAACTATCAAACTGCTATTAAATCAAATAAATGAACTCTGGCAACTCAAGGCAAGTTGTGCCATCAATCTCCAGCAACAGCTGTCTCTAATACAGCAACATGACAACATCAAATTCAATGACACCCTTTGGTTTGTCATATTTTGAATGGAACGGGGTATTTGGTGCCCCAAAAAAGATTCCACACTGCTTATAGCATTACTTTGATTAAATATACACCATGAATTATTGATATTACTAAATATAACTATTGAAATAATATAACTAATATAGTCATGATCTGAAATAATCGTCACTACAAGAAAAAAAATCCATCATTAAATGGTATTGATTTCATTAGTTAAATTACACTAAAGAGTATTTGCAAATCATTTTACAATATTATAACACAAATTTCTCTCACTTAAACCTTTCATGGTCGGCTTTTAAAGTTTCCTTCGGATGTCCATTTGAAGTTCATGGACTCTTTGCAGAGTATAATGATAGCAATAAAGTGTGTAATTCATTTTTAAATAGCTCAATCAATCACAGCTTTTGTTGCTAATCGGAAGATGATTGCGGAAGTCATTTAACCAATAAATTTATGCAAGGGCGAAATAAAGAACTATTTCATGTGAATGAAACGAGCTCTGTTTGGATATTCAATTTTAAAGTATTGCAAATAAACAGTAGAATAACATCGTGTTCCACTAGATTTTTGTATTAAGCAATTAAACAGAAAATATAAAACATATAGTTAATAAAATAATTTCGAAAATAGGGAAAAATATATTCAAAAAGTGTTAACTTAAAAAATTTGGCATAATGACTCATTATATAAAGAAAGAAAGAAAAAGTGAAAGTAAAAGGACAGTCACCATAAATTCAAAATTAACTATTTATGAGAGTATCGGCATTTGAGGTAACAATGCATCTGAAGAAGATTTCAAATACGTTTAATAATTTATGATTCGTTGGAGTTAAATTCAATGGTAAGTAATCTGGTAGCTATAAATCACGTCCTGGCAATATATTGTGAAGCGGATGTGGCTCTAATGCCTCTCAGAAAAGGTTCTTTATTGCGTGTAAAAGCAGTTCTGCTTCTGATACGTGCAGTTCTACAATCCTTTGTGAATTTCACCCTATTTCAGCCTGCCTATTCATTAATAGATTATGGAGAGTGAAAGATTATTCATACTGAATGTAGTATCTGATGATGATGTACTGTTATAGAAAAAGTTACTTTGATGATGTATCATAAGAGAGAAGAGTCACTGTGAGATGTACTATCAGAGAAAAGAGTCACTGTGCTGATGTACTATGAGAGAAAAGAGTCACTGTGATGATGTACTATCAGAGAAAAGAGGGCTGCATGATCAAAAATCCAAAATTACAGTTTTCTTGATAGTTATTTTAAAATCTATCAAATTAGTCATTGTGCATTAGTACTAATTACCTTCGCAATCTTGCGGTAAGTTATATTTTCATCGGAATTTATTTATTTATTTATCATCTTGTTATTCACTTAACTGAAAAAAGTGTTCAACCAAATCGCCTGATATTTAGTGAAACGATTGGTCCATGTCCAATGACCTGCTGCTAGTCTTCTGGGAGTGACCTGGTCAAAGGTCAAGGTCACGGTCATTTATAACTCGAAAAGTATCAAACCATATTGCATGTATAACTTGGTGGAACGATTGGTCAATATACAGGAACCATTTTGATAATTTTGGAAGTTATAAGTTCAAAGGTCAAAGATCAAGGTCAAGGCCATTTGTAGCTCAAAAATTATTCAACCAAATTGTTTGAAATTTGATGGTACAATTGGTCAATGACCAGGAACGATCTGGTAGAATTTTGGAAGCGATCCAGTCATAGGTCAAGGTCATTTGTAACTCAAAAAATTTTGGGACCCCCCCTTAATTTTGGGAGAGAACGGGTCAAAGCGGAGGCAAATGTATGCGCTCTACCATGTGCACATAATCTAGTTTAATATATTCAAAGCATTATCATCAGTTAAGTTTATTTTAGAAGGTATTGAATGTACAGCATGAAAATGGAAATAATTATTATAATTGTTTGACATTTTCCCTAATAATATCTTTATAAGTTCATATGATAAAGAGGGTATTCTAATCTGCCAAGGATTCAGGAAGAATCTCCATTCGAATTAGTGACTGTAATTATTCAATGTAACTAGATTGGACTTGAATGAGATTTACCATAGGAGTATATGTTAATATACTGTATATATTGATCTTTTTATTTCCGGTGTGATTATAGTACATTGTTTCCAATTTTACTTTACCTGTTTGCTCTCGTCAACAGTGAAACGTTTGATTTTCAAAATCGAAAATATGGTAGATAAAATTGGAGGGCAATTTTCACATCAGTTTACATCATTCTGACGTTAAAGAGTTAGATAACTGAGACGATGAATATGCCTCTACAATCTACATAGTGAAAAGAGAATTTATCAGATATGGTATGATGCTTTGCAACATTTTGCTATATACATTATACAATCTCGTCGAGTATTTCGTAAATATTTATTTAAAAAATACAGTACGTCACACGGAAAAGATTTGCGTGAATTGTGATTCAAAAATATTTTACAGAAAATGAAAAACAACAAAATAACTTCTCAGTAGATTGACGTTATGAAAGAATTTGTTTATATGATGCTAGTCTAATTTATTTTGTTTACATTATTTATTCCCATTCATCCTATATATATTTTAATTAAATCTACTCTAAATAAATAAGTCAAATTATTCACCATAGTTTCATCTCAATTTCAATCTAACAAGTCTATCATATACAAGTCTATTGTATATGATAGTTCAGATTACAGATATATTTTCACTTATTTCCACTAGCAAATTATAAGCCCTCGGCAATTGCTGAGTATTTTGAGGCACTGTTGTACAAAAAATTCGGCACATTTAGTGGCAGACAGAGGCTGAAAATAGTGCAAGGGCCTAAATGATCCGCTAACAAAAAAATAATTTTACAGATTCATAATCGGAAAACGCTTTTGTTGTATTCTCTAATTATCGGGGAGGTGAATGAATTTTCAGGCTAAAAGAAGCCATCGAGTTATCAAATTGGAGTAAAATTACTGCCAGAAAAATCTATTTTTTGTTGTTTTTAGCGAGGGAGGGTCTCGATTAATTTTAAAAATCTAATTATATCTTATTTATATTTTATAAAATTCTGAAATATTGATAGATAAATAGCTAACAAATGGAGAAAATATTCTGCATATGTTTTAAAAATCGTTTTAATTCAGATCGGATAAAAAGTTGAAAATATAATGCAACATTACATTCCAATTTGAACTAAATTTGGAGTTATTTTCTGAATTATTGTAGTAAACCTCAGATTGAAAAATCCAAACTCCTTTAGCAAAGAAGTAATTACAGTTTAATATTTTAATGATTACATTCTTATATCAAAGCCAACTGAAGCAACCAATATATCCCACATATCGACTCATTGAATTCATATTCAAATTTCAAAAACAGTTTTCACTTGGATTTAGATAACATATTTAATTGATTTACTTATTCTTATTTTATATTAAAATCAAACTAATGAAATTCATCATCGGAACTTAAATCTAGCTTTCGATATATAATTGACAAGTATGGTATAATTTTTTTAATAAAATATTTCATCCATCCACTTCGTTTAAAATGTGAATTAAATAAATAATCAAGTAATTCCTAAACATCCTATTCATAATTGTAAATTTAAAATTGTATATTTGAAATTCTAGGCCACATAATTCTAGGAAATCTATTATGTTCATTAATTAGATAATATTATTATACTGTCCTAAAAAACAAACTGTCGTCTGTGATCAGAATAATTTCAGTTTGCTTCTGAACATTCCACATTCCAATCCACATATCTATTTGCGTAGTTTAGTTTGTATGTGTATACAGCTGTAGCTTCTATCGCTCAATATACGTATGAGACTGAGTGATTCCTTGACTGCTGAGGGATTTAGAATACAACTTCACTTTTCAATGTTTATTAGGGGTACTATCTCCCAAACTTCTAAAGTAAGTGGTACTATCAACGAATGTTAGTTTTACAATTTAAGATTATAAGTGATACTATCTGCTACAGTATTTTCATTTCCTACGATTGATATTGTCATCGTCTACGGATAAAAACTTAGTGCAAAGAAAATAATTTATTAATTAACGTGTAAAATACTATAGTGCATCATTAATAAAATTAAATAAGTTTAGGCTAGGGCTCCTGTTGGGGGTTGAGGCTCCCCGCGTGTCTTCTTTAGTGACAAAATGGATTAATGTAGTGAGTTTTTTACCTGGGAGTGGGGATATTTGTTCTAGAGCCCTACTGAAAACTTGCTATTCAATTTGAGTAAAATGTCATCTCACTCTATCTTGTTATGAAGTAAAAATTGTTTTAATTAGATAGTGTGAATAATAAGAAATGAATAAATTAGTTTTGATGCTGATGTGGTTTAACGAATATATTTAAAATGTTGAAAAATATTTTGTATAGTAGAGTGGTTCTACATCTCGTCCCCCTTTAAAAAAAATAAATGGTGTATCTAGATGGACTGAGTGTTATATTTCATATACAATTTCATGGAAAATAATCAGAATAATTGAGAATATATCATAAATCAAATAAAAGTAAGAGACATTTGAAAAGTTAGAAAGGATTGTGATTGGGGGTTTCAGTTTGGGCTGACTTACTTTTCTCAGTCACAACTTCCTCTACTATCTTTCTGTTATTCAATCACTCTAACTATGGCGGGAGTACGAGTGATCCTGGTGATGAACTAACTTGAACTGACTCTAGCTACATAAGGCCATATCTTTATATACCTCTAAGCATCTTAACTCTACCAAGTCTTGTGGAATATCTTTTGTACCACACTGATTGTTACAATTGATGCGCTGTGGTACAGAAATTGTACCACCCTAAAAAACGCTTTCAAGTCTCGTGGTACATTCTACAAACCCCATAAGGATTACGTTTAATGCTCGGTGGTACAGAAATAATTATACTACCTTTAAAAATTAAGTTTGTGTGCTGCTTCGGCAACTCAAATTTTGAGCTACCTGCAAGAATGCTTAGGTATTGTCATAATTATTTGGGCATATAGGACATTAATTTCCTTGAAAAGTGTGGGCCTGAAAGAGTTAACCGGAAACTACTAATGAGCTAAGACCCCGTCCATAACTTAGTTGTTTATACCACATGAATCTCTATGTCGTAAACTCAAATAGATCTATGTTATTACAAGAATTTCTAAGCTGTCCTTACACATCATTAAATCTTTTATTACTTCGTAGGAAAGATACCACATTCCATTACTTTAGGACTTATTTCAAATCTATGAGTTTCTAATATATTCTTTAGCTAATTCAGAATGCTACAAAGCTAATTGTGAAGAGAAGTATATGCCTATTCCAGTATTTACCTTTACATTCTTCAGCCTGCAGAACGTTAATACATACAGCCTACAGAACGTTTTGTCAATCAATTGTGATCCAACAACTTTATCAAATTCTCATATTTATATAGATTTCTATTGTTCATTTTAAAAATCATAGTAATTCATCTAGATTCTAAAACAATATTAAAGCATTATACCTTTTTTCTTCAAATCTCAAATAATAAATTGCAGTTTTTCATTCAAACAATCATTATACTAAATCTAATCGAACTCATTCTACATACCTAATTGTTGAAAAATAATTATAATTATTAATTTATTATTTATTAACGAATATACCAGACAAATTTCAATAAATTTGATAAACAGACGATCATTCCTGCAAGCTCAAAAATGAAGACTTTATTGCATAAATATGTTAGAATATTAAACTGCCTTTGCTCAATAAAAACTGACTTGACGGAGCTTTCATGATAATTCCCTCTGTAGAAAATATGGTTAATATGAATTATGTGTTCAATTACGAAACGTGACAAGGATTAATTTCGTTTAAATAATATTGCAGTTGTAATTCTGTTTGCAAGTATACTAATTACAGTTTGCTCACAAAATATGTTATGCAATGACATAAGTTTCACTCCTCTGCAATATACCACAGCTTCTATCAAGAGGTTTCTTCAAATACCGCCCCAAAAGATTTCTTTGGATTTGAGCATTCAAATATAATGATGCCTATTCCACATTTCGAACAGTAGTAAAAATTTCTCACTTGTTCCAATGATGAATAAACATCTTTCTATTCGAAAACACAAATTTTAATTACCTTCGACAATGATATTTTTAGATCATATTTTACAGCATCCATTTATATCTATGTATGCATCTTCATCTAATGATTTTCAAATATGCTGATATATATGTCACTATATAAGTAAAATTTATTAATCTATATTTTCATCAAACCTTCACTTTCTTTCTAGTTTTTCAGCATATATATTTTCTATCTAACGTAATCTTTATCACAATCAAAAATTTGATCATTGTAGTTCTCGGACACTGCTAGTAGTTGAAAAATGAGTGTTAGAAGAGACCATGAGAAGCTAACTAGGGATATATAAAGGACTCATTGTGTCAATTATCAATAACATAAGTCATTGAAAGTAATTAATTTAAATTTAAAGAGCACATTGGTTCCTAACCTATGTTAACTAACATTTTCCAAGTTCTGCAAGTGTATGAGTGCTGAAGCGCTCCTCTATATTCAAAACTGTCTACGTGTGTTCATAAAATATTCAAGCAGTTATGAATAATTATAATGTCCAAATTTCTTTTGAATTTTTTTTTGTCTCGCCACGATAAGTTGAAATAGTTCCACATGCCACGACAGGTGCAAAATAACGAGTTAAAAATATATCATATAGTTTTTATTATACAGTCGAATATCTTGAAGTGTCTGATAATTTGGAACTTTATACGAAAATTGCATAGCCACATTGCCTGATATTCTGTAAGGTGATATTCCATTATCCATTGACAGTAAATTAGATTTTGGGAGCGTATGGGAGAAAAGTCAAGGTCATTTATAACTGAAGGGTTATATTGCATGGCCAAAGTCATGTCTAAGCGACAGCGAAGGTATGCGTTCTGCGAGTGCCCATAATAGTTAAATGATACATAAAAATATAGGTTTATTTTGTACATAACTAATAAGTAAAGAAACTTGAATATTTGATATACAAATTTGCATGCCAATAATTGAATGAAAGGGGATAGGGAAATTTTGCTCTACTAAATGCTATTCCATACCAAATAATGTAAAGGTTATTATCTTAATATATGAAATATAAATCTAACATTAAAACGTAGTATAAAAATGGGAAATAATTCAGTTGAATGAGAAAAAATCATATATCCATCTAATTATTAATTTATTCTAAAAATTTTATGGAAAAATTCTTGTTATCAGACAATCTAACTCGTTCTAATCATTATTTGATTTTTTTTTATTATGAAACCGAAAACGCGTAAACAATCAATTGGTAGAATTTAACCCAGTTGTCAATATATATTTTAGATTGAGTTTGTCATGATAATATTTACTGTCTCACTGTTATAATAGAAAAATTTGTATCAATTCTATTTTCTTTTCTTTTCAGATAACAGAATATGACAAGCAACTTCTTATTACCGTTACTAATTCGACTCGGAGAGTAACTAGGAAACAGTGATAATATAAATAATTTTCAGTGAGTATAAATTTGATATTTTTCACCCAAAACTTTGAGTGAAAGATCGGTGAAACAAATTAAACATTTGATGAGAATTTGCATTGGTTAGTATTACAGGTAATCAATCCGTTAATCTTTTTTTTACAGAAATAAATCAAACATTATTTACAGAAATAAATCAAACATAAAATAAAAATTTAAAACAAAAACCATTCATAGAAAAAACTAAGAGACCGAAACAATGAAATAATTGTACTAGGGAAAGAGAACAGTTTCTCTGTTTACACAAAGTTTCTTAACATTATCAATTCATACCAAGTTTAGTGTCTAATAATTAATTTATTTGTTTATAATAATTTAAGAGAATTGAACCAGCTAAATTGAAAAATTTCGAATTTGCAACAAAACATTATGATTAATATACTGCCATTAGTCAGTTAATTCTCGACACTAATTCCACTCGATTGAATTGAATTGCATTTTAATTAATAATACTTTTAAATTTAATTGGCAATTGCAAAAATGAAGGTATTAATGACAAGGAGAATAATATGTAATAAATATTGACCAAATATATTAGTTGATTTAACATTCACTTAACTTATTGTAGAAATCATAGATATATAATTATGATAAAATCGAGTTGCTAGTTATCACAAATCACTATACATGGAGTTCAATGTTTGATTCGGAACCAAATAATACATTGCCTCAACCCTTTACTGAGTGTTAATGACGTTTTTTTTATAAATGTATATGTTCATATAATGTGTTTATAATCAAATAATATTTCAAAAGAGTGAAAAAATGCTTGAATTACCCGTCAATGACTTGTAGTTTTCCGCCTGGCATTTTCATGTTTCGGCACTTTTCCGCATGGCAGTATTCCAGACACCTGTAAAAAACATAATTTGATGGTGTTAATACGTATTTTACCGAACTGTTAGTTTATTTTAAGGAAGTTGATTCTAAAATTTTTGATTTTCATTAGAAATATTTATACAGACAATGTTAATGAATAATAATAACTTTAACCATTACTGTCATCATCCGTGTATGTATTATCGTGATTTACTCTCCCATGATTATGAACGCCATGCTTTCGGATTATACGACTCAACAGTGAGATTAATATTGAACTATATAAGTGAGAAATAAACACTGTGGAACTCTTGATCTTATTGATCAAACTAACAAAATATATCATAAACAACTACCATATTGAAATAGTGTAAATATTTTGTGAATATTGAAGGTTAATATTTTGAACTTTATCGGAATAAGTGAATAAATAAATTGACTGAAAAATATCCACAGAATTACTTCAGTCTTACCATCAAACATCGAACAGAAGGTAAGAATTTCATTTTACAAAATATTATTTTTTTCAATTAATTACTTCTTTACCAGTCTTAATTAGTATTTGCTGCTGGTGTCAGTGTGTATATGCTTTTAGATTGTTAACCTGGTGCTAGCCTTATATTCTAGCAACTGTATTTTAAGTTTTTCATAAAACATTGTTCTCCAATGAATTTAAACGAGGAGAATACGATGTAAATATAATTTTTCAAGATGAATATCATATATGTTATTAAAATAAATCAATAGTAGAACTACTAGATGAGAAATTGCATTGGAATATAATATTGTAACTCTATATTGCCTGTAGCCTGATATGGTTTACATATTTACATAATATTTCATTCATGTGTTGCTTTCGATTATATTTGTATAATAAAACTGAAAAAAATATTTGCATGTACAGAGGGTAACAAATTACCTGATGCTCACAGTTAGTAGAAAGTAATTATGACCTACAATCGGATTGGTTATAATGTGTTTATTACTATTATTATATTTACTGTTTAATCATTTTTCAAAATAATTCAGGGAGTATATTTTTCTTTAAAACATTTATATAATTAAAAATTCCGATGAACATACCAGCCTGTATTAACCACATTAAAATATTTCATTTAATGGTTTCTATTCAGGTGTGCGGACAGAGTATTGTAAAAAAAGTACCAAAAGACATAGTATCAAAAGACAAGGTATAGAAGGAAGGATATAGCAAAGAAAGACAAAATATAGAAAATTTAAGTATAGAATGGCAAAAAAAGAAGGACATATAGCATATAAAATAGAAAGAAAAATGAATAACATAATACATTATTTTATAATAATAATAATTACATTATTATGTCAATAAAGACAAAATGAGCCCACCTTCAATTGGGCCCGGGACAATTGGGCCTAAAGAGAATAATTTTTGGGCCAAAGATAATTGAAAACATAAAAAAATGTTACAACATCCTTAACTTTTTATTCAAACTTGATTTTCTATATTTATACGTTTAAATTCATTTTAAACGTAATCTTGTTCTCTAATCTTGCTCTAAATTAAAAATAGTAGGGTGACGATTATTGAGTTTTGTTGTACATCGCTCGATCAGTACCACCCTTCAATTACGTTAGTGGTACGAGGCAGATATTCCATGACACGGCTGAATTACCTCCACATACATGGTTTGAAATGAAGATTTTGTCTAATTCTTCTAAATGGCCTTCATATCGACGAAATAAACCTTAATGAACCAATAAGTAAAAGTTAAATATTATGTATGCAGTGTTCTTTCATAGAAAGTGAAAATCTTATTTCTCCGGGTTGTAACCGAGTCCACTTTTATTAGAGTCTATGGTATGAACTTAATTTGATACTGTAATAACAAAGTGAAGCTTCTCTAAAGGGTCTGCTGTAACTATTATATTATTGTGATCAATAATGGCCCTGGGCCCAAATTTCTTGGGGATAAATTATACAAGGCTCAATTGTATTGGGGCCCAATTGAAAGGGGCCCAAATGTTTTTGGCTCCATTTTTGGCGTGTCAGATTGTCGGGACCCATGCAATTGACTTAAGCCCAATGGTCGGTCAATGAACAAAATTCATACTTCAATTTATGTACATATATAACTAATGTAATGTATGTTATTTTTGAACAAAGATTTCTCCAATTTATCAATTTTTCATTCGATTAATTTTTCATTCAATCATCTTTTTATTCGATCAATTAATTCATCATTATTATAAATTCGATCGAATTGCCAATACTTTGTCTCTCGATACTTTGTCTTTTCGACATGAAATGACGTGAAAAATATAAAGTAATTAAAAGATGTGCCTAGAAAACACACGTCAAACTCATTAGGGTTAAGACAGGGTAAATAAATCAGCTGATATTCTTAGTCATTTGTGATAACGGCAACGAATTTTTTTAACCATTTCTTATGTCAATATTGACATTATTGAGGTTTTTAGCTAGAATGAATAATGAAGATCAAACGTTTCACCAAATTATCACCTATCAAAACATAACCTTCCTTAATTTTTCGGGGGTAAAAGAGGAAAAATATTGAAAAATAATTTGCTTCTTATATATTGGAGAATATGAAAACGTACGATAACACTGGACATTCGTCAAAAAATCGTTAGAGGTTTCCCAAATGATTTAGACTAATTTTGGTGTTCTGATTCCGAATATCACATTCATTTTGTTCTATCAGGTCAAATTCTCAAGATACAGCCATAATCATACCTAGGTTTATATATGCTACTATCAGTCAGGCGCGTATACAAGGGGGGGGGGGGAATTTGGGGCAGATGCCCCCCCCCCCCCCCCCTTGAGGTCTGAACTTTTTAAAAATAAATCTACGGATTAAAAAAATATATGGATTAATCAGCCAAATTGAAGAAATGTCAATTATTTGATTATTTTTACTTGCTTTTGACATGCTTGAACACTGACGTATTCTTTCAAAATCGTCATTTTTAAATTGCGAAATGGGAGAAATTAAATTGCTTCAAGTCGTATCATGTAGAAGAAGCCATTATGTCCATAGAGAGTGAATTTCTATCATTGTTCTTTAATTTAAAAATGTTTTTGCATTTGAGAAGAAATGCATCGTCCTGTACTCTGTAGTTTGCCAAAACACTTTTTTCTTCAACAGTACACCGAAAATTTATGCTTTCCCAAGATAAATGGAACGGTTGCTAAATCTTACCACTTGAAAAAGTTCACAAGAGTTCGTTGTCTATTCAATGAAACTGGTTCTATTAACAAGAAAAAGTAAATAAAAACAAAAACAAAAAAACACAAACTGCGATTCATGAGGTGAAGAGTTTCTTTGAAGAAACCGATAGTTTTTCTCTCAGAAAAGCTTTTCAGCAGATTTCATCCACACCAAAACCACGTGGTGGAGGATCGTCATACATTCATTTAAATTCCATTTCTATCATTGAACTTCAGTTCGACCATTAACGAAAACCACATAAATAGCGGTTTTGTAAGTGGATTATGCAGCAATCATCCAGCATTGCCAATTGAATCGTTTGGACAGACGATCGAGAAGTTAATTTGCCTCCATCAAAAACACATCGAAAAAATACGAATGAAAATCCTCGAAATATCTGGAAAACAAATGATAGGTATGATGCTAAGGTAATGATCTTCGTTGCAATTATTAATGGAATGGTTCCAATTGTTCAAGCATTCCTTAATGAATATGGCAACTTGCTACCTGTTAATGGTTTTCAAACTCTGATTGGTCCAGCACATTATTTGGCTCAGCCTACAACTTCTTCACTTTGGTGGATGCAAGACCACATTGCACAAAGACAGCTCTAGAATTTAAGGAAAAGTTTCGAGGTCGAGTGATTAGCAGAAGTACGGAAATAAAATTCCTGGTCAGCACACAGTCCACATCTCAACTCTTTGGACTTTCGCATATGGGCTGCTGCACAAACTCTAGTTTATAAGTTTATATATAAAAAAAAACAGATACCAATGAGTCTCTTTTATAATGTGTTCAAATCTCCGCTCAAAGATATAACAATAAGACTCTCAAGAAAGTATGCAAGAATGTTCTGAAGCGTGCATCGTTCTGTCTTCACATCGGAGAAGGTCATTTTCAACAATTTTTGTAGGACCTCAGGAGATGTGCCTCATATGATATAAGACAATAAATATTTTAATAATAATAAAAATCCTTTCTTTTCCTCCAAAGTGATGCATCTATAATGGTATTTGACTTATTTGTAAGTGCTTCTAATCCGCAATTAAAAAAATATGTTATCTGATGAAACCCAGTGTATCAGTATGGTTTTGATTATTTTTGCTGCAGCCAATGATTGAATATTATGATTAAATAAACAACTATCAGTCTATTAGACTTGATATACAGCTAATGGACTGTATTACAATACATCCACTGACACACTGTGTTCCATCAGAAACGACATTTTTAAATTGCGAATAAATTAGAAGCACTTCTAATGTATCAATTGTCATCATAGATACACCACTTTGATGGCAAAGAAAATATTATTATTAAACATTTATTGTCCTATATATATGGCTATATCATATGAACCACATCTCTCGAGGTCCTACAGAAGTTGTTGGAAATGACCTCCTCCAACCTGAAGACAGAACGAAGCAAACTTCGAAACATTCTTTCAAATTTCTTAGGGGTCTTCGGGTTATACCTTTCAGCGAAACTTTAAACACTTTGTATAAGAGACAGAGACACATATATTACTCGAGTTTGTGCAGCAGCCAAGAAGTGAAAATCCAATGGGTTGAGATATTGATTGAATGCTGTCCAGGAATTTTCCGTTCTTCTGCTAATGAATCGACCTCTAACCTTTTCAATGAGAAATTCTAGAACTGCATTTGTTGAATTTTGTTAAATGTGGTGGAGCGCCATCTTGCATCCACCAAAGTGTAGAACGAGTTGCAGAATGATGCAGTATGGGCCAAACAAGGGTTGCTTGTTTGGTATGCGATCTATGAGGTTAATGTGATCTGATAATGCTTTAGTATTTTAATTTTAATAATTATGATAATTTGTCTTTTTAAGTAACTATGATACAAAACAAACAATATAGACGAGATAATATTGTCAAAATGCATTAAAAGTAAAAAAAACATATATTAATTGCTTATTTTTACTTTATATTCAAATAAGTTTGGTAGGATGTAGTTTATAGAACGATATTTTCTTGAAGTATTTCCATATTAAGTCTTTGAATATGTAAATGGTATATAATTATTCAAGGAAATAAAATACTATATATATATGGTATCTCATATACCTGTTTGTATCTTTTATATTTGCTAATAAATTCTGTATAGATCGCATGCCAAACCAGTAAATGATGATCAGATCGCATAGCAAACTAGCACCAAATAATGTCCTGTAGCAATCTGAGATATGAAACACCATTAACCGATGACAAGTTACCATCATCATCAAAGAATGCATGAAAGATTACAGGCAAGCCTTGCTTTAAGTACAACTCACTTTAACAAAAGTGGTACTTATTTCGAGTCATATGTTTCGAAATAAGAACCGTTCGCAGACATAGAAAACGGAGACAATTTTTTGTGATTTTTTCAAGGTAACTAAAAAAATCAAAATTATAATCCAGTTGAGGTTATTAGAATCAATTGGTTCAGAAATTCAACATGTCCCATTTTAGGGTTAGTTCCGTGTTATTGCACGGTTCCATATTTTCGAACACGTGAAAATCTTTATATAGCAATCATTATTTAACTTTTGTTTCAATTGATAACCATGATACCAATTACAATAGAAGTTAAATAATAATTAAATTCATAATTTTTTTTCTGACGTGTCAGAAATTGTAGAACCAACCAATAACTTGGAACTTAGTACCCTGCTACCAAAAATATTTCATAACGCATTAAATTGCTGTTTGTTAAATGTAGCACAACAATTATAGAAGTTTAAATAAGTATCTATTAATTACTCACCTATACTGAGTGAGAGTTAAGCTATTGATGAATTTTAAAACATTTTATAAATTCACGACTTTAAACTTTTTCATCACAGTCACATACAATGAAAGACTGTATATTATTAATATTATGCTTAGATACGTTTTACTCTAATAATGAATTTTCTTTCTATAACTCATAGAAAATGAGGTATAAATCAAGGAGTGACATTTATAAATTGCTTGTTACTTTTATTCGCTTTAGTTACCATTTGGTAACTAAACTGAGTCGTGAGTTACCAAACTGAGCCGTTTGGTAACAAAAGCGGGGGATGCCTGTATATCCATTCAATTAATAATGGCAACAAAGATATTACCTTAGCATCATACCTATCATTTATTCCGTTGATATTTCAGGGGTTTTCATTAGTGTTCCTGAAGATCCTCCACAACGAAGTTATGGTTGGTGAAATCTGCTGAGAAACTGGGGGCTCTGGGAGTTCTTCATAGAAAATCTTCACCTCCTGAATCACTGTTTCTGTTATTTTTGGTTTTGGTATAATTTGCCTTTCTTGTGAATAGAACCAGTTTCATTGAATAGACCACGAACTCTTGTGAACTTTTTCAGGTGGTAAGATTTAGCCGCCCTTCCACTTGTCATTGAGTGAAGCATGAATTTTCGACATACTGTTGAAGAAGTATGGTGTTTTGGCAAACTACCGAGTACAGGACGATGCATTTCTTCTTAAATTCAAAAACATTTTTAAGGTTTTGGAAAAATGCTAATATTGATAGGATAAAATCCATTCTTTATACTTTATGAACATAATGACATCCTCCCATTTCGCAATTTAAAAAAGGACGCTTCTGACGGATCACAGTGTAAGCAAGTTCAAAGCAATTAAAATAATCAAATAGCTGACCAGTCTGAGGAATTATCGGTAGATTTTTTTCCAGAATCGTTAATTTTTTTGAAAAGTGCCCCCTCTTGACCGAATCCTAGATACGCCCCTGATATCAGTTCATTTGAGTTCAAACATATTTTTCTTGAATAACATAACGAATTATAACATTAACCTATTTCTCTAAAGAAGCTGCATGCATGTATTTGTCGAAATACACCCGTTATTTTTAACGCAAAACAATTTTTCTTTTATTTCCTGTAGCAAAAAATCCTGTCCTGATTGAGAATAACCAAAGTAATTTTCGGACTCAGAGTATCAAAACATTTAGTCTAAATCAGCTGGAAAACCCTAGACGATTTAAAAAAAATTTGTTAACTTACTCTATTAAAATCAACGAAAAAAGTTCATGTTTCCCGAATATTTTATTGGTCGACACAGTTAAAATTAAAAATATAATATATTACCTTGTAATATTTACACTGACATAGAGGTAACGCGTTTTCTGTTAGTAATCTCGAAGTCAATTTCACCTGTCAGCTAAAGAGATTTATAGGCTGTTAAGTTTAAAATTTCGCTACAGCAACAAAAGCCTGAATAATTATTCAGTCACGCCTTGGTTTATTTAAGCGTGATATGTACCTTTCTCTCTGGAGCTAAAATTATTTGGGTCTCAATCGATGTTATTAATAGCAAGTGAAAAATTTAACTGCTTTATTACCTCACAGTAATAAAGTTGATGGATCGTGTATGATCTAAAAATAGTTATAGAGGTAAAATTGTGAGAGAAATCTCATAATTTAGTGGAATTAAAATGTAATTTTATCCTTAGCATACAGGGAATGCTGATGAGAATTTTCTTTCGGAGATAGAAATATTTATATCCATCTATGAACAAAAATACTTTATGTAGGATGAAGAACTCAACAAGAAGTAGTTTGAATTTTCCCAAGCTTTCAGAAATCTTCGTGATTTCCGTCTTCAGGGGTAACATTTATTGAGAAACAAGCGACTTATAATCTACCTACTCGTAATCATGATACATATCCTAATTTATAATTTTTATTTTAACATTTCAATCAGCAAGAATAGAAGAAGAGGACAGCAACAGACGATATATTGTAGCCCCATACATAAAAGGAACAAGCGAAAGAATATAAAGGATTTTGAAACCATTTGATATTATGTTAAGCAATAGATCTAATAATACTATAGGAAACTAGGTTATAAGAATTAAGGATAGATTAGATAAGGAGAGTAAAATCAATGTAGTATATTAGATAGATTGTTAGGATTGTGATAGTAAATATGTTGGAGAAACAGGTAGAATGTTAGGAGATAGGATTAAGGAACATAAATCTAATGTAGTTAAGAGAGTACAATAATCATAGATATATTAGCATAATAGAGATACAGGCCATAGTTTAGATTTTGATAATGTTAGGATATTGTAACAATGTGAGCATACTTTTAATAGGAGAAAATTAGAATCGTACTATACGCATGGATAGGATAACACTTTAAATAGAGCATATGAAGTTCCTTAGTAAATAGTGCCCATAGTTAATAAGATTGTCAAAATTTAAAATTGAAATGTTAAAAAAAAAATTATAAATTAGGATATGTATCATGATTACGAGTAGGTAGATTATAAGTCGCTTGTTTCTCAATAAATGTTACCCCTGAAGACGGAAATCACGAAGATTTCTGAAAGGTTGGGAAAATTCAAACTACTTCTTGTTGAGTTCTTCATCCTACATAATGCAGCAACCAAGGAGTCCTCTATTTTCTTCAATCGAACAAAAATACTATCAATTATGTTTATTTTATTATTAAATGCATAAGTGAAGGGAAAATGTGAAATATACATTATACAATGTTAAGGTTTAATTAGAAATTATCCGATTATTATATAGATACAATCTGCAATGCAAAAACTCATGAATAAGAATTTTGAAAATTTCTCACCCCATTTTGAATTTAAAATATGTGAAACATTTATTTTAAAATGGATTTAAGCAATGGCGTCTATATTGTTGAAATCAGACGATTATTTCAATGTTTATAAAGGAAAAGGACGATATTTGAACCTTATTTTGTCTCCTATCAATTCTTTCAAAAAATAAAACAAAATTATTGTTTTCAAAAGATTTTAATATTAAAAGATGTCGTTAAGAAATAATTGTGAATTATAAATTAATCTCATGATTATTGTATCGAATTTAAATTAAGATTACAATAATTTATAAAAAAAATTAATCCAAAAAAGGATATTCTTATATATTTATTATCATAGAGAAATTGAGACGTATCCACAAAAAGAAGATATTGAATTTAAATATTTATTATTATAGAAGTCTTTTTATTTATTGTTAAACAAGATTGAAATTATCCAAAAAAAAACAAAGATCATTATTTTGGTTGTTCACTATAAATTCAATGAAGGCAATATATTGTGGACCGGATACGGTGCTTAGAGTTCCACAGAAGGCTTTAATTTGTGACAAGCCATTTCATTATGGCTCTGGTACGAGCAGCTCTGAACTTAATGATCTGTATATGTTAAATGAACAGAATGGTACACCATGTAGGGAAGAATGTAATTTGAAGAAGGGATAATAATACAGACTTCGTTAAATAGATTCATAATTTAATAATCTTAAAAAATATAATAAATTTCATATATTTTCGGCGAAATGTTTGGTAAAAGACATTAAATCACGAAAGAATAACTTTTTAAATCTTATATAGATGATCATTTTCATCATTGATTTTTATTGTTGATCAAACGCCGACAATCGTCGACTGCAATTTCCTTCATAGGTTGAATGTTGGACGAATAATTATACCCGATACAATTTTCAATTTTCACACAGCAAATCCTAATCAGCGTCAACCATAGAATATCATTATGCCTACTTACCTAATGCATATTTAGCATCTATACAAATATAATAGTATACACTATACATACTTCAATTAGGAAGTACGAGAGAGATAACATCTATGAGGAATTAATTTACGAATTGCCCGTATATTATAGTGATGAATTTAAAATACTGTATAGTAAAAGTTATACTATATATTACTATTTATACTCTCATAATCTGATCATTTGATAGAAGATTTGCTGACAAACCTATTCCTTCTGATGGTAATATCCTTTGAATAATTGTTTTTGGGTGATTACTGTCATAGATTTTATTTTCTAGAACTAGAGTGATGAACAAAAAAATGAAAATGAACTCCAAATCGAGTAAAAAGAAATGCAAAATAAAAATTAATGGTGAGATTTAATGCTTTCAATGCTATTACTGAATTTAATTATATACGTATTTCTTACATATGAATAATCAAACAATAACTTCAAATTCCCATTATGTAAATGCCATATAATTATGAGCAACACGGCAGAACGTTTGCTAAATGAAGTAACAACTGATTTTTTTCAAATATTAGTATTTTTTCATTCATCACTTTCTTTTTAGAATAATCGTACGTATTTATGTTGAAAAGTAAAAGTAAAGAAAAGACAGCTACCAAAATAATCAAATCAAACAAATTAAACATTATCAAGCAATCATTTTTATGATGTTACACTTCCCAAATGTAATTCCTTATTCTTATGAAGAAAATAATATAAGTTATGTAGTCAATTTTTAATTGAAGAGAAAATACAGAACCTACCAAACATTTTGGAATAAATAGTTTAATGTTAGATAGATCTTTTCACCCGAAATACTACATAGAAAAATTTCTCAAATAGACAGATAGATCCTTAACTCTCTTTTCCCTTCATTCAACTTTGTCTGGATAAACCAATGCCAGAGATTAATCTCCACTATTAGTTTAAATGTACATCTAAAATAAAAACCAAACCAACATGTCTCATAAACTACGAAGAATATTCTCCTTGGAATATATTCCTTCACTCCAATAATATTCAGCTCTGAATTCTGTTTGGTATATTTTGAATCAAAGATGTTGCTTTATTTAGGATATCTTGGGTGCTAGTCGTTTCAATCCTCAAAACTGGCAATATTCGTTCAAATTTATGTTGTTGAAATGAATTATCTATATTCAATATTATGAAGATTGTATAGAAGATATCACCTAAATATCTGTTATGCAAAGTAAATCTGTAAGTAACGTCAGGTTTTTAATGTAACCATTAGTAATAGCTTTGTCGCTAATGTGATTTTTTTAATCGGTCGTTTAAGTGAAACAATAAAAGGTTAAGTCACATTTTATACTCCCTCAGTATAATTCGTGAAAATATACAGAATCAGTTCATCAATTTATATTTCTCTGAATAACAACATAATGAATCTTTTATTGTGAGGATTATCTGTTTGAAAAGATAAATATATACCTCTTTAGTACAGATGGCAAATTTAATGATACATTAGAGGCATGAACAATAATTTACTTTAATTTTTTAATACTATGTCTGATCAATAAATTTATTATCGAAGTTATTCTAAAAAATGATTGTTGTTTATTTTATAATTGGTTTCACGTTTTCTTATCACTCAACGAAACAGTTTTCAACCGAATACTGATGAATTTTATAATCCAAAGCTGAAGTGGAACGGAGGTGATTTTTAAGCATCTAATTCGTATGCGGAAAGCAAATTTACGAGTGGAAACTTCCCTGACAGGAAGAGCTGGAAACAACAAAATATCAAAGAAATGAACCCATCCCACATTGAAACCGTACATAATTTCAAAATTGTTGAAAAAAGAATAAATATGGCATCAAGTTAATCGAAATTGTTTTGTAATATGACTAATAAATATGGATTAGAAAAATATTCACTATGTAGAAACAATATTGATTATATTGGTTGTTAGGTAATTAATCAATCATTATTTACATTTCATTTCAGTTCTTGCTATGAAATTAAATAACATGTCAGTTAACTAACTATTATTCCAATCTAGTTGTAATACAGTCATAACTCTATTTTCATTCCTATGTCATTTCCATTACAACTCGCATATATACATATAAAAAATAGTTGACGTTTCAATCAGCTTCATCAGTTTGATATCAATAGAATTCTTTCGTTTTTAAAAATAATAGAAAGCAATTTTTATCTGGAATATAAACGATATAATTTTAGTGATATTACAGATATGATGATATCTTTAGATAAAAAAATATACTACCATACAGTGATATTAATCCATTTTGAGGTCAAAAGTTTATTTTTTTTTCAATTGAATTAATTTTTATAATATAATTAATGAATAAATTTTATCTTTGTTAATGTTACCTCATTCGTTTTTATTATCCTGTAAAATATCCAATAACTGTATTTGTTATATTATTCATTTGGATATAATTGCATAGTTTCCATAATAAATACTTTTGTTAATAAATCACATATTATATTGAATATTTGTAACCCAATAGAGTAATAATACATAATTATTACAAGTTAAAATGATTAGATAACACAAAACATTCCGAATAGAATTATTATACTAATGAATCTCTATTGAAAAATCCACTCCTTTTCAGACTCGTTCTCGGCTTAATATTTTCCTATCATTTTTAACGCACCATTGATATTGATGAATGTACTATGATATATAGTGGAAGATTGAAGAGTCAGTAGTAATATTACAATTTTTTTTAGTGTAATGAAAATAAAAAACAGTAAAATAATAATTTCAACCATGTATAAGATATATTTTAGATATATTTGTGATTATTATTTGATAAAATTTCAAGATGGGGCATACAAAATTGAGTTGGGCTTACTTGCTAAATTTCTGTAGTATTATTGTCAAATTGGTCTGGGAACAACACGATATATTAGTAAAAAAATCGTTAAGCACTTACCTTCGCTGCTTCTACCTTTTTTGTAATTGTTTTACCTTTCGGTAACCTTGACCTTCGACACGACCGCTCGCAAAATATAATCAAGTGGTTCCAAAATAATGACCAATAATATTATTGTCCTATCAAATTTCAAGAAGTTTGGTCGAATATAATTGGAGTTGTAGTTGACCTTGACCTTTGACCCGAACGCTCCAAAGGTCTAGTTACATGGTTTCTGAAAATCTCCTAACGTCCCACCAAATATCAGGTAATTTTGTTTATTACTTTTTGAGTTAAGCGAATAAAAAATAATGTAACAACATTACAAATAATTATATACATATTGTAGATCAAAACAAAGCCTTCTGCAATTTTGCAAAGGAGATTAAAAAACTGTATTTTTTTGTGACAGTATCTCAGTGACTCTTTTCTCTGATAGTACATCATCATAGTAACTATTTATCTGATAGTGCATCATCACAAGACTTTTTTCATCTAGTATTACAATGTACACAAATATATTCAACCTCTATTTTTATTACAACAGTTATCTCTACTGTTCCAATCTAAAAAAAAGAAAATGCAACAAAAAAGAATAGTTTTTCATTTACATTTTATTTATCATGTATTTCATTGTAGGTATCGATAAACGATCAAAAGAGGTTACCGCTTCTCCTATAGTAGAAATAAAGCAAATCGAATTACATCGATCTTCTGATTTAATTACTTTGCAGTCAAGAAACCAATAATATTATCACTTCACTTTTTCTTACGAATTCTTTGCAGATAATTAGGTATGTCCAATTTATTTTTAAATGGTAGAAATAGCGATATCAAGAATTGGTAAAAAGCTTTCAATATTGTATAGCAATTAAATCTCTCTAAATTCAATGCCACGTTTCTTGAAGTTTGCGGCAAAATTCGTATTTGATGCAATAAAAAAATGATATCTGGTTTATTGAAAGCTTTTTTTTTCATATCCCCCCGAACCATAGTAAACAATAAGCTCAGATCTATCAGTTGGAGGAAGATTTATAAAATATGCTAAAATGGTTATAGAATGTGGCCTTTTGTCGAATTTTATATTACCATTATAAAGTTGTCTGCTTGCCAAAGAAGTCATTATAGCATGATTAATGTAAACGAACTACAAT
>CANNZV010001691.1:0-22716 GCA_947561585.1 Caprella mutica
CAGTGACTCTTTTCTCTGATAGTACATCATCACAGTGACTCTTTTCTCAGATAGTACATCATCACAGTGACTCTTTTCTCTGATAGTACATCATCACAGTGACTCTTTTCTCTGATAGCACATCATCACAATGACTCTTTTCTCTGATAGTACATCATCACAATGACTCTTTTCTCTGATAGCACATCATCACAATGACTCTTTTCTCTGATAGCACATCATCACAGTGACTCTTTTCTCTGATAGTACATCATCACAGTGACTCTTTTCTCCGATAGTACATCATCACAGTGACTCTTTTCTCCGATAGTGCATCATCACAGTGACTCTTTTCTCCGATAGTGCATCATCACAGTGACTCTTTTCTCTGATAGCACATCATCACAATGACTCTTTTCTCTGATAGCACATCATCACAGTGACTCTTTTCTCTGATAGCACATCATCACAGTGACTCTTTTCTCTGATAGTACATCATCACAGTGACTCTTTTCTCCGATAGTGCATCATCACAGTGACTCTTTTCTCCGATGGTGCATCATCACAGTGACTCTTTTCTCCGATGGTGCATCATCACAGTGACTCTTTTCTCCGATGGTGCATCATCACAGTGACTCTTTTCTCCGATGGTGCATCATCACAGTGACTCTTTTCTCCGATAGTACATCATCACAGTGACTCTTTTCTCTGATAGTACATCATCACAGTGACTCTTTTCTCTGATAGTACATCATCACAGTGACTCTTTTCTCTGATAGCACATCATCACATTGACTCTTTTCTCTGATAGCACATCATCACAGTGACTCTTTTCTCGGATAGCACATCATAACAGGTGACTCTTTTCTCGGATAGCACATCATAACAGGCGACTCTTTTCTCTGATAGTACATCATCACAGTGACTCTTTTCTCTGATAGTACATCATAACAGGTGACTCTTTTCTCTGATAGTACATCATAACAGGTGACTCTTTTCTCTGATAGTACATCATCACAGTGACTCTTTTCTCTGATAGTACATCATCACAGTGACTCTTTTCTCTGATAGTACATCATCACAGTGACTCTTTTCTCTGATAGTACATCATCACAGTGACTCTTTTCTCTGATAGCACATCATCACAGTGACTCCTTTCTCGGATAGTACATCATCACAGTGACTCTTTTCTCTGATAGTACATCGTCACAGTGACTCTTTTCTCTGATAGTACATCATCACAGTGACTCTTTTCTCTGATAGTACATCATCACAGTGACTCTTTTCTCTGATAGCACATCATCACATTGACTCTTTTCTCTGATAGCACATCATCACAGTGACTCTTTTCTCGGATAGCACATCATAACAGTGACTCTTTTCTCTGATAGTACATCATCACAGTGACTCTTTTCTCTGATAGCACATCATCACATTGACTCTTTTCTCTGATAGCACATCATCACAGTGACTCTCTTCTCGGATAGCACATCATAACAGGTGACTCTTTTCTCGGATAGCACATCATAACAGGTGACTCTTTTCTCTGATAGTACATCATCACAGTGACTCTTTTCTCTGATAGTACATCATAACAGTGACTCTTTTCTCTGATAGTACATCATCACAGTGACTCTTTTCTCTGATAGTACATCATCACAGTGACTCTTTTCTCTGATAGTACATCATCACAGTGACTCTTTTCTCTGATAGTACATCATCACAGTGACTCTTTTCTCTGAGAGTACATCATCACAGTGACTCTTTTCTCTGATAGTACATCATCACAGTGACTCTTTTCTCTGATAGTACATCATCACAGTGACTCTTTTCTCTGATAGTACATCATCACAGTGACTCTTTTCTCTGATAGTACATCATCACAGTGACTCTTTTCTCTGAGAGTACATCATCACAGTGACTCTTTTCTCTGAGAGTACATCATCACATTGACTCTTCTTTCCATAAAAATTTAGTAGAGAGATGGTAAATTAAGGAAAGCTCATCCATCTGAGTTGAGTACACGTGTATTGCGCTAATTGTTGTTTTTGGTGATGACATGAATTTTCAATATTATCCTATTTTTCTGAATTTTGTGTATGGATTTTTGATGAACAAAATGAATTTTTGATGTAGCTACATAATTCTGTCCTATTTTTATAAAATACAAATGGTGTTTTCAAAAGCAGGACTCGCAAAAAATCTAGTCTTGTGTTCAAGCGATATAAAATTTCAATTTCATTTCAAATTGGCTCATTACCTTCGCAGAGTGCAGAAGGTTATATTTTAGGTGGCGGTTAACTCTAAAAGAATCAACCAAATTGCCTGAAAATTGGTGGGACGATATATTGTTGTTCAGGAATCATTTAGTATAATTTTTGGAGCGATCTGGCAAAAAGTCAAGGTGAAGGTTATTCAAAATTGAATAATTAAAGGACATAAGACTCTTGGCTGAAAGTAAATTTGGCTGTAAGACCTCATTAATATAATGAACTGCATCCTCAGGGTAATTTTATTATTATTTTTTATTTCTATAGAACTTAATGTTTTTAAAAAAAATGGAAGATATATTTTAATGTGTAGCTAGAGCTACATGATGTGTATCCATATCACAAACTGCAAGCATATATTGTTCAACTATTTGAATTCTTTTTTAATCATGGATTTTATCTGAAATATAAGGAGTGGAAAAAAGGCCTCTCTTCATACTTTTGAACTTGTTATCATTTAATATTATATTAAGTTATTACTTTTATTATATTAAATAATATTGCTATCCCCCTTTTTGTTAATAAAATAAAAATATACCTACAGAGCAAATACATAATGAATAACTGTTTCCTCAATGTCACTTTATCCAAACAATTGATATTATATTCAATATTCTCTACATATTCAGTGTCCTATCAAGAGTAATTAGATAAACTTTGTTGCTTTCGAAGTCATAAGACCTCCCTAATTCTGTAGTTCTTTCTGTACCATGTTTCAAAGTGTTAACCAAGACTCCAGTCTGCTATTCAAGTAATTATTGGTGACATTGGAAGAGTGTAATCAGTTGTGAAACATGTAGCTAAATAACAAATAAATCCCTCACAAAATAGTCTCAAAGTGTGAATCAGGCATATTTATGTTCTCTAGTGAAAAAACACCCTTTAAGATCCAAATTCTTCTTTTAAAATATAGTAATATTATTTAATAATGCCTGATGCAATAAGGTATAGTGTCTCAGTTAACTAATGGTTATTGACAGTTTGACACTGAAACTTGGGATCATCAAATTTTGAGATTAATTCATTTTCTGTCATACTTAGAAATATTGATTCTGTAGATGAAATGTATAATATTGATATTTCAAGTATTTACAAATAACTTAGAATATTCATATATTTTTTTCATCAGTATGTTCTGATTCACATTATTCTTCATTTGATAGATAGTTTATCCATATAGGAAGAGGCAGTAGCCAAAGACCTTACATTAGTAGCTATAGGTTTCATGAGTAAACTTTAGTGACATCTTCAAATCTTTACATTTTTTCTCTCTCCATTAGCAACAAATTGACTGATATAGATTTGTCAAATTGTTACCATTTATGGTAGTTCAGTTAAATTTTTTCTTTAATATGCTATCCTAAGAAGCATAATGTTTGCAGTTCCAGTACATGGAGCTGAAAGTACAACCATCTGGTCTAGTTACTAGCAGGTAGCTTTCTTATATACATGAGCATCGTTCATGTGAAGACTATCACGGACGATTTGCTCGATCAAATAGTTTCTCATATTTTTTTATCCTAAATATAATATTTAAAAGAAAATGTTTATTTATAACCACATATTCTGTTTACAAAAGCTTAATGAAATAATCTGCCTATATAATAAGGATGGGACGATATTAAAATTTTCAACAATACCATGCCAATACTTTGATTATTTAAATGAGAATAATAGTTTTTAGTTTCAATTATAATTTGAACTTATATCAAATGATTTGTAACATACATTATAAATAATATTAACTTAAAACATAAAAAATGAATATATTAGAAAAAAAGAAGAAATAAGATAGGAATGTAAAATTATTTGTTCTTGTAGTGTCTAGATCACTACAATTTAGAACATGTATTATCGTATTTAATAATAATGTAGCTAGTAAATTTTATAATAGGTATGGAAAGACAATTTAATACAAAATTGAGGTTTATGCTTAATTAAGATCTGTTCTTAACAAATATTTCCCAATTAATATTTTCATTCTTTCCATTCAGAATCTTGGATATTGATTCATGTAATAATTTCATTAAATATTATTCTATACAGCAGTGGCCATAATTTGAAAAAAAATGTATCAAATTACTCTACCTTTGGGGTAATCTGATACAAGTTCATACAACCTCCCTTTTTTAATTTTAAATGACACATAGGTTGCCAAAAGGTGTTATATATAAGAATCTAAGTTCTCAAAAAGTTAATGATAGTACATAGAACTTTTTGAACAAGAACAAGATCAAAACATTGTATCAAAAACAGTCAATATTTTCATTGTTTTCTCTGTCGGAGACTTACGTTATAAATCCCTGAACCATTTTGAGGGAATTAATGATGTACTATGGCTTATAAACACTTTCAAGTCTAAGTATCCTCTTTCAAATGAAACTAAGAAAAACAGAATCAGATTGTAAATATTAGAGTTATAGCTAGCTTATTTAAAATTCTACTGGTTAAAATACTTTATAGAAACAATCAACCTGGTTTATTATCATAATAATGGTTTTTTATTATAAAAATAATGGTTTATTAATTGTAAAACTATACATGTGTCTAAAACTTCAAAGTGACCTCTTTCATATGAGACCAAGAAAGGTACTGTCTGATTGTTAGTTTATAAGTTATAGGTATTTTAGTATATTGCTTTATTTTATTTTACTTTAAAAAAAATCCCATTACTGTATCATCATGGCTTTATTATAATGAAACTATACATGTTTCTAATGCTCTCAAATGTCCTCTTTCATATGAGACCAATAAGATAACAATCGAATGGTAACTTTTCGAGATTACAGGTCCTTAAAAAAAATTAGGTCTTGTATCAAATTTCACTGTCTTGCCATATGACTAAAAAGTGTCAGAAAATATTGGAATAATGAAAATTACGATTACATAGCAGAATGAAATTATTTTTATGATTTTAAATTATAATTTTTTATTGCAATAGATATGAGATAGTTATATAATAGATAATACATATCAATTTTTTTTTAAACTCAAGTGGTACCAGCACTTCGTCCCATCCCTACTATAGGTATACTACTCTAACATCTTCATATGTAAGTCTAAAAATAGTGCTTAACCATTCATCACATTGATTACTTACAGTCTGTTCAAGTGATAAGTGAAAATAAATCTGTTCTATATGTGATACCCAGAATTAGTCATTTGCTTTTAGTCTTGTAGGGAAGAGAGTCCCCCTACCCTGTACAGGGTTCTTCATCTCTGGAGCTACTGAACCCAAAAAGGGTTCACTATTTTTTCCTTCAAAATCAAATAGCCAAAAATTCCCTGGGATTCAAACAAACCCAGGAGGTTAAGAACCACTGCCATTTTATTAAAATTTGCTCTCATATTGTTGTTATTATTCTATGATTCAATCTATATTTGCAAGTATATTAATATTGTATATAAATTATCATCAGATTATATCATTCTCATTGGTGGGATAAAGCAAATTGAACACGTTTTCATTCACAATGTCAGATTCTAAGTAAAAACAAATGAATTATAATTTTAGTAGGTGCCTCAAATAATGGAAGAATACAATATTTTTAGTCTTACATGTAGCTCATGATAAAAAGTTCTAATGACTAATGTTTCTACTCACCGATCTCTTGGCAGTGACATTATAAGGCAGGAGACTCTTGCCACTCTTTCCCTTCGATTTGGATGTTCCTGAAGCTGACATATCTGAACTGGCATCACTGACCTCTCCCCCACTGGAAGACATCTTTGCCCCGCCATTACTGTCCTCATAGGAAGGATTTAGTTTGTTCTGCCACTTTGCCAGTCGATTGGTAGGAGACTCTTCTGCTCGAGAGTCAGAAGAGAGGGATACTTGAGACATTCTGTCAGTCAGATTGTGAAGGGAATTCTCACTCTTATTTTTAGAGTCCATGATTGAGGAGCTAGATTTCTTGAATGCACTGGGAGATTCTGCTCTAAGACGGACTTGAAAAGAAGGCACAGAAGCAGCTGTGTACTGAATGACAGCACCTCTAGTGGCAGTAGATGGGTAAGGGGGCAATGGGGGTGCTCCACTGATGGAATTAGTGTCTCTTGAAAGTATCTGTGACCTGACTACACTAGAGGGATAGGGAGGAGGCTGAGGCTGCTTTGAGGAATAGTCTTTAACACTGGCAGGAGAAGTAGACACTGGCTTGAAATTCAAACTATTATTATTGATTGAATGATCTACTTTGTGTTGAACTTGATTGAACACAGTAGTTGAAGGAGAATTGTTTATACAGTTTGGTCTGTTAACTGCAGTAGTTTCATTAACAGATACTTTGCTTGACGCATGAGCTCTAGAAACAGCAGTAGAGGGATAGGGCGGTGGCTGGGGAGGATAAATGGGACTGTTTCTAGAGCCTACATTAGCATTAGTAGTTTGAGCTTTCTGCTGGTATAAAATTTTATCTTGATGTTGAATATACTTTTGTAACTGTTGATCAGCAATGTAATTTCCTTTCAGCACATCAATATTAGCATAATTGTGATTGGCATTTACAGACGCCAAAACTCCAGAGGCACTTCGCAGACTGCCGAGAGAAAGAACAGAGTCATTCAAGTCAACACTGCTGGAGAGTGAGCTGATGCTGAGTGGCTTGCCAGGGTAGGGAGGAGGTGGGGGATGTATGGCAGATAACTGACTTGGAGAAGCCAAGTGTGAGTGTGGAGAAGCACAACAGGAAGGAGAAGGAGAGTTCTGATGGCTCAATAGTCTGTCATTATAAAGACGTTTGGTAGGATCACTGCTCACACTCCACTGGTTGCTGTGCCGGGCATTCTCTTGAACATAAGCATTGTTACGAGGTATAACAAACTGGCGTCCTTCCAAATCCTGCTCTATGCGTGGAGGAAGCTGCTTCAAGTTGATTGAAGAGTTGAGAGTGTTATTTAAACTAGTGGAGCTGGCTTGAGAGTTATTTCGCTGAACAGGTTGTGGTTGCTTGAAAACATCAATACTATCTTTTATGGATGATAGTACAGATGATCTTGATTGGTTATTAGATAAAACACTATTTCTAGGACTGGAATGTTTTGATTCCTGTGAGCTTAAGCTAGATGGTCTTGATCTAGATGTAGCATGCTTATTTTCAATAATCACAGCAGCAGATTCAGAGTATCTTTGTCTTTGAGATTGAACAGGACTAACATTTTCATAAGTGTGAATTTCAAATTTGCTCAAGGAATGAGGCTGAATTGTGACTTCAGAATGTTGTGATATGTTGAAGTCCCCTTGATCTTTGCTAGTCTCTGAGTTAATAGTATTACTGGCTTGTTGTAAGCCTAGATTAGTTGAAGATGATGAGCATTTATAAAAAACAGGAGGTGGCTCATATTTTACATGGCCTGAGTAATATGCTTGACCTTGAATGTGTTTTAAAGCAGTATGATTTACTCCATTAGTTTTAGTAGCATTGCCATTGCTACTCAAACTAGTATCCAAATTTACAGAAGACTGAGAGAGACTGCTGTGACCATTCAATTCTGGACTTTCTGGATTAGGAATTCTAGGAGTAGCAAATTTGGAAGACTCTATGACACTCTTTGAATCAAAATAAGAAGGGGGTGGATAGTTAAGTGCTTTAGACTTATCAACTCTGCTATCACTGCATTGGTATTCTTTTCTTACGTTTCCATCATGAATTAATTTTTCAATAGCTCCAACTCGGTTCAGAGAGCTTCTACTTGAAGATAAAAGTGCGCTTGCGCTAGAAATCGGGCAAGTTTCGTTCCTGATTTCCAGATCCATTCTTATCGAGATTCCAGATGTTCAAACAATCATTCGTGATTCGTTCACAAACAGACTACAGGTACCTATGAGGTAACTAGGTACTACTAATTGGTACGTTCACTTTAAATGTATACACAGTACATCATATTACCTATGTTAATGTGATATCAATTTTCAACATAACACCAATAAATTTCTGCTACATTTGAGAGTACATTTTCTAAATTATAAAACAATTACTGAAAGGCCTAGCATCACCTGCCCTAACATCACAGTTCACTTTGTTGACAAAATTTACTACTATAGGTATCATCTGAGTGTGCGCGGAAGAATACTCTCAAGAAAACAACCACTTTACAGTGTCTCACTCACTGTCTGCTATCAAGAGAAACTATATATTATTCATTCGTTATAAATGAAATAGTATAATCTTTGCATGTTTTATATGTGTTAGGATGCAAGTGTGATAAATTTGTGTTAGCTCCTATATTATTGATCACAAGGGCATGGAATATCCCATAAAGTAAGGAACTAGTTGGTTTGATATAATGCATGGCTAATTATTGGCACTACTATGAACGGAAATTCTTATCTCTCAGACTCTCATAATGATTTTGTTCATGGTTCATACAGTACAGGTAGTACGATGAATGCTTCTTAGATTCTGTGTATTTATCAAACAAACACATACCGAAAGTCAAGTAATTAATAAGGTTGGTAGATATGACCGTATGACTTATAAGTTCCAATAACAATTTACTACTTTTTTCGACTATAAATATTCGGAGGTAGACTACCAAGTTTAGATATAGGAAAGTACCAAATTTAAATGTTTAATTAACAACAATTAAATACGAAGAAATAATTAATATAACAATAGCTTTTAAGGCACCTAACATATCTAAGTTGAATAACTTTCACGTAGCAATGTTACTTATAGTTATGTGATTTAATTTTACGTTAATTTAACTAGTTCTTTCATTATAATTCATAGTTAAATAGTTAACTGGTGTTCTCTTATTTTAAATTTGAAACTTATATATATATATATATAATTATGTGTCTATTTAAATAACTTAATTTAAATAGCATCTACGGGAAAATTATGTATTAAAAGCTTATGAAAGAATGCGGATATTACTACCTGCACATGGAATTCTAAAGCGGAAATTGCTTTTTGGGCTAGATAGGTAAAGCGATATAGTAAGTAACCAGTTCATTCCAGGAGAAACTATAAAAAAAACTGTATTCTCCTTAAACCTGATATGATGATATCATCATCAGAGATTATATATATTATTGCCTACATAATTTATTAATATAACTGTACCGTCTGTAAGTAGTATAAATATTGCAAGTCTATGATAGATTGCATACGTAAAATGTAGGTAAACACCCAAATAATTGACTAATCACCTATCTCTTCGTATCTGCAGAGGTGAGCAGCGCTACTTTCAAATAATGTAGCGGCACTGCCGATACCGCTACATTTTCAGAAAAAACAGCGACGCTGCCGCTACAGCAAAATATAGCGGCAGCGCTACTGGGCTACTTTTCAGAAAAATCATCATATAGCTGTAAAATTGAAGTTTTCATTTTCACAGCCACGTACAGTAAAGATCGAGACTAATAGCTGATCCCCTGAAGAAAATTACCCGCAAGGATAAGAGCAAATACTAAGTGGCTACGAGACATAACTTGTGCTTGATTAATTAAAAGAGAAACCAGTGATGCAGTTTTAAGACTATTGGAGTGGAAAATTTCTCAAAAACCACCCTCTGTAGAATACTGAAACTAAATATAATCCCCTCTTATGTTTCACCTATTACCAGGCCTGTTTTGAAGGATACACATAAAGTTACTATGGGCAGGGAAGTATCTTGAGAGTGATTACCAAACAGTCTGCCTCACAGACAAAATGCGTGTCACTTTCGATGGTTCTGACCATGGTATAATAACTTAAAGGTCCCCGCCAAGCAAATAATTTTATTGTCTTATTCAACGAGGCTAAGGTTTCATAAACATAAACATCTTTTTTGATAAAATATTGTCCTTTTAGATAATAACTCACAGTCGGACAGGCTGTAAGCTATTCAAAAATAAAAAGTAAAAATATACAACACAATATTAGAAATCAAGCCCATATATAAGTATTTAAAGAATACTTTTCGGGCAACATAAAGTTAAATGAACATCACACTACATTTAAGGTTACAATACAAGACAAAAATAATTAAAGGAAAGGAAAATAAAAGATAAGTACTACACAGGGGTAGTAACTATCACACGCTAACAAGATTGTATATTAGGAATATTGGGAAATTAAATAATGTTTTTATTTTGATTTAAATATTGAGAGTGATCTAGCTTTACGGATATCTGACGGTATGCTATTCCAAATAGTCGGACCATTAAAAGTGATTGAGCGCTGAGTGACAGAGAGACGTTGAAATTGTGGTACAATATAATCTACTGATCGAGTGAAATATAGATTGCTAGATGTTGAAAAACTAGGATTTGAACCATTCAAATCTTTAAACATATATTGCCCTACCAAAAATTTAGAATATCAGTTATTTTTAAGATTTTGGTTCTATAGAACAAGGGAGTTCAATGCTGCAAAAAGCAACTATGTGTAATAATTCGTACTATTTTCTTCTGTAAGATAAGCAGACTATCAAGGTGTGAAGAAAAAGTTGAACCCCAAACAATATTGCAATAAATCAAATACGGATATACAAAAGAATAATATAAGTTGATAAGATTTTGTTCAGGTAAGATATCTTTAAGACTGTATAAAATACCAACTGTTTTTGAAATTTTCTGGGCTATGGAATCAATGTGCGAGTCAAACCTCATTCCTTAGTCAACGGGGAAATCACCCGTGTCATGAAATCGAATATCACAATTATTCACAGTAATAGATAGGCCCTACTTAAAGTAGTAAAATGCATAGCAAAGGTCTTTGACACATTGAGCGTGAGCCTATTGGCTCGACACCAGTCCCCCACCTTGACCAACCCCTCCTCAAATGTAGAAATAAGACGCGAGAAACACTCATTCGATCCGAGAAGAGTCGTATCATCAGCAAATAGGATACTGGTGAAGTCAGAGCAAACATTAGGTAAATCATTATCATAAGTCAAAAATAACAGAGATCCCAAGAGAGAACCCTGGGGAATACCAATATTGGACAGACTCTCCTCGGATCTACAAGCACCGATACGAACAACACTAGAGCGATTAGAGAGGTAACTTCTAAACCAGTTAAGAGGAAGACCGCGCACACCATAGAGAAAGAGTTAGCTACACAAGATATCAATATTAACAGTGTCAAAGGCCTTTGTTAAATCAATGAAAACCCCTATAGTATGCACTTTAGAATTAAAAGAATTATAAATAAAGTCACACAAAAGCAATAAGGCGTTTCTTGTCATTTTGCTGCAAACTGCATCCAATTTGGTAGCATATTTTTAATTTTATATGCTTTTAAAGATTTTTATAATCAAAACTCTACAAAACCTATTTTACTTCCCACTTACTAATTTAAGAAATTTTCAGCCTGAAGAAAAAGAATGTACACCATTTGTTTCGATTGTAAACTATGTATTAGGTTCAATAAATCCATTTAATATTTGTGTAAAGGTATAAAATTGAATGAACTTATAATAGAAACGTTTATATTCTATAGAAAAAAATTAATATCTGAAATAATGGCCGAAAACGCATGGTTTGTTTATTTAATTCAAATTTGTAATCAAAACAAAGAGTGTACAATCTTCTTCTTGAGCATCAGATTAGTGATTCGCTCAATTGTTGCTCACAGAGTATTAAAAAACTTTAAAAACAAATTATAAAATATATACTAAACCAAATTGTATGCAGTTTGCAGAATAATGATCCCTTAGTTCTATACTATTATCCCATAAACTCATTTTTCCTGGAGCCTGGAGAGGACCTTTAACAGGTATGCTCGCAGGCAGGTTCTCCAATCCACCCTAAACACCCTACAAAGAATGTGACGTCACGTGGATCCTGAAATGTGTTCAATGCATTATTAAAATAGAACGAACAGTGTAATTATTTGAACGTTATATACAGGGTGCTCAATAAAAACCTGACACATTTCAAAGTTTATTAATTTAAAAACTAAGCTACATATTTACATAAACAAAACGGTTAAATGGAGAGAATAGCTAGGAGTTTTATCTATATTACCATGTGACATATGTCTAACTAAATTCTATGCTCAATGTGGTCTCCATTTCGGTCAATGCATTCAGTAATCCGGCGCTTGAAGTTGGCAACGACACGTTCCTCTTGGAATGATGTGAACGAACTCCTCAATTGACCTCTGAAATTCTGGTACACTTTGTGGGGCATTGGTGTATACGTTTTCATTACAGCACCCTCAAATAGAAAAGTATAGAGGACTGAGGTCTGGAGAACGGGGAGACTACCATGGAAAGTCGCTTATCTTGGATATGATTCTTTCATTAAACATCTTTTCAAGCTTCCTCATAGTCTCATTCGCCGAGTGAGGTGTTGCACCGTATTTAGAGTCAGGTTTAAGTTTTTTAAAGTATTGTCAACATCGATCAGGGTTGGTTAGGGGAAACCTCAAGGAGGTTTTTTTAGTTTCTCCCAGGGGAAACGGGGGGTAACTTGGGGGAAACCTTGGTAGTCTGTTAATGATAGATGTAAGTTTACATATTGACCATTAACATGTATTACAGTAGCTAAATGTCAAATAAATCATTGAGTCTAATGATCAATAAATGCATAATATGCTAGCTATACACTAAGAAGTTTAACTTGAACAAATAAGTGTATAAAAAAATCTACGAATATTAACACTTTAATTACAGGACACATTGCTTAAATCTAGGTATTTCCACAATTGTCCTTTTGTACTGGGATGAAATGAAAGAAACTAAACATACGTCAATCATTATATATATTAAAATATCAAATAGTACATGATTTAGAAAGAGCATAATGTAATCAAGCACAAATTAATTCCTGGGCAACTTGTTTATATGTTGTTGAGGCTCTATTTATGTTCTATAAACTCTCAGTATTTCTCACTAGATATTTCTTATCTATTCTATACCGCTATAGTTGTACTTTTCAATTGCAATGTTTTCAATTTTTAGTTAAGAAAAGCTCACAGGTTTCATTTCCCATCACCTTCTCATTTTCCTCTTCTATCTGCTAATGCATTCAACACTCAACAGTGCTATCGTATCTTTTTGCGAAATTATTGACCACTACAATTGATTGGTGGTAGCTTAATTTGCTATGAGCTACTTTCCTGTGTGACAACTAGTACAAAGTCTTTTCCATTTGGTTCTTTACATTTACCTGGAGCAAATTTATTCAATCAAGACTTAATTTTGTCATTATTCTTAAATTCATTGATATTCTCGACTATGAAGTGAATCTAGTGGTGTCAGCGCAGCTATAGTTTTAGTGCACGCACTTCATACTATATAGTACACACAATGAAATGAAGAGGACATGTCTCTAGATTTGTAACTTCTTAAATAAACCATATTGCCAGAAACTGTGACAGTGGTACCTAAAAAGAAATAAAATAATTAATTATCATCTATCAATAATCTGTATTCGATAAGTTAATCCATAAACTAAATAAAAAACATAAGTGATTCATTCAAATTTTAAAAGATGAAAAAGTAGATAGTAAAGGGAATACAGAATTAGATAAGGAAAAAGGTTTTGAGAAACCATAAGGGTCAAAAAAGTAAAAAATCGAATTAAAATAAAACAAGAAAGGGCTCATGAACGAAGAAAAGCTACTATGAACCTTATTAACACTGAAAATCATTATTGGCACTTTTAAAATTTTAATATTAAAATCTAGTCAGTTAAAGAACAGGTCACTGAAGAAATAATTTTATGAAATTTTATATTTCACTTACAGAGGCAAGAGAATATATATTGTTTAACCTAGGTTATAGCTAAATATTCATAAACATTTCGTAATATAAATTAACATAGTGAACCCATTTACAATTAAAGTATAAACTGAGCAAATATGAATAGAAATAGGCCTACAAACTAAAATAGTACGGTAAGTAGGTTCATGCAGGTAAATTGCAGCATTTTAATTTTTAATTGCATTTCAATTCTGAACCAAAATTCCATTAATGTGTTGCATAGCTATCAAATGGAGCGCAGTGCATGCTATAATTTATTAATTTAAGTTTTTAACGTGTGTTTTGAAGCTATGATGTGTATGTTGCTAGAAACCGCAGTTAGTTAGTGTGCCGCAATTTACATGCTTGACCCTACTCTTATTCCGTTATCACCAGATATCAATGCTTGACTTTAAACCAAAATTTAAAATTGTTGAGTGATAACTGCTGTTGATGAAATATGAAACAATGGTGTACATACGTTAAACATTTACAATCACAATACTAACCTCTTTTTTCTTGAATTGACACTAATTTAACTACTATCTATTGTAACCCGTCTATTACGTCTGAACTGCAGTGCTGCAAGGCGAAAACTAAATTGGATAAAAAATATTTTGGCTACCTGATTCGCAACTTTTAGTAGTTTCGCATTTCATACAAACGAAATAAGTAATTTTTGTAGGTACTACTAATTTCTGATAGTGAGCCAGCATTAAATTTACTGATCCGATATTCTATTCATTTAGATCGATATTTTTAATTTACTTGGTTGTTTAGTATCTGTTCTAGAACAAAAGGCCATAACGCTGACGTTTTGAAATACAAGAGACTGGAAGAAGCAACCAGAAAAGAAACTGACTTATAGAAGAAGTCACATTATAAGTCGGTGAGAAAGCTCATGGATGCAGAAAAGCTCCGTGAAGGAGTTTCGTTATTAATGGAAGATGAAAATGGAAGCACATACCTAACACGAAAATCTAACACCTCATAGACGAAGAGCTTAACTCTTGCGCTATTCTCAAAAACTTATATAGATGGTAAAAATTAGAAGAGAACATATGAAATCCAAATTACAACAGTTCATCTCACAAACTAACGTTTCTTAGCTTTCAAATTAGACAACCAAACTCTAAGGAAATAGAAAAATTCATCGTTCAATTCCATTGACATTCCTTTGTTGTTTGAAATACATACTTTAAATTTCCCTTCTTCCAGGAACATTCCTTCATATAACCCAATGGGATATATTCCTTATAGAAAATATTGAAATAGTTCCAGGGATATTCAAAAGTATTTCTCAGGAAGTAAAATTTTTCATTCGATTCCTGTTATATTCCGTCATTGTTTCACTAAGAATACTGTAGATCCCAATTGTTCCAGGGATATTCCTTCGTTTTATTTTTGGGGAATACTATTATACGTAACCAGCTTGAAAATTCTTGGGATATTTATGGGATATTCAGAATGGAATACTATCAAAAATATATATTCCAAGAATATTCCAATTTGTTTCGCATGGAATACTATAGAAATACGATATTCCCTGAATATCCTAGGATGATATCTGACCGAATACTGTAACTCTCCAATATTCCTGGAACATTCCCTCGTATAAGAATTTGAATAGTATCCAATATTATTGTTACAGGAATATCCATTCTTCATCAAACAGTGAGTGCAGACTAGGAGGGAATATTGTAGATATTAAGGGAATATCCCTTCTTCATCAAACTGTGAGTGCAGACTAGGAGGGAATATTGTAGATATTAAGGGAATATCCCAGGCATAAAACCTTCTTGCCCGGGTAAACTTTATTATCTATAATTTTATTATTTTTAAATTCATTTGACAGTTTTTTATATTTATTGAAAACAAAACAATAGGGTAAATTTGACGGTGATCACAATGTTACTGTAGAGTGTTGATGATATCAAGTTTTTTAATACAGATTTTTTGCAGCTTCCTCTGAAATGAATTGGTATATAATTGTTCATGTACATGTAAATTAGGATCACAGCTGTTGTTTCATCGTTAATTTAAATTTCAGAGCACCTGTGCTAAATTGGAAAATTAACCAATAGAAAATCAGTACACAGATATGTGTGAGAGAGCGCTAGTGAGCTTACCTCTTTTATGCAGCAGTGTTAATAAGATATCCATAATGCAACGGTGATCATTTTTAATTTCTATTATGCAACGGTGATCATTTTTAATTTCTATTATGCAACGGTGATCATTTTTAATTTCTATTATGCAACGGTGATCATTTTTAATTTCCATTATGCAACGGTGATCATTTTTAATTTCCATTATGCAACGGTGATCATTTTTAATTTCCATTATGCAACAGTGACAATTTTTAATTTCCATTATGCAACGGTGATCATTTTTAATTTCCATTATGCAACGGTAATCATTTTTAATTTCCATTATGCAACGGTGATCATTTTTAATTTCCATTATGCAACGGTGATCATTTTTAATTTCCATTATGCAACGGTAATCATTTTTAATTTCCATTATGCAACGGTGATCATTTTTAATTTCCATTATGCAACGGTGATCATTTTTAATTTCCATTATGCAACAGTGACAATTTTCAATTTCCATTATGCAACAGTGACCATTTTTAATTTCCATTATGCAACAGTGACAATTTTTAATTTCCATTATGCAACGGTGATCATTTTTAATTTGTGGTGTTAATTTCGAATTGCTAGTCTAACGGAGTTAAAAATTTGGAATTATTTCTATTAATTAGTATCCAAAAGTAATTTATCTAAACATATTTGTTTTTTAATTAAAATTTTAAATACAGTGAAAGTATGAATTACATTTCTCATTTGAATTATTTAATTAAAGAACTGTATGTATGTTCGGGGCAATATTTCCATTGTATCAATAAAATATATATTTTTTTTTATGTTTCTGGTAGTGAATTAGCCAAGTGGCACACTATCATGGATTGGTCTTATTCGAAAAGAAGATTTAAAATTCAATAAAGTTGCAATTTATTCCTGAATTTACAGGTATAATGATATGCATAGTAAATTTATTATTATAATGAAAAGGTAAGGCACTTGAAAAACACAAGTGGACAGATGTAATCAATCTTTAAGAACAAATCAATGAACATACCGGCCTAAATGACACATTGATACCAATTACAATAATAACTTACTCTAGCCAGGTAACAATAGAAGGTAAGACACTATCGGTGGTTCTTCAAATTTCTGTTTGTTATAATTGTAATCAATTGTCTCTTGAAGTTTGCTGTTTAAGAGAACTATTGTCTAAAGGCGCTCATAGACGATCAATTTTTTCGTCAATTAATTGATATCAATAAATTGACGAAAAAGTGTCCATCGTGTGTGGGTGGCTTATGTTCATTGGGAATGTTCGAAGAGAAAAAAATCAAATGTCAACTCGTCTTCATACTAAATGAAATGAAACTTTGAAATCATGAAACATGTTAATGAACATAGTACTGACTCGTCACGAAGAACTGTACATGTGAAGAAAGCAGATAGTTATTGCAAACAACCGATTGAAAAAGTTATAGTATTTTAGAAATAACAAACTTTTTTAAAACTAAACAATTGCATTTTGTCTGTAGGTATTCTGTCAGCTCACAATGAAAATAAAGTTGGTTTCAACTGAAAGAAATCCTTCTCCTTTGACTTTTTTCAGACCAAATATCCTCCTAACTCGAAAAAACATGATATTTTCAGACTTATTTAAACCAGTGGGCTTACTAAAACGAGGTAAGATAACAATTCTTTAATCTAGTATGGTAAATTTATTCAAAAAATACATCTTTTACGATTTCTACTCCTCTTTGTATTATATTAAATGCATTAGTTTTATGACTAAATTATACTACGTCTTAAAAAAGATATCATTTTTATGTTATAACCTCAAAAATAAGGTTAAATTCTTTAAAAAAGTGCAAATGTTAAATAAGGAATTCATGCCAGATAAAGACTCGTTCGATTATTAAGAAACCTATTGAATTATTATCGTGTTAGAAGTGATGTTAATGGGTCTAGGAAAATTGATCGAAAGCAATTGACCGAAAACAATTTATCGAAAGCAATTGATCGAATGGAAAATTGGTCGAATGGAAAATTGATCGAAAGGAAAATTGTTCGAAAGGAAAATTGGTTGAATGGAAAATTGGTCGAAAGGAAAATTGGTCGAATGGAAAATTGATCGCACAACAATTGATCAAATAGATCAGGTTCATTTTTTTCTTCCATCTGTGAGTGCAGTAACCGGTGCTTAGTGTCCCTTTTTGTTACATTCCTTGGTAAGTGACTGCACTCACAAGGTACTCACTTAACACCGACGGTGTTAAGTGACTTTGTTCATGAATCCATTTTCCTTTCTGACTGCTTCTTCCTATCTCTTGTATTTAATTCCCTTTTTGCCGTCAGTGATACGGTTTTTGTTCCGAAACAGACGTTAGACCTATACTAAATTAATTAATTATTCAACTTTCATTTCACAAGTTATCTAGAACTATCTAAATTCTTGAACTAAGAAAACTTAAAGTTCTTCAAATTATAATATATTTCAAAGCATATATAGTTCTGTGTTATAGAAAAACAGTTGATAGAAGAAATTTTATACATAAATTATTATCATATATCATTATTGTATAAATTATCATTATCATATATAAATCATGGTAACAAGATCTACTAGCTGTAATATATTGCAAGTAAGTTTCCCTGGTAATCCATGATTTTAGTTATCATTGTCAATTAGTGTAAATAGATCTAATATCATTTTCGATCAATTTAGTTTCGATCAATTCTGCATTCGATCAATTTTATATTCGACCAATTTTCCTTTCGACCAATTTTCCTTTCGATCAATTTTCCATTCGACCAATTTTCCCTTAGATCAATTTTCCTTTCGATCAATTTTCCATTCGATCAATTTTCCGTTCGATCAATTTTCCATTCGATCAATTGCTTTCGATCAATTTTCCAGATCCCGATGTTGATGTGTATTGGCAATGTGCAGAAGTGATATAAGTTTTTATAGGAAATTTGACGTGAAAGTCAAACTGTTAGAATAGGATTCCCACTTTCCAAAGACTGAACTATTCTGTTGGTCCTTTTGTTATGGTGCGAGGTTTTGGTTCTAGGTTAGGACAGGGATAATGAAGAGGACACTTTCGTTTCCGACATTCTATATTGCAATAACGCACGATACATAGTTGAACTTCTGGAAATAATACAATAGGGTCAAGTCTAAGCTGAACACTTGCTATAAAGGGGAAGTTGAAGAAAGTCTGAAGCTAACGCTAGGTAACACTACCATCGAGTGGAACGCCTATTCGAGACTGGACAAGGATTGGCCCGAGCAAACTGTATTTATGGGATAGATTGAGTATTGAGAATCCCAGTAGTTGGAGGTTCTCATGTTAAGGAGGTATTTAAGCAATTAGCCACGGCTCAAGACTTTATTATTAGGTGGCATTGTTAACTTCTGGACAATGCTAGAGTGTAAAAAAACAATTGTCCTTGGTCGGAAAGTTGACTACTTAAAAAGGTATTTAGGCAATTAGCCAAATTTGCTACACCTCAAGATGTTATTTTCTTTGACGAAGCAAAGCTAAATTTTACAAGGGAGTTTCATTATTAAAAGACATTGTTAATTTCTTAACAATGCTAATGTAATTTAATCTGCCAATTAGGCATATTACTTAATATTAATATAAGGCGTTTTATTAGGCATTTCTAATCGTGAACTGTCATTCACTGCATGTTTGTCTTAAGAGTTACAATCTTCTAAAGTTAACAATAAGATATCATTGCTTCTGTTACAATAACAATACAATACAATGGTACAATATTATAGTTACAATACAAGTTGTACTACTCAGTTTTCAAATAAGGCATTTATAACGCGTACCTAATTATTAGTTGACAATTACTGAGCCGTTTTCCATTTGCACCCCACCCAAATGCTATCGTGCACGCACTGAGGGCGTCAGGGAACGCACTGAGTGCGTCAGGGCGCGAGAAAACCGTTTCCATTTGTACCCCAAATGTCTGGGGTACAAATGGAAAACGATTCCGACGCCCGAAATCTTGGGCGCCCTGAGATTTCAACACCCCAAAAAAATAGCAGGTACGTGCACTGAAAACTCGGTGCGTGAGGTCACGTGATGTAAACAAACGGCCATATTGAATGAATATTTGTGATTATTTTATAGTTAGTGAATAAGAATAAGTATACAAACGATTGTTTTCTTAATTTGGGTTTATATAATTGTAGAGCCAACTTGTGTCTTTAATTATGTAATTATTGAAAAAAATTATAATTTCTTTTAACTTTTGCCTATACCTATTTAATTATTTTTATTATATTAAATTTTTTTTAATTACCTATTTAATTATTTTAAATTAAGTATTTAATTATTTTAAATTAAGTATTTAATTATTTTAAATTAAGTATTTAATTATTTTAAATTAAGTATTTAATTATTTTAAATTAAGTATTTAATTATTTTAAATTAAGTAATTAATTGTTTTAAATTAAGTATTTAATTATTTTAAATTAAGTATTCAATTATTTTGAATTAACTTTTTAATTATTTTAAATTAACTTTTTAATTATTTTAAATTAACTTTTTAATTATTTTAAATTAACTTTTTAATTATTTTAAATTACTTCAATTATTTGTTTGTTTACATTAGAGATTGCGATCGGGTGTCACCAGATGGCGCTGCAACGGTTTCCATTTACACCCCAGTTTTATGGCGTCAGGGCGTACACTAAATTTCGTGCACGCACTGAAACTGGGGTGCAAATGGAAAACAGCTCAGAGCACGGTTTATCCTTTCCATTACAACTGAACTAATATTAAAATATTTTACCACTGCTTTAACATTATTAATATTTAATAATACTTAATGATATTTAAATATCTTTAATAACATTTAAATATCTTTAATAATTTAATTTAGAATAATTAAACTAATTATGAATAATTTGTATCAAGTTAAAGTTAAAGTTATATTTCTGAGTTATAAAATTAAAGTTTTTCAGCGTATTAATGATGGATTAATTACTTTAATTAGGTCGATTGTTAATATAAACATTGTAAATACTTTGCAAATTGATTGAATTGTATGATCGGGGTTTTTAAATTATGTAATTTTAATTTGAGTTCTCTTTCTTTATATTTTCTCTTGTCCATTTACGGTAGCTAATAAATTGTTATCTCATCAAAGAAAGCGAACGTCATTCGAGCATGGGTTTTTGTCTTATTCGAAAATAAGTTATTAATTAAATTCTTATGACTGCAAGGGATTCCTGAATGTACAAGAGTAAATGAAATAACATATTATAATTAACTAAATCGCTATTGATAAGATTCATGCTTGCCATTACACAGATAACTTAGTTTTCATTTGTACATTATATGTACAAATGAAAATACAAATTAACACGTTACGAATTAACACAGAAATTAAGGAGGGAACTAGAACTCAGGATATACTCAAACTCATTGAGGAAATTGAGGCTTTACGGTCAGCCTGTCACGGAACATTTTCTTCCAACTTAACAACCCAGTAAACATTTAAATGTTTACGTTGGCCCAATTCAGAGATAAACTCTAGGCCAACGTTGTCATTCCGGTCTTGGTGTATTGGGCCAGTAAAGGCCCGACGTTGGCTCAGCTCACGGATGTCCACTTGCCCAGAACAGTATAACTACGTATGAACGACATATTGGTACTGGCAATACTTAACGTTGCCGATGTAGTGGTAGTGTTGCACTGGGCTAGTGCAAATCCGACGTTTTGTCAACTCACTGACCCAGTTCTAGCAAATGACTTATAAATGTTTCATGAATAACTTATTAATGAATTATATGAATTATAAACCTGTTATTAATGGTAGCCGGTAAATTGCTCGAAAACAATTGCTCGAATGAACAATTACTCTATAGACAATTGCTCGAAAAACAATTGCTCGAACGAACAATATTGACTGAAAGAACAATTGCTCGAATTATCAATCGTTAGGATAATATAAAATAAATGAAATGCAGTTATTATTAATTACCAATTAGAAACAAGGACGATTGGGTGAAGTTAATAGAAGGGAATATACTTCATTATAAACCGACTTTCGGCTATATCTATGTAATTAAAAATGGCTCAAATTTTGAATAGTGTCAATTGCTTAATGTAAAGAAGAAGAAAAGTCATCCAATTAAGAGCTACCGAAAAGGGAAAAGGCCACGAATACCAGAGGTCATGCTAAATGTATCGGGAACAGTTCCCATAGCCCGAGTTGCTAAAACCTAACAAACCTAACTTATCCCCAAAAACATCTCGTCGGACCCCAGTGTATCTATTGACTGACAAAAAACGAAAATTACTGTACCCAAAATTGGTAGAGTATTCCTGTTCAATAAAAAAAATCAGGAAGATAATAATTTCAAACCCGTATTATGATTGATAGTGAACAGCGATGAAAAATATGAAATGCAGTTGTTATAGATTACTAATTAGATACCAGGATAATTAGGAGCAGCAAATAGAAGTGATCCAATTTGATGATTATCTGTATTTTATTAATTTGAACACTGTGAGAAATTTAATCATTCGAGCAATTTTTCTTTCGGTCAATTCTAGGCAATTTACCTAGAACCGTTATTAATACATAATGTTGCCGATGTCGTGCCGGTCTACGGCTGGTGCTATTTTTATATTAGATGAGACAGAGCACGTGAAGAAAATAGGTACTTCTCACAATGTAGT
>CANNZV010001691.1:22740-157979 GCA_947561585.1 Caprella mutica
TCTCACAATGTAGTAACCGTCCTATAAATACATATTATATATCAAAATCAGGGGAAACAATATACAACTGTTAACTATTCAAACTCAAGTCTAAATTATTTTATGTACGCTAATTTAACCAAATAATAATATTTTAATTTAAAATTGAATAGAAATATTAATTTACAATCTGAATAATTATTTCAATCGGAAAAAATAAATTTTTATTCTAAATATATGAATTCAATAGCGGCCAGGCTCATTTTTATGAATGAAATAAAGAAAGTGTTAAATTAATAATTGAAGGGATAACAGGCCCATTTATACTAAATTGCCAGAAACGGCCACAAGTTCAAATATATACTTAATTTGGGTATTAGTTTGGCTACTTGGTGTGATTAATGTTGAAACAGATCGTTTGCACCTAATCTCTCTGATTGTCTGGCACTAGCTGCCAAATTGAACTGGTACACCAGTATAATAAATATACTGGTAAATAACAAAAAACACTGGATTGGTAAACAAATGTTTCCCTTCATTAGGCCAGTGCTGTTTGGCAACCGTTGGCCCAATGTCGTTTACCATACATTGGCCCAGTGTTTAATAGCACTGGTGTGCCAATGCCGGATCGTGCCTCTACTTTGCCAACGCTTACCAACGTTGGCCCGATATTGCAATGTTATCAGGGAAGTCACAGCACCACTAAATAGCAATGACTGAACTGTCATAATAAGGAGTGCTTTCCGTCTGAACTCTTAGTTTTTAACTCTTTTCATTAACCTCTTATCAGTCTCCACTTCCTTTATTAGATTGCTCTGTCTTTTCCCTCAATTTTCTAATAACATTGGATTTTTGAACAATTAGATAATCTTTCCACACCCCAAAAACCGTTAGTGAAATACTTGTTAATCTTTCTTCTCTATACAATCACATTTTAATGTTTTCAAATGCATGTCCAAATGTTATCATATCACCTATAAATCTTCCTAGAATTATCTTACAGCTATTTTAACCTCAAAGAATATTCATCAACCACATAGAGCTCTCTCTCACCCAACTATCCTATAACTCTTCTTCTAAAGCAAATAACTGAAGGCCTAAATAAATTGTACGATATATTCCTGAATATAATGTTCCCCAATATTCCTAAATATATTATTCCTTAATATTATCTAGATGTATATATATATATATATATATATATATATATATATATATATATATATATATATATATATATAGGAGTCGCATCTAATTATTATAAACAATCCTCTGTAGTGTTGTTCAATGAAACATGAAGAATATGATTCAGAGAATTTTCTTTTTAAGAGAAGATGAACCAATACTGTTTCCATTGTTTTCTACCGTTTTTTACTTGCTTTTTGAATGCTGTGAGTTTTTTTTATTTACCAAATGCATTTGATAGCCAGAGAGAAAACAGATAAAACTAGATTATGTGCACTCGGTAAAGCGCATACCTTCGCCTTCGCTTTGTCCCGTTCTCTCCCAAAATTTGGGAAACTGCTAACTGTATAGTAAACAATCGTCCCACCAAGTTTCATGCAATATGGTACAATACTTTTTGACTGCCAATGAAATTTGTGACCAACATGTGAAGCTAGCCAAGACCATTCAGATGAAACACTTCAACTTAAAATGCAAAAGAACAGCCGTATTCCCTAAATCGATCGTAGGAAAAACCCCAATTAGAACTAGGGAAGCATTCATTTATTACCAGCAGACCGTACCCCGACAAGCTTTAAAATTCTTCATTAACGTCAATTGCAAGAAAATAGCATTTTTGTACAATTCACTAGAAAATCTTATGAACATCCTAGAAGAACATCTTCCATATGAATTACTTGAACAACTTACAGAAAAAGCGAAGGAACGTTATGCTACAACAAAATTATTGGAAAAACGGAGATTAATGGAAAAATATGATAAATTAGCTGATAACTCTTCACAATATAGAACTAGTAACAATATTAAATCAGTTAGAAACTTATCTAACAAAACTCTATCAGTAGATCAAATTAACGTATTAGAGAAAGGTTTAAATTTCAACACTGGCCACTGTAAGAAAGACATTTTGAATTTAGCGGCAGCAATTGATAATGAAATTGATTGTACAAATAAGATACCAACATTAGATAAGCCTTCTATAAGACTGCAAGTAGCTAATGCATTAAATATTGCTGACACTAAAAACATTCACAATTCTCGAAAATTACATTCAAAGAACAACAGGCCTAAATATCATTGAAAAAAGATAAAGATATACAAATTGTAAAAGGAGATGAAGGAAACGAAATTGTTGTGATAGACAAATTAGAATACAAACAGAAAATAACTGATCACTTGAATGATAACAACATTTATTTGCCAATAGATAATAACCCAATTAAAATACTGCAGAGAAAAGTAAACTATGAGTTCATGAAAATGAAAAACAAAAGTAAAATATCTGAAGACCAATATAAATATCGTAGATGCAATAAAGAAGTTATCCCTAAAATATATGCAACCATCAAGACCCACAAGAAAAATTTACCAATTAGGCCGATTGTAGTTTTTAATGATAGTCCTACGTATGGATTAGCAAAATTCCTCTCAAACATCTTGATGCCCTTAACAGATCTAGCGCCACAAAAACTTAAGAACAGTTATCAAATTAAAGACATTCTGAAAGATTTAACAGCACCACCAAATTACATGCTTGTCTCGTTTGATGTAAAAGCACTTCTCACGAGTATCCTCATAGATTTTGCCATAGAAGCGGTAAGAGAAGCTTTAGAAACAGATTACACTTCCCTCAATACGTCTATAGAACAAGAAGACATACTAAAGTTAACCAAAATTTGCCTGGAATCTACATTTTTCCAGTATGATGAGAAGCTGTACAAACAAATAATAGGTACACCAATTGGATCACCAATTTCAGTAGTAATCGCAGTAATAGTAATGCAGAAAATAGAAAAAAACATTTTGGATAATTCTTCTTATATAATAAACTTATGGAAGCGTTATGTATAGATGACGTAATAGCAATTATCCCTGAAAATAGTCAAGATCAATTACTAAATTTTATTAATGCTGTAAACCCGAATATACTCTGGAAAGCGAAACAAATCAAACTTTACCATATTTAGATCTAAAATTAATAAGACACCAAGATGGTACTTTGAAATTCAAAATTTATAGGAAACCTAGTAATACTGGTAGACTTTTAAATTACAATAGCTCTTCTCATATTGCGCACAAGAGAAGCACGATTAGATCACTGGTAAGTAGAGCTTTCAAAGTTTGCAGTGAAGAACATCTAGAGGAAGAATTGATACAATTAAAGAACAATTAACTAACAATGGATACCCGAAGAAAATGATAAATAACGAAATTCGCAAATTCCGTACAATAAATAGTGATAGAAGTGATACTAACACGATTGATGACATAGAAAAAAAATTCATAGCTGCACCATACGTTTCAGGGACAAGTGAAAGATTACAGAGAATATTAGCCCCCTTCAACTTATATTTAGGTAATAAATCAACGAACACTATCAAGAATTTCCTAGTAAAACCAAAGAACATAGTAAAAGGTACAGATAAATGCAATGTAGTATATAAAATAGATTGTAATGAATGCGCTAGTGAATATGTAGGAGAAACAGGAAGAAACTTACACACAAGTATTGATGAACATAAAAAAGATGTTAGAATAGGAAAAGAAAATAGTTTGGTTTACCAACACTCACGAGACACTGGGCACACCTTCAATTTTACAGACGCCAAAGTTTTACATCAAAATCAAAATGTTTGGCACCATAGAAGATTAGAATCATTCTATACACTGCATCATCAAAATTCAATTAATAGAGCATATGATGTAACACCTGCATTGATACCCATTGTTAATAAATGCCGTAACTGATTTATAACACATCTATAGTTTGAAGAGTCAACAGGAAAGTTTGAAATATTATAAAATAAATTGAAAATAGATGTGTGATAAAATAGAATAATAATAAAGAAATATAGAAAATCGAAATTTAAAGAAATAGATTTATAGCTGTAGAGGTTGACCGTTATCTATCGCACCTCTATATAGTTTGATTAATCTAAATAATAAAACTGAAATATATAAACATGAAATTGGCAGAAAGAGATATATAGCTATAGAGGCTGAGCGTTTTCTATCGCGCCTCTATAGACTGATACACCAAAATAATGAAATATGCACTAAGAAAAATAAGCTAAAATGATGAAAATAATTTTTTCGTCATTTTCAGCTAAGACACTGAAGTGCATCGAGCTGATGCACTTTAGTGCATCCAAACTAAAGTTTGATGCACAAAAGTGTCTCACTTTACAGACAAAGCCAGAGGGTGAACTCGAAACACCTGAGTGCATCAGAATTTCTTTGAGTGTGGAGAATAATAATTATGTTAAAGAAATATATAGCCTAGTACTAAGACACATAGGACTAATAGGACACATAGGACCACGAGGACACATAGGACCAAGAGGACACATAGGACCAAGAGGACACATAGGACCAAGAGGACCAATAGGACACATAGCACTAAGAGGACACATAGCACCAAGAGGACACATAGGACCAAGAGGACACATAGGATCTGGAGGACACAAATAAACAACAAGACACATAGGATCAATGAGACACACAAAAGAATAAGTAATGCATACGAATAGAGAACACACATGGAATCGAAGACACACATAGAAACTATAGTAATAATAATAATAAAAAAATGATAAATATTGTTATAATAAAATAATACTAATAAGGTGCATAAAAATGAACAGAAAGAACTAGACATATAGTTATAGAGGTTGACCGTTTTTTTATCGCTCCTCTATAGCTTGTTACAATTATAAAGAAAGTAGAATTTTTATAGAGAATGAATTTGTGTCAACAGTAGCTAAAGGTAGTATAAAATTTTCAAATTTTGGTTTCATATTTCGATTTTTAATAGATTAATTGATAATAATAAACAAAAAGATAGATAGCTGAAATAGAAAGACGGTATCCAACATACAACCATTGGTGATAAAAATGCATTGTCAGGTCGAGGTTTTCCACCTTTCTCCTGATGATGAATAGAAATCTTTCTATTCGAAAGCTTGAAAACTGATAAAACCTTCATCGTTGTGTTTAAATAAGCTCATAATAATATGGATTTCCCGTTGAGTTTGAATCTTTTCCATCATATACTCTTTGAGTTATCGAATTATAAATGACCTTGACCTTTGACCGGATCGCTTCCAAAATTCTACCAGATCGTTCCGGGACATTGACCAATCGTCCCACCAAGTCTCATGCAATATGGTTCAATACTTTTTGAGTTATAAATGACTATGACCTTGACCTTTGACCGGGTCGCTCCCAAAATACTAGCAGCAGGTCACTGGACATAGACCAAACGTTTCACCAAATTTCAGGCAATTGGGTTGAACACTTTTTCAGTTAAGCGAATAACAAGATGATAAATAAATAAATAAATTCCGATGAAAATATGACCTTCCCGCATTCTGCGAAGGTAATAAAGCGTATAAAATATGAAAATAATTGTCACTGGTTGAAATAAACTTAAACAGTCTCCAAAATAAAAGACAAACGGCTGAACTTAATAGATCAGTGTTACGGATAAGCTTCTTGTTTTCGCAGTAATCCGAAAAAGATGACAATTAGTGTAAATTATAATTAATATATTCAATTATATTATATAATTGTATCTTGTTTTGATCAATTATAACTTTAAGAAATTAAATATAATGTAATTAAATTACGATACAATAATCTGATGATTACACTAGCTCTATAACAATGCTCCACTATTAATATTTGGAGCTAGCTCTATTTTCAATGTTAAATTTGCCAGTTGTTAATTGTATTGGTAAATTCTGCTGTTCATTTTAGAATTTATTTGTGTGAGCAGTGCACACCTGTATACCTCTAATAACTTTCATCGAAAGTACATCACTACACAAAAAGTACATTTTTATTAGTATTTCAGGATTTAAACAGATTTTCCTTTCAGTGTTTAAAAACATTCTGTCTAAGCAGATTGTTGTTAGATAGGTAATACGAAGAAAGAATAGTCAGTCGGTTTACTAATGAGCACAAAGAAAGCAACTCAACATAGAGAGAACCGTTTGAATTAAGTAGACATACATTATTTGATTCTAGAACATTTTACAATTAAGATCAATGCTGTGATGAAATCAGAAACAAAATTACTTAAATTACTAAATGAATACGAATACTACATAAATACCCACATGTCTTCCCCGGCCAGTACAAATGCAAAAACAACAAAATTCAGGATTATTATTGAATCGGACTGTGCAGAGAGTGGCTGTGAAACCACCATCATTCAACTCAAACTGTGTGGAGCGCTGACTTAACATCTTCGAAGTGCAATTTAACTTGGCACAGGGGCTTATCTAGGATTCGGTCAAGGGGGGGGGGCACTTTTCAAATTTTCTAATGTTTCTGAAAAAAATCTACGGATAATTCCTAAGACTTAAAAATGTTTCTGAATTTGAGAAGAAATGCATCGTCCTGTAGGTACTCTGTAGTTTGCCAAAACCCCTTCTTCTTCAACAGTATGTCGAAAATTTATTCTTCACTCCAAGATAAGTGGAAGGGCGGCTAATTCTTATCAACTGAAAAAGTTCACAAGAGTTCCTTATTTACAAGAAAAGCAAGAAAAAAACCAAAAAGAACAGAAACAGTTATTCAGGAGGTGAAGAGTTTCTATGAAGAAACCCCAGCTTCTCAGCAGAGTTCACCCACCATAACTCCGTTGTGCAGGATCGTCAGGTACACTTATGAAAATCCCTGAAATATCAACGGAATAAATGATAGGTATGATGCAAAGGTAATATCTTTGTTGCCATTATTAATGGAATGGATCTAATCGTTCATGCATTCATTCACGATGATGGCAACTTTTCATCGGATAATGGTGTTTCATATCTCAGATTGCTCCAGGACATTATTTGGTGCTAGTTTGCTATGCGATCTGATCATCATTTACTGGTTTGGCATGCGATCTATTCTATTTAGAATTTATTAGTAAACTAGTGTTCTTTCCCGTTAAAAATAACGGGTCATCATCAGTGCCAATTTCTTACCCGTTATTAGGTTACTTTTAATGAATTCAATTAGAATTAAATTTTCTGCATAGTCTAATTTATTTTATAGATAAAATACATTTAAAAATTGAATAAAATACAGGGGAATATAAATATCATGTCAATATATTCCCGTGCGTATCATAGTTACAATTTTCATGTTTAATACCCGTCGTGTAAAAGCGGACACCAAATAAATAAATAAACACACGAGGAAAAATATTAGTATAGATATAAAAGATACAGACAGGTATATGAGATACCAAATATATATAGTATTTTATTTCCTTAAATAATTATATACCATTTAAATATGTAAAACCTTAGTATGGAAAATTTTCAAGAAAATATCGTAACTACATCCTACCAAACTTATTTGAATATATAAAGTAAAAATAAGCAATTAATATATGATTTTTTTACTTTTATTGCATTGTGACAAGATCATCTTGTCTATATTGTTTGTTTTGTATCACAGTTACTTAAAAAGAAAAATTATCATAATTATTAAAATAAAAATACTAATGCATTATCAGATCACATTAACCTCATAGATCGCATACCAAACTAGCATCCCTTACTTGGCCCATACTGCACCATTCTGCAACTCGTTCTTCACTTTGGTGGTGGATGCAAGACGGCGCTCCACCACATTGAACAAATGCAGTTCTAGAATTTCTCAATGAAAAGGTTAGTGGTCGATTCATTAGCAGAAAAACGCAAAATTCCTGGCCAACACACAATCAATATCTCAAACCTTTAGATTTTCACTTCTTGGCTGCTGCACAAACTCGAGTTTATATATGAAAAGAAGATTCGATTAAGTCTCTTTTACAAAGTGTTTAAAGTTTCGCCGAAAGGTATAACCCAGAGACCCCTAAGAAATTATGAAAGAATGTTTCGAAGTTTGCTTCGTTCTGTCTTCAGGCTGGGGGAGGTCATTTTCAACAACTTCTGTAGGGCCACAGGAGATGTGCTTCATATGATATAGCCATATATACATATAGGACAATAACTTTTTAATAATAATACTTTCTTTTCCATCAAAGTGGTGTATCTACATATGATGACAATTGATGCATTAGAAGTGCTTCTAATTCGTAATTTAAAAATGTCGTTTCTGATGGAAAACAGTGTGTCAGTGGATGCATTGTAGGTATAGTCCATAAGCTGTATTTCAAGTCTAATAGACTGATAGTTATTAACTTAATCAAAATATTCAATCATTGGCTGCAGTAAAAATAATCAAAACCATACTCCTACATTGTCTTTCATCAGATAATGTAATTTTTTAATTGCGAATTAGAAACACTTAAAAATAAGTCAAATACTCTTACAGATGCATCACTTTGAAGGAAAATAAAAGATTTTTATTTTTATTAAACATATATATTATCTTATATCATATGAGGCACATCTCCTGAAGTCCTACGAAAGTTGTTGAAAATGACCCTCTCCGATGTGAAGACAGAACGATGCACGCTTCAGAACATTCTTGCATACTTTCTTAAGAGTCTTATTGTAATATCTTTGAGCGAAGATTTGAATACATTGTATAAGAGATCTGTTTGTTTTTATATACATATAAACTCGAGTTTGTGCAGCAGCCCATATGCGAAAGTCCAAAGGGTTGAGATCTGGACTGTGTGCTGACCAGGAATTATATTTCCGTACTTCTGCTAATCACTCGACTTCGAAACTTTTCCTTACATTCTAGAGCTGCATTTGTGCAATGTGGTCTTGCATCCACCAAAGTGAAGAAGTTGCAGGATGGGCCAAATAATAAGCTGGAGCAATCAGAGTTTTGAAAACCATCAACTGGTAACAAGTTGCCATATTCCTTAAGGAATTCTTGAACAATTGGAACCATTCCATTAATAATTGCAACGAAGATCATTTCCTTAGCATCATACCTATCATTTGTTTTCCAGATATTTCGAGGATGTTCATTCGTATTTATTTCATGTGGTTTAGATGGAGGCAAATTAACTTCTTGTCTGTCTAAACGATTCAATTGGCAATGTTGAATGGTTGCTGCATAATCCACTCACAAAACCGCTATTTATGTGTTTTTCGTTAATGGTTGAACTGAAGTTCAATGATAATAACGGAAACCAAATGAATGTATGACGATCCTCCACCACGTGGTTTTGGTGTGGATGAAATCTGCTGAAAAGCTTTTTTGAGAGAAAAAATAGAGGGTTCTTCAAAGAAACTCTTCACCTCCTGAATCATTGTTTTTTTGGTTCTGTTTTCATATGCTTTTTCTTGTGAATAGACCCAGTTTCATTGAATAAACCACGAACTCTTGTGAACATTTTCAGGTGGTAAGATTTAGCCACCCTTCCACTTATCTGGGAGTGAAGCATGAATTTTTGGTGTACTGTTTAACAAGGTGTTTTGGCAAACTACAGAGTACAGGACGATGCATTTCTTCTCAAATTCAGAAACATTTTTAAAGTTGAAGATCAATGCTAATATTAATAGGGTGATAGAAATTCACTCTCTATGGACAAAATGGCTTATACATAGTACGACTGGAAGCAATTTAATTTCTCCCATTTCTCAATTTAAAATGACGATTTGATAGAATACAGTGTTCAAGCATGTTAAAAGCAATTAAAAATAATCAAATAATTGACATTTCTTCAATTTTGAGGATTAATCCGTATATTTTTATGAAACCGTAATTTTTTTTTTTAATTCAGACCCAGACAATGACATCTAATTCATCTATGTGGAAACTGCCAGATGAATTTATCATAATTCAATTTAAAAATGCAATGGCACTCTCATCAAACCAAATTTAGTAGCTCATCCCGGTAATTTAATGAAATTGCATCACATGGCTAAGACATTACTTGTTTAAGTTGTTTATAATTATAATGCTCCCTACTATAACAACTATTTCTCTGCTAATAATCAGGCTGCTTTTACAAATCAAAATACCAAAAATAGGCTTCACACAAAACTTCATTCGTAAGACTGATTAGTGATTACTCTCAATTCAACATTGCTAGTAATGTAAGAGGCTGACAGGAATATTGCAGGCGGAATTTTGCCAGTGTGGAATTTTACCAGGCGAATTTGGCCCCGGCAATATATATTTCTGTGTTTAAATTGATAAATTGTAAATTAAAAGTTTAAAATGTGAGATGCAATTTACATAAATATAAATCGTTTTAAGTAACTTTAACCTATTGTGCTATTATAAATTTTATTTAACCAATGTTAAATAGCCACGAAATTGAAAATAAAATTAATTAGAATTTACCTAAAATAGTTACAGAACATCTTATAAACTTGACTGTTGTATATTTGGACACTAGTTTAGTTAAAAAAAAATACAATATGGTTTGCTATTTTTGAACTACTATATATTTTTATTTTTATATATATATTTTAAAATAATGATATCTTTTTCATGTGAACTTAATGTTATCGACGGCATTGTGAAGGGAATAAGACAATAGCTGTAATAGAGCAAACTTCAGGAACCAACTCATTACAATTGAATGAACCTTCATCCTCCTTTTCCAAGTCGTATAATACCATTCATAATAACTGTTAAATTGTAACGATTATATAGTTTGTTTCTTAAATTGTTGAAAATGTTGAAATATAGTGTTAAGTTAACCTTACTTTTTTCACTTACGGTGAGAAGTGAATTCTACAAGACAGTTTTCATTTCATTTCCGTGACTATTTAATTTCAGTTAAATAAAAACTTGTTATTGCTTCAAAACAATATGTTAAAGCTACACTAAAGCGAATTAGATTTATGTAAATTGCATCTCACATTTCAAACTTTTAATTTATAATTTACCAATTTAAACCTTGAAATATATATTCCACGGGGAAAATTCCGCCAGGCAAATTGCACACTGGCAAAATTCCGCTTGGCAATAGTCCGCCGGGAAAAATTCCTAGAACCAAGTAAGAACTTTCAACAATAAGCAAACCCCCAAGTCTGTCGTTATCCTTCATAAGTGATAATAAACAAAGCCCTAATGCAAAGTATTGTAAGAACTGATGCTATCTATATAACCTATTCATACTAACCATGCCACACTCGAGACCTAACACTCGATCAGCTTCACTCGCACCCAATCGGCTGAAAAACTAGATAAGCAATCTGCAATCTGATTGTTTACATGATCAGCTGTCTTCTAACGAAATTTTAAACAAAAACGTGACTATTAGAAAGGGTTAACCTCGGTGAATGTAAAAAATCTTAACCTTAGTAACCTAGCCGTTAAAGGCACGCACCAGTCCTCACAAAAACTGTTATGAAATCTTAAAAAATGAAATTTTCGATATTTTGTCTTAATATAAGAAACAAATATTTCTTAGGTTTTCTAACAATTTGTGCAAAAGCCATTTTCACCACCCATCAATAAAATCCTTATGACATTAATCACAAGGGATAAAACTTAATGAAAATTTAACTGTGGATGGAGACGGGTTCAACAATAAAAAAGATACCAGAAATATACATGTACCTTTATAAGTTTTTGAAATATATTAACTTAAAATTTTGTTCCATTTTTTTTCTTGAGACACACTGTATATTTAAATAAATGCTAATCCTTTGTAATTATGTTAAAAAGTAAATGTCATGAAAAGACAGCCTCCAAATCGGTTTAAAAATAAAATTATTAATATTTTTTCATGAGGACTGGTTCGGATTGACCAGTCCCTAGATTACTAGGGTTAAGATAACGTTATTATTAAATTATGCTACACTTTCATTTGAGCAATGAAAAATTTCAATATAAGTAATTTCTTTCAAGTAAGGAACTTTTCTGTTTTATTATACAATAGTTTCTCATTTTTTACTGTAAAAATGATTCCAACAGCAAACTGAACATATTCAGACAACTTTTTACTAAAAATAAATGCCATATCATCTGTCAGATGCGCTCCACTCAAGTGCCACACAGCTTCAAAAACCCAAACAATGAAACCTCCATCCACAGTACAATACCTATTCTATGAAGTATGTACTGTGCCTCCAACCCGTCTCAAAGCTAACAAATCATTACTTGAGAGATGTACTTCAATTTCACTCCAATCAACTTAGTACATTATGCCTAGGAAATATGATATAGCATCGAATAGTTTCTGTAACAGTATCGAAATCATTCGCAGGTGTTTGTTACTGTCTCTGTTTGGACAAATAAGTAAATTGAATATGCGTGTGTTTGTAAACTTTTGAAATATAACTACATGTATTGATAAAATATGTTTTCAATTCAATTTATGTGTTTGGAAACATAAATTATAGCTACAAGAGCGGTAAAGACGGCGGTGGAAATAGAGAACTCGGAGGAAATAGAGAGGGATGCAGTAGGTCCACCTTAAAATTTCTATAACTTTTCCCTAATATAAGAAATGAATGAATAATTAATGTTGGTTATTGAATGAATGAAGAGCATTTTTTTGTCATCTGATAGCAGTGTCTTGGAAGAGAGAATAAATACATATTTTACTGATTACTGCTAAATATTTTATTGAATTATTGCTATGAATTAAGAAATAACAGTTGACATATATTTCGTCCCTCAGATCTCTTCTACCCCCGTAGGACTTGGTCTTTTAGAGGCAAAATGTCTGCGATAATTTTTTTAGTGCTGTCTCTTTCAATGTACGTCACCGAAAGAAAGTTCAACATCATGAGGACGATAGAGGTGAGATTTCGAGTTGTTAATTATTGTTAGAGGACTAATATTATGAGAAAAAGATTTCTGTGATTTAAAAGTTTCTCTTCTGAAAGTATTTACTACTGCCAATAAGAAGTAAGTAGAGGATAGTACGATGATACTTCGTAAAACCTATGGCACGATGAATTATGAACACCTTACTTAGTTTTGCATTCTATATGGTTCTTTGTTAAAATTGAAAAAAATATTTCAATTAGGTTACCAAATAATCTGACTTTACTTTACATCTTCCCTACTTTAGAATAAGTTCCACTATAGAAATTCCTCTCAGTCAGCTGTCGACAGCCACAATCCTCTCCAATCTTATACAGGTAAAAATGAGAGTCAAGGCCAAACAGAGTCAGAGACTCCCTTCTCTCATCGAATGGCAAATTGTCCTTTGAAGCCTCGTAACCTGAGTGAGTAATTAAATTGGCCCTGAATAAAATTACTCCTAGAGTAAGTCATGAAATATTTATAATAGGTATTTTCAAACTTTTTTAAGTGTATTTCATTATACAAGGTTTTTCCTACTTTCTATAATTACAAGCTCTCTATCTTATATTTTATTATATTGCTTTGATCTATATACAATGTAAGTATTAATTTTGAAATTTCAAAACGGAAATTTGTAATCTATAAGTATTGCTGATATTTTTTTTCATGTAAACTATGTTTATATTCTTTATATATGTTTTTTTTTGTATGTATATATTTTATTCTTTACATATACATATATATACAGGGTGGACCACATTGTTATTATAGTATAAAAATAATAGTTTTAAACTTTTGTGTAATTTTTACAGGGAAAACTGTTTTGAGCAACTTACCCTTTTACCCGAGTTTTCTAACACAAAGCTGGGAAACGAAAAATATTACTAATGTAACGTCATATGCTGGAATTTAATTTTCTGATTATAATCCAACAAAAAGTATTAAAATATCTTGCTTTATTCCAAAGTTATAAGCAGTTAAACTTGGGTGTACTCTTTTGTGATCCACCCTGTATACATAAAAATTATAGAGGTATACGATTGAAACTATCAGTATAACCTCTCTAGACTCAAACAACCTAACTACCAATAAGAAGCACTTTTAACTCCATCCAAAAACATCTTAAGGATCCCATCCCTTCTAATTTTTAATTCTCGGTGCAATGGTATTGTATGCCCCTCCCTATGAACGGTGACCCCTCCTATAAAGCTCAGTGTTGAACGAGTAACAGTCGAGGGAGTCTATGTGGTTTTGTACAGTTTGTAGCTATCACAATTTTGATAACAAATTATTTACCGATAGTGACAATTGTGAAGATATTTTATTTCTGAAAAAATATTGTTTACTAATTGTCGCAATTGGTGGGATTTATGAAAACGTTATTATTTATAGTTGGCTTCTCATTCAATTTTATTATATTTATATTAAAAGGTAAATTAAAAAGGTTAAACGATCATAATTGTTTTAATCACAACTCATATTTAACACTACTTTCTGGTTTAGAGGATAATGCTAATGTAGGCTTGCATGCTTCATTTACTATCTCTTTTTCGATCATTTTCCTGTTAGATTTTTTGCTAGGTGGGAATTTAGGTTTGATTTACTTACTCATTTTCTTCTTCCATCTGTTAGTTCCATCTTTCCCAATCCATATTCTTTTTGAGTAACTGCTTTTCTGCATACCTGAGCTTGGCCAACGAATCGCGGTAGATGAATTTTTTCCCGGAGCCACTTTCCTTTCTGACTGCCTCTTCGAGTCCTTTGTATTTAATTTCCTTTTGATATTAGCGATACAGTTTTGGTTCCGCAACAGATTTCAATTTTTTTGAGTTATAAGATTTGAGAATAAAAAAGTACCAAGTTGCATAGGTGGTTTTTATCATTATATTATTAAACTCAATAGTACTGAATGTAAATGAAAATAATATGCTGCATTATAAGGTGGGATATATTTAATCCCACCATGCAACTTATGTTCATGAATGATATTTTTATGGTTGTTTACAAATTGTCCCACCATGTAACATATGTAACAAAATAGGTAAGTTAAACCCCTTACATATATATTGATTGTGTTTATACATAAAATACTTATATTTATTATTTACTTCCGTTGTACTGTAATTAATACATATATTTTTTCCATACTGATCAGATGTCAACAAGAGTTATAAGAATATTTATATTTTGCATTCAATCTAATAGAATGATCATGTGGTGACATCACATTAAGTTTCTGGACATACGTGTATGGGCCATTGCTTCTTTTTTCTTATACTGTAATTTAATCTCAAACTTTCGTTTAATAAATTAGTCGATAACAGTCTGTAGCATTGTTTTTCTTTTTGAGAAGTAGGTATATGCTTTGACCCATGGATAAATTCTTATATTTTTTAAGGTTTAATAGTTTTGTTGTTGTAAATTTATTATGATTTGAGCTTACATTCTCTCTGTTCATCTTGTTATTACTCTAATAAAATTATAGTTTTAGTGAGATCTCAAAGTATAGTTAGTATTCAAATCGTACACTTTTTCATCATAGAAATTATCTGTATTCGTCATGTAAGTTACTATTAAATTTTATAAAAAGTAGGGGTTTGAGAAGTGCATGAGGTAGAGAGAGTTGTTAAAATGAGGTGAGTCTCACACGCACATCCTTTCCTTTCCGTGCATTCTGTTTAAACTGATGTGAGTGGGAGGGGCGCCATGGGTTTAGACCACAGTATAAAAATATACATAGTACTGACAATAGAGTGATAATAAGTAGTGACAATTTTGGTTTTAGGGTGATGCTTTGATGACGTCACATACACTAAACGTCTCGATTGTCACTACATATTCCATATGCTGGGGTTTAGACACGCCCATGGCACCACTTTTTGGCATCACTTGTGCCTTTGCTATGCTACCTCCATTTTTATATACACTCAGTGTTCACACCCACAATCGTCGTATCATCAGCAAACAGCACACCAGCATTCACACTTCTTTCACTCTCAGCCTGCCGCATCACCGCCAGATGAAAGATGTTAAAAAATATGATAGGATCGGTGATGTGACGCAGCCCTCACGCAAACCTCTCAGGCACCTAGGACTCACTCATCACTTCTTACCTTAGCTTTCACTCGGTACACAGTCGTCTCATGCAAATATGCTATCGTATCCAGACACTTCCCATTCATACCATATCTTTCGAGTAGCTGCCACAGTGCGGGCTTGCTAACTCTTGGATATACCTTTCGCAGGTCCAACAATCGCGCCACAGGAAATTCATTCCCATTCACCTCAACTCCATGCTCACTCATTCGATCGCCTCTCATAATCCACAACTGTAAAACATCCTCATTCATTCTCACTATTATTTGCGCCGCATCCACTGTACTCATACCCTTCCTAAAATCCGACTGATTCTAATCCAACACGCCCATTCGCTCCGCCCTCCAACTCAAATGCTTCGCAATCACTCTTGCTAGCACTCTACTCCCCATCGCAATCAAACACACCACCATATTATTATTCCTATCACCTTTCTTAAGGGGCCTTTACACGAGCACTGGTCAGTGCCACTATTCACCACACTTTTTTCACCACACTGCCCACCAATTAGCTCAGCGCCTTTACACGAGCAGAATGTGCTTTGGTGGGCACTGACACTTTAGTATCGTGGTTAGCATCTAATATGCTATTAAACACTAACGCTGTTAGTGTTTTATCTTTATAATATTTTGATTTTATTTTCCATGGGCATGGGTGCTCTTCAACTAGGCCAATGAAAGGGGTTGTTGATTGTCTGACAATCGCTACTGACAGACAGTGGCACTTTGTGGTGAGCGTTCGCTCTCAGAGCGATAGCTTGGTCACCACCAAGTTTTGCCAAAAAGGGTGGGGCAAGTAGCAAAGTGGGCGTGGCATAGAGCAGTGTCACCACAAAGTGGCACTGAGCACTTACCGTGTAAAAGGCCCCTTTAAACAACAGCACCTATCAAACATCACTTTCACCATCTCAATCACTCTCTCTTTCATTTCCTCGCATGCTATCCTCACATACCCTATCCTCACTCCATCCGCACCAGGTGCTGATTCATTCACCTCTCTCTTAGCAATTTCAATCTCTTCACGTTCAGGCGACTCATTCATAAACTCATTCGCTTCTCTAGCATCCACATCCATTCTCAAATCACTCGCACCTTCCACTGCCGCTGCTATCATACCAGGTTCCTTAAATTCATTCATAGGTACCTTCCCACTAGCAGGTGCTTTCTTACTTCGTCTCACACCTAAGTTCTAACTCACGCAACATTTTATACATTATACCAATCTTTCCACTATTTCACGCTTCAGCACATTCATTCATCTTTTCATCCCACCATTCTCGCAAGTCCCTTTCTTGCGGTCAGACCCCACAGAGCCCCCTGGTACCTTGGTGGGTTCTTTTGCGCAACTGGTGAATAGTGCGCTGTCCCCAGACGCCTCTTGGAATGCACCCCACCGTGCCTATGTGCGAATCACCTCTAGTTCCTAATTAAGTGTCATCTTTTTCCTGTACTTCCTATGTGTCCTCTTGTTCCTAAATACTCTCTATTTCTTGATGTGCTTTTGTGTACTTTTTTTTTACTGTAAGTCCTGTTGTTCCTATGTGTCCTCTTGTTCCTAGTGTTCTTATTTCTAGGTCTACTTTTGCTCCTATGAATCCTCTTGTTCCTATGTGATGTGTTTTTCTTAAGAGTCCTCTTATTCCTATGTGTTGTGTTTTTCGTCCTCTTGTTCTTATGTGTTGCGTTGCTCCTAGGTGCTTTATAATAAGTGACAAGTGTCCTATTGTTACTAAGTGTCCCTCTGATCTTACAATTGTACTTCTGTTTCAAGGTGTTGTGCTTTTTCCTTATGAATATTGTTGAGAAGTCGGTTTTGGGCTTTTTGACATTTATTAACTGCAGTAATACAGAATTGTTACATCATTAGCTCTATAGGTTGAATTTGGATAGTACTGAGAATAGTAACATGATTCTAATTTTCTATTGTGCCAAACATTTTGGTTCTGCTGTAAAAACTTCGTGTCAATGAAATTGAAGGTATATCCAGTGTGCGGTAGGACTATTTACCGAATTGTACCGAATGGCATCGAAGGGATAGGACTATTTACCGAATTACAACAAATGGAACCAAATGCTACCGAATGAACCCAAATGGTACCGAATGGCACCAAGTGGTACCTTTCGGTTTTATTTAACCGAATGAGGAATATCGTTAATAAATTGTAAAGTTGAGCTAATCCTAACGAAATATTACATAATTAAATATGCTGTCCATCTAAATATGCTGGTTCCATTAAAACACATATTAGCAATTGTTTGATTTTACCCGCACCCTTCCTCCACCTCTTTACACTTTAATCCTACTCAAGACTTATTGAAAACCTAAGGCTTGAATACTATATAAACCTTGACCCTACCCGCCTCTATTAGGATAAAAATAACTTCCGAGTGGCACCGAATGGATGAATGGGAAGGGATAATAACACCAAATATACTGGTATTCAGTTACTGTATTTTCTTGTATTGTTCAGTGTAGATAAATATTATAGATTCATTTGGTACTAAATGCCTTCTTTCGGTTAAAAATAAACCTCCATTCGGTAAATAGTACTAGAACTATTTATCGAATGGACGCTTATATTTTAACCGAAACTGAATGGAGCTGGTAAGATTACTGTTTAGAGAGTAGAAGAAAAAATCGAACAATTGGCCATATGTATTTTAACGGAACCAGTTTATTTAATTATGTAATGATACATACTTTGTTCATATAAGCAATGCCTATTAAATAATTATTGTATTTTGACAAAGCGCCATACGGTTAGGAACAGCTCATCTTTATAAATAATGAACGATATTTTCACTGTGTTCATCGGTATTCCTCATTCGGTTAAAATAATTGCCTCCATTCGGTGACATTCAGTGCCATTCGGTAAATAGTCCTACCCGTTCAGTGTGTCTGGAGTGTTATTCTTTTAATTATTGATTCATGGATAGTTAATAGGAGTACTAATTTAATAGAAGTTTTAATTAGTTAATAGACTTATTTATTAGGGTGGGCCAAAAAAACAACATTTTGGAAATTACTTCTGGAATAGTAATATAAAGTTGATATGACAAGTAAAAATACGTGTACTGAAATTTGAGTGAATTCTTACATGATTAACAGTTGCCCTCAAGCGATTCAAATATTAGAAAAGTAACATTTTTGGTGATTTTTACTACATTTTGGCAAAAAACTCACAAACTCTGATTTATTATAATTTAGAATAGGAAGATAACTTGAGAAGAGCTTATTTTAGTGTTTGAGCCGGCAAACCAGACCGGTACGACAATGTTTACAGTTGCCCCCACCCCTCCAAATTGTTCAAATTTAGGCACCGCTGGAGACTGTAGTCAGTGTAGTGCTCCACACTTATCGAGGTCTGGTGCTCAATGAAGAACATAATAAGGAAATTTATATACAAGAAATTGATCAAAAACATTAATTATTGATTAATAAACCAACATTTCAATATTTGGGACACTTGGTGACTCAAAAAAGTCGACAAAGCGAATTGCTTGGTTATCCAATTGCTGAAATCCGATTAAATTCGAAATTTTTGCAACACGAAAATATTGATAAATGCTTTTATAAAATGAAACAAATACAATTCACAAAGTTATTCTGGGAATTAAATTACTTCTATCTTATCACAGTAACAGCATGATTGCTCTAGAAGCCAAATTTTAAGAGAAATATTGTAATACTAATATATTTCACAAAAAAGTGCTCGGGGCAACTCAAAAGTATCAAATATTAATCTGCAATTTTGCAAGTTGTGTTTTTTTCATAACGTGCCAACTAATTTTATCTATTCCACAGAAAAAAACAAAATCGAATATTTCAAAATTAATAGGAAAATATAATTTGTACAAAATTTCAAATGTTTTGGGGCAACTTAAAAATATCCTGAAATGGCCTGGAAATTGGCATGCAATGTTCTTTTATAACGTATCAACTTCTTATAACTATTCCATATGGAGATTCTGAAGTTTGCCCGAAACCCCTATTTTTTGGCCCACCCTATTATTTATATTTAAAATTCAACTAATTAAGATTCCTTGCTTAAATATTTAATAAATTTTTCAGTGAATATTTCTTAGTGTAATAAATTGACGTAAATACATTTCTTTTATACAAAGATTTATAGAGTATTTTAGAAGATACCACCTACTGCTGTAGTTAGCAGCATTACTTCATTAAATCTTTCATTACTTCGTAAAAACATACCTAGACTCTAAAGGCAGTTAGACACATTTTATTTCAGATTTAGGATTTTCTAATATTTTTTCCTAGCTAATTCTGAATGCTACAGTATTTACCATTAATTTGTTACCATAACTCACAGGAAGAAATTGACAATCAATTAAAACTTAGAAAACATTTTCTTTTTTCATAAGATGGTCCAGTGAAATTGAACACTGATCCCGTCTCTATCCCGGATGAAGAAAAACTCCATCCTGAACTTCAAGCAGGAGGTCACTACAAACCTCCTGACTGCATAGCCAGACATAAGGTCGCTCTGATCATTCCGTACAGAGCCAGGGAGACACATCTAGGTATGTTTAACGCAATAATTAGGCTAGTGAGAGGATAGCTTTTTAAGCACCATAGAGTAAAAATGGAAAACCCGAACTTTAAGAAATATATCATCTTTCAATGTTTTATTTCTGATTAGTGATTACATCAGAATTTGCCAATGCTAAAATTTACTGTAAGAATATTCCAGAAGTTTCAGGAAGTCTGAAGATCTTTAAAATAACCCTCATAATAGATGGGACTAAAATTGAACAATAATTTACAAAAACTGAACGATTCGTTTCTCTACACTGCAGTGGTTCCCAGACTTTCTTTTCTCACGAACCTAAAGTGATTACATAAATATAATGAGCCGTAGGGGTTGAATAATTAAATGAGAAATCAATAATTTTTTTGATGGAGTTCGACATTTGCATTATGATTGGAAATTCGAATTTGAGATCTAAAGAGATTTGATAAGATATCGAATGAAATTTACGTATCTGATTAGTTCGCATTTTAATTTATCTATTAGGTACTATTTTTAGTGACAGTTAAGGGCCGTAGTCAGTACACACATAGAGTTTTTCAGTCTTTCCACCAGACTTTTTGCTAAGCTCCTCCTACTTTTTCCACGAGAATATAAGTAAAAACGGTATAATCTTTTTTAGTTCGTATCCATGATTCCTGGTATCATGAATACCATCTAGAGTAAATAATAATCATATCGTTTTTCTTATATTCTCGTGGAAAAAGTAGGAGGAGCTTAGCAAAAAGTTTGATGGAAAGACTTAAAAAACTCTACGGGTCTACGGCCCTTTAAAGTGGCCTTTACACGGTAAGTGCTCAGTGCCACTTTGTGGTGACACTGCTCCATGCCACGCCCACTTTGCTTCTTGCCCCACCCTTTTTGACAAAACTTGGTGGTGACCAAGTTATCGCTCTGAGAGCGAACGCTCACCACAAAGTGCCACTGTCTGTCAGTAGCGATTGCCAGACCCATCAACAACCCCTTCATTGGCCTAGTTGAAGAGCTCCCATGCCTATGGAAAATAAAATCTAAAGATTATAAAGATAAAACACTAACAGCGTTAGTGTTTAATAGCATATTAGATGCTAACCACGATACTAAAGTGTCAGTGCCCACCAAAGCACATTCTGCTCGTGTAAAGGCGCTGAGCTAATTGGTGGGCAGTGTGGAGAATAGTGGCACTGACCAGTGCTCGTGTAAAAGGTTCCTTTAGATTTTGATGTGCTGGTCTTCTTCATCATTTCTGTTCAGTCCATCAATACTTACCATGATGGTTTAAATACTTTGACGAACAAATCAAACAATTTATTAATCTACTTAATATTTTATTAAATTATTTAACAATTTATTAATTTAATTAATAATTAATATTTTATTAATTTAATTTATAATTAATTAATATTTTATTAATTTAATTAATAATTAATTAATATTTTATTAATTTAATTAATAATTATTATTTTATTAATAATTAATTAATATTTTATTATTAATTTAATTAACATTTTATCCATTTATTTAACCTTAATTTAATTTATTAATATTATAGGATATTCATTTTTTTATTCATAATATTTAATATAGCCATTTCAAACTTATATAAGATATAGGTGCTTTATTAACCATCAAATAAAACCCCAAACAATATGAAGCAGATTCAAACGAAAATATGACGAATCGGCTATCTCATTGAATACAAAATTATTCAAGTTTGGAATAGAAAAAAACCTATATCTGCATGACATACGAGTTACTGTTATGTGGTAACACCATGCAAGTTGACATCCGAGTTTCGCAGGCGAGTGGCCGACTCGCCCATGAGTAGCGAGTAAAAACAAAAATTTTTGTAGTAACTCGCATGCTGGTTACTAACCTCCTGCACATGACAGTTACTCGATAGATTTGGTCACACTGTGCGAGTAGCTGCACTACAGTAACTCGCTAGGCCAACTCGCACGTTTACTTGCACCGTGTAACAGGTCCTTAAGAGACTTCTAGTTAGTACCATTTATGGAAATTCTAAATTTTAACAAAGATTTAGATGAATTAGATAAGATTTCATAAGTTTATAGGATTTTGATGTTTGTGAGAGTTAATAGTTTGTGAGAGTTAATAGTTTGTGAGAGTTAATAGTTTGTGAGAGTTAATAGTCTGTGAGAGTTAATAGTTTGTGAGAGTTAATAGTTTGTGAGAGTTAATAGTTTGTGAGAGTTAATAGTTTGTGAGAGTTAATAGTTTGTGAGAGTTAATAGTCTGTGAGAGTTAATAGTTTGTGAGAGTTAATAGTTTGTGAGAGTTAATAGTTTGTGAGAGTTAATAGTTTGTGAGAGTTAATAGTTTGTGAGAGTTAATAGTTTGTGAGAGTTAATAGTTTGTGAGAGTTAATAGTTTGTGAGAGTTAATAGTTTATGAGAGTTAATAGTTTGTGAGAGTTAATAGTTTGTGAGAGTTAATAGTTTGTGAGAGTTAATAGTTTATGAGAGTTAATAGTTTGTGAGAGTTAATAGTTTGTGAGAGTTAATAGTAGAGTTAATAGTTTATGAGAGATAATAGTTTGTGAGAGTTAATAGTTTGTGAGAGTTAATAGTTTGTGAGAGTTAATAGTTTGTGAGAGTTAATAGTTTGTGAGAGTTAATAGTTTGTGAGAGTTAATAGTTTGTGAGAGTTAATAGTACAAAAGATGAAATAGTCGTATAAGTTTAGTTAAAGGTCCTCTCCACTCTAAATTAAAACAAATCTGGAATTGCTTTAAATTTGTAGAGTTAAGGTTATATAACAGTTAACTGAAAAACCTTAACTGTATAACTGTATAACAGTTAACTGAAAAGAAATCGATCAAGTATTCTGTTCATAATTAATTATATAAGAAATATTCACATTCAACGTTCACTCTTTCTAAGATTTAATAGAAGGTAATTAGGTACATAGATTCACTTTTAGGTACCTAATGTTTTTTATGCTAATGTTATTTAGATAGCGGTATAGGAAGCCATTTATAACATGTCTAAAAGCTTTATTATAGTTTTGAATTTTTCAAGATTCAATGGATCCTTTTTCTTCGGTTGAAATGCTGAGCTTAGAAGTAAAATCACAAAAATAACTTAAGTTACATACTATGATAAAAATATAGAAGCAAATTTGAAATGTTTTGCAGTTTTGTAATCAGTAACCTTAGTTCTAATGAATAAAGTAATAAAAAGTTTAGTGTGGAGAGGACCTGTAACGTATGAGCTTTATTCATTGATTTATTAAATATAATCTAAAAATTTGAAGGATCAAATAAAGAAGGATCAGCAATGAAGTTGAGACAAAACTGATGACCAGATGTGGATAGAACCTACAACTACCCTCTTTTTTGCAACTCAAGTCATGCGTCAATGAAAAATTGAATTGAAAGCAGAAAAAGAAAACTGAACAAGTGTGGATATATCTTTACGGATAAAACAATTAGTTAAGCTATATTCACACTTGAATATTCAGGCTATTAGCTTAAATTGTTTAGTGCCTGATTTAATTAATGTCTTATAATTACACAGAATATGAGAGCTATTATTATTATTAAAAATACGTTCACTGCTTAGTAAAATCTAGGCTTTTATGAGAATGATCGGAAATAATTAGGTCGTACTCTGGTGAAAGTTACGCCAGTTCTAACTAGAGACAAATGTTCCCTCAGATTAAGTTCCTACAGGATTATCTAAGTTACTATCGTCACATTTAATATCTAGTCTGCATATTTAATAACAAACATATGGATATAGAAAGATTGTCTTAAGAAAGTTTTTAATTGACTTTCTAGAGTTTTGGTATTTGGAGAACGAAGTTAATTATAGACATTCAACACCCATGAGAAACAATGATATTTCAGAATTAGTATTCATGTATTTAAATTTCAGAGGATGTATTCATGTTGAAATTATTGTTCATAGCAACATTGCATTTAACGTTTATTTCCATCTCTATTTCTATTTGATATTGTTTCATTTATATTTTATTCAATTTAATAGATAATTTCTATTCCGTTTTTAACTTCTATTTTTCGCATATATATCTAGATATCCGGTAACAATATACATTACACCACTAACTATATCGCCTACTGCACCACATCGAAGGATAACATAAAAATAAACCTTTTATTCCATAAGAATATTTAATACCTCCTTTTTCAGCTATTTGGCTCAAACACATGCACCCGTTCTTGCAGAAGCAACAGCTAGACTACACTATTATTGTGGTGGAGCAGAATGGTAAGCTGAACTATTTATCTATTAATTGAACATTGTTATAGCTGCAAGTAACCAATTGTGAAACTCTCTACATCAATCCCAGACACAAAGAAGTTCAACAGAGCTCAACTAATGAATATTGGGGCAATAGAGGGTTCTAAACTTTATCCATTCGAATGTTATATATTTCACGATGTGGACCTCGTGCCAGAGAATGATCGTAATATTTACTCATGCCCAATGCAGCCGAGACACATGAGTGTGGCTGTCGACAAAATGAACTACAGGTGAGTCTATAAACTGTGACATTATACCTTGTGATAGTTATATATAACATGATTACATTTTCTCTTACAATTAAGACCGTAGAACAGTTCCTAATAGCAAGAGAAGTATTATTACATAAATAAGACTTTTGAATCTTTTCAATATCCAACATTGGGTTAGTACTTGGAAAAAAAGGTATATTTTGCGTCGTGTATTAAAAATGTGATTGGTATAAGTTGGTACAAAGTTACAAACTACTAGAAACTACAAGCATACATACTTGCAGATATCATTAACAGCTAATATTTCTATTTTGAAGAATAAAGGTTTAGTAGAGGCCTTGTAATCAGAAAGAGGTTTATTGATTTACAGTCAAAGAAAAGTGTATCCGTAATGATTCTTGGACTGTATACTAATGTCATATTCCTAAAGAAACTTCATTAATTGTAATGCTTTTGGATATTTTGAATTTGACCTGGGTACACGATGACGAAAATTTCCAGATTTTGAAAATAATAGGAAATTAGAAAACTGTAATTTGATAAATAAGCATCATGAAGAAATTTAAAGTACCTGCATGTTAATTCATATAAATGACAGGAGAGTGATACAATATTATTGAGAAAAGGACAGTTTAGAGATAATGGAATAAATGGCTCAATTCATAATACAAATTTGTTCTGAATCAAGTCCATTTATAAAATCCTGCAGGTATCAGAACCATAAAAAAGCATATGCTTATACTTGCAATATAGTATGAAGAATGTGCTTCTACTTGTATTCATGAAAAATATCAAGCATAAACTTCTACTCTTATAGTAGAAGCATACCCTTATGCTCGTATGAAAGAAAATGAATATTAATAAAGAAGACCCTTTACTTAAAAATAAAGAGCATAAAATTCAAAAATGCCTAGTCTGGTCAGTAGCAGACTTCAATTGGAAGTGAAAGATTGGGTTCTGTCCGACTATCAGTATAATGGCCCACTTTGTTGATTTGATGCATGTTAAACAATACATGGCCCGCTAAGATGTTATCTCGTTTTGAAGAACAAGATGTACAATAGCTGGCAGAACGATTTTTAGGCACTAACAAGAAACATGAGGAGGTGTATCAGTCAAGAAGTAGGTGATAGCATAATTGCTCAGCGAATGAATGAATTAAGTTTCCAACTACCAACAGAGAAATCTTAGAAGCAAAACAGTTATGTCATAAGAAAGTTACATTTCCAACAGCTATTGGCGTCATCAATTGTACTCGTATAGGGATTATGAAATCAAAACTGGATGGAGATGAGTATATTAATCGAAAAAGAAAGGTTGACTCTGAATCTTTAAGCCACTTGTGATGTGAAAGAAACGAAGACTAGTGTCGATGTTCGTTGGTTTGGGTCTCTTCACGACTCGAGGATATTGTGAAATTCAAAAATATGAACTGTAGCAAAATATGGCGCTACTTGGTGATGACGGGTATTGTATAGAGACTATAGAGCTATGTCAAAAACAATATAAGATAGACGCTCAACTTGATAGGGCACATGCAAAAATAATAACAACCAATCAGAAGCGATCAGTATCATACCACACCAAACAATAATTAACGAACGACACCCCCACCCCCTGAAATTCACTGAAAGATAATCTTAACGTGTGAAGTCATTAGAAATATAAATATTCTCTACTGATTAGGAATCAGAGAACTAATTACTTCATTATTAATTAAGTTTACAAGATCGCATATGTGGTTCGGTTCAATTTAGTATTTTGAATATAATCTACCTTCTATTCGGAGAATAGTCATAAGTAGATATACCAAGCTAGTATAAACCTATATAGGTAGCATATTGTCTTAGACGACACTAAGGTGTAGTTATACCTTAACGCTGATTGGCTAGAAGTTGGGTCAGAGTGCTGACGTCAGTGCAAACATACTCTGTATTTTATAACATGGAGTTGAGCGTCTATCTTATATTGTCTTTGGTACCTCCATGATCTTCAAGTTGACCACTTCAGTATGCCACAGATCATTGAATATAGAAGATGTCCCACTCCTACGTGGACGCTAGTGGCCAAATAATTATTTAAGTGAGAGCGTATCAGCCAATCAGAGAGAGGCGTAACGTGACGTCACTTATTACAAACGTACGCACAAACTAGTATAAGTATATATATAACGGTCAGAGCTACATTTTCTTTTACTTCCTATAAGCAGATATGGAAGTTTAATTTTCAGGAAAATAGGGTAATTAAAGTCGTATATATTTTAATGTATATTTATTATGGAATAGAAAACAAGAATCGAAGTCGAAACTGAAATATTTCGAGCAAAGTGAAGTGTCTTATTAACTGTTCAGTCTCAATGCCATTGTGCAAGCCTTTAGCCACAGATTGTTATCATATTTTCTGAATAAAAACAACTTGTACCCATCTTTAGATGTATTGGTACAAAAGAAAAATGAACATTTTCACGCATTGCTTATTTTTCACCAGTTAATTTTGAAGAAAGATAAGAAAATTATTGAATTAGGCAGAAAATACAGCGCACACCCTCCGATCATGATATTGCATCAGAAATAAACCAAAGCTTCAAATTCGTACTGAACACACACGTACAAAACATGTACAGAAAAGAAATAATTATATTGTTTATAAATGCATAATTTTATTATCAGTTCAATATCATAAATAAATATTTTGATTTTAAATAGCATATTTAAATTCAATACTATTCTCTTTTTGTCGTTTTTTGAATAATTAAAACAAAATAATATATCAATCGTAGACAACTCCAAGGATACGTCACGTTACGCACTCCTCCGATGCCAAGTGTCGCTAGAAAATTGAAAATACTGTAGTGGGATATCTTCTATATTCAATGATCTGTGAGTATGCTATCAGATTTCACACGGGTAGGTGCAACATAAGGCACGCTCCGCTATGAAACGGACATGCGTACTGGCACAGGAATTCATTGCTATTAATAAATCCAATTTAATCTGCATCAGTCGGCGTAATAGTTTTTTAGAGTTAAGCCTTCTCACTTATTATTTTTGTAATATTATTTGAGTTTTTAATTGGAATTGTAGTAATTCATATTTAAGAATTTAAAAAAAGAGCCGTATTAATTTGTTCATGAATGTTATTACAATAATCCATTGTATTTTATGTGTTGGATTTTTATGGGAGCTAAGTAGTTCAGTATAATTATAAGTTTATTTTTTAATGCGTTTCAATATCCTTGTAAATTCGGAAATTAATTGCAATTTTATTGAATTATAATCTTTTTTTCGAATGAAACTGACCAATGTTTTTATGGCCGTTCGGAATTAATTAATTACCACGCTATGAAATAAATGGAACATATAATTGTTGAGGATACTTGACTAATTACATGGAAAAAAGGAATGAAAAGAAATTAATTATGAAGACGATTAATTGAGCAAGCATTACACAACCTTCTCGCACCAGAGTTACAAGCTAACTACTCGCTTTTAGTCTGCGCGGGTAATATCTTTCTTTCTCTCTCTCTTGCAATATTTCTCTCTCACTCTCTTCTGGTGTGCGCGGAGCCTAAGATGTGTGAGATTTTGCAGCTCGCCAAGCTCCATACATAGTGTCAAGCACCGCCCAGATCCCATGCAATAACACCTAAGAAATATTTGTTTCTTATCTTTGTTTGTTAATTTTATTTTAAATAGAAATTTTTTCTTTGGCGTTGACCAATGAATATGAAAATATCGGTAACCGGTATATTCCACCCCGGTAAATTCCATCCCACATTACGGGTAAGGTTTGGTTAGTTATAAATATTAGTCATTTATTAATATTATATGTAATACTAGATAACTTGCATTTCAAATTAAACCTTTTGCTGGCTAACCACAAGCTTTCAATTTTTTCACTACACATGCTACAAAACAGCAGAAAGAAAGGTTGTGTGAACGCTTTTTATCAGTTAGGTATTTAGATTTTCAATCTCAAGCTGATTTTCTTCTCTATTGCCAACACAACAGCGATATTAATTGTAAGATGATGTCATATAGTATTTATTGATATATTTATTTCATTTTGAATTTGGTATTTTCATTTCTTGTAAAAGTAGTGGTTTTTGACCGAAGGCTTTTTTACGTTTCTTTTTTTAACCATGAAGTTTTTGATGGGGAGGGGGAATTATTGCACAGGGTTTTAAAACTGGGAGATTATTGCATTTTTTACATTGAGAGATTTTGGTCTAGAATCCCAAATAGCAACTTATAAGCAAAGAGCGAAAACATTGAATGGTTGCCTCTACCAGTCGACCCTTTCCATACCTCATCCAACCACTGTTGTAGGAGCACATGAGCAGTTTCATATTAAAAAGCAATTAATATTAACTTGTTCAACACGTAAACTTTGAAATAAACTACCATATTAAGAATATTTGTAATTTTATAAGTATAAAATTTAAATTGACATGAGCTACCTAAATATTGTCTAAATGTCTCGGGATATCGTCAGAGTTATTTTTTCATCGGTACGAATTATTTAACAAATGGCCATCTAAAATAAAATCTTTGAATTTTTATTGTCACCCAAATGATTTTTGTCACAGAGGTGAAATTTACCGGGGTGGAATATACCTAGAACCGAAAATTAAAAATATCAAATGAAGGGTTTCAACTTTTATGAAGTAAAAATATTGAAAAATCAATTTGTTAAGATTTTATGAGTTTTGGTGAGGACTGGTGCGCCCGCGCCAGTGGCTATAGGTTAGTGAGCAAACTTTTGAGGGTTAGGTTACTAGGGTTGGGTTAATGAGTTAAGTAAAAATGTGACATTTTCTTTTTTCTTCTTAATTAAGAATTGAAGGTTCGCCACCCCTGGTATAGGCATTTCCAGTCACTCCAAACAAAAAATAATAGTCTCCGCTGCCAAATTCGTCTGTTTTAGCCTATGGGTATCACTATCAGTTTACTCATGTCGTAGTATCAATCCTGAACACCAGGGTACCTTTCTCCAACGGCCACCGGGTAACTGTAACGACGCAGAATAGGCTTGTGCTATGTAGTAAACAGGTTAATTCTCAGAACTTTCCGCTAGTGATAACCTCGCTCATATATGTAATTTATTATATTATTATTACTTAATTGTATATTTTACCCAACACTTCATGATTATATTATTATTACGTTTTTGTCCAAGTTGTATAATCGCTTTACTCTTGCATATTTGCTTTATTGTATGTAACTTGATTTGGAGTGGAACTAATCCTTGTCATTTGCAACCTTTGCTTGAGCTCCAGAAGAAGCTTCTGAGAGTCATTTATAATGCAGATCCTTTTTCACATACCGATCCTTTGTTCATAATGAGTAATAATCTTAAAATTCATGATATCCACGGTCATCTTTTAAATCTTTTCATTTTCAAAAATAAATGCACCTTATCCACTAGTCAGCATACTTATGATACCAGACATAGTTCTGATTATGTGCCGTCAAGGAGGAGACTGCAACTGATAATTCGTTCGCCTCATTATGCTGGTATACTTAAATTTAACAACTTGCCTGATTATATTAAATTTGCATATAGACTTTGATTGTTTAATATTAATATTTTTCAGCTCATGTTTTTAATGTGTTTTGCCCAAAAAGTTTTTTTTACATATATAGGGGCTTGAGTTCTATCTATATTTGTATACTTTTCTCTCTCTCATTAAATATTATCATCATCAACTTACGAGAGAAGGGGGGTTCATGTCCTACACCCATTCAAGCCATAGAAATGGCCTCTTCTATTTGTGATAATGAGTTAGGGTGGATGGGATTAGGACTTGATGCGTTTCATTATACATTAAAAGTTCCCTGTAAGCAAATTTCTTTATTGCTTTAATCAACAAGGCTAATGTTTATATCATTTTCTGCAAACCACATGTAATATTATACCATATTTTAATTTTATATGGTTGTAAAGATTTTTATAATCAAAACTCTACAATACCCGTTTTACATCCGGCTTGCCAATTTTCAGTATGAAGAAAAAGAATGTGCGGATCTTTCCCATTTGACGACCCCCACCAAATTTAATTCAAATTACTTTTTTATTACGTATTTTTGTCCATAGAATCCGAAACTAGAAACCGTGTTTTGTAGAAACTAATAGTTTTTGAGATATGAGAGTTTAAAGTTATTTATTTCCTATGTATTACTGAAGGATTGGGAACTTTGAAAAAACTCGTGTTTTCACGCTTTTTTGCCAATTTTGGTCAAAGATAGCCGTAATGTAGTTTGTTGTATCCGTTAGTTTGTTGTACTGCACACTTCATGATTGAATAATTATCTGGCAGGGGGGTATGGGGGGCGGCACGCCCCCCTTTACACGTACATCAGCATTGAAGTAGTAAATTGAAAATATCACGGAAACTGGAAATATATTCGATATATGTATTTCGGAGGGCGTGCCGCCCCCGAGCCCCCTTGCCAGGTCATTAATCAATCATGAAGTTTGCGGTACAACAAACTGGCGGATAAAACAATCTAGATTACTGTTTCATGTAAAAAATCTATATTGTTTAGGTAATTTCAATGAAAACACGAGTTTTTTCAAAGTTCTCAATCCTTCAGTAATACATAGGAAATAAATAACTTTAGACACTAGACCCTTGTATCTCAAAAACTATTAGTTTCTACAAAAACCGGTTTTGATTTTCGGATTCTATGGACAAAAATACACATAAAAAAATAATTTAAATTAAATCTGGTGGGGGTCGTCAGATGGGAAAGATCCGAATGTACACTATTTGTTTTTAATGTCAACTAGGTATTAGGTATAATAAATCCATTTAATACTCGTGTAAAGGTATAAAAATGGATAAATTTATTATAGACCTTTATTTACTTCAGGAAACAGCAGTTAATATCTTATATGAAGGCCGCATTGTTTGTTAACAATATTAAATTTGAAATATAAACAATCAGTGTACATTCTTCTTCTTCAGCGTCAGGTTAGCGATTCGCTCAATTGTTGCACACAGGGTATTAAAAACTTTAAAAGGAAATAATAAAATATACACTGAACCGAATATTATGCGGTTGGCAGAATAATGGTCCCAGACATTAGCTCTATAATGTTATTTAATATAAAAAAATTCCCAGGAGTCTGGAGAGGACCTTTAATGAAACCAAGAAAGAGTAAATCAAAGTCTTTCAGAGCTAAATTAGTGTAGGAACGCTAACTGACCTGATCGCTCACCATTCATGTTCAGTTTTCCTTTAAAGAACTTAAGCCCCGGCTTCAAAAATCAAGCATTACCTGATCCTCATCCGACCAACTGACAGTCTGCCTGACACGCCTCAAATACTTCCACTCACTATCAGTTTTAACAAGCCTGAAGGAATTCCTTCTGGCGAAACTGATCGTGAATGGCCCGCTTAACATCTCCTAGGTTTTTCCTAATCAATGTACATTATCTTTTCACAGACTTCCCTACGCTGATATTTTTGGTGGTGTGAGTGCTATGACGACTGAACATTTTAAAAAAGTCAATGGATTCAGCAACAGGTTAGTTTTATGAGTCAGAAAAGAGAGAATTTAATTATCAATATACAGTAGCGAGCATAAGTTAAGGGACAGTGAAAAAAGTTGAACATATTTGTTTATTGCAAAGGAAATAGACAACGAAAGTACGTGAAACTTAACAACATTAAAGTTAACAATACTGTGGGTATTTGGTAGAAATATCAGCAAAATCAAACAAAATATTTAGCTATTGCCATCTGAGGACGAAATAGGCACCGAACAAAAGTTAAGGTACAGTTATTAATAAACGGGTATAACCTGAATGATCTTTGGTTGAAAGACTGTTTCAATATATTAAATTGTTACTAAATGTTATCAAATTATTGGAACAAAATTATCGCCGCCATTACACCTGCTACTCGGAAACAAGCATCTCTCTGGGAAAAACGCCTATTTTTTACCATCGCAAGGATGGAAAGTCACTTTCGGAAATTGCAAGCATCATATAAAGATCTAAGAGTGTTGTGCATCACAATGTTAATTCTTTTAAAAAGTGAGCTTCAATTGATACAAAACGAAGATCAAGAAGACCACCAAAAACTACCCCCAGAGAATATCGTACCATGGTGAGACTGCATTAAGGACCGTTTCAAGACTGATGCAGGTATTTATCGCCAAATGAGTGAAATGTATGATCTCAATATGTCCAGATTTACAGTTTATAGAAGTTTGAACAGAGTAGGATTAAATGCCTGGATGCTGTATCGAAGCCTCTGATATCGAAAAAGAAACAAACTGCATGGCTTCAGTTTGCCAAGGAGCATGTCGTTTTGTCGAAGGAGCAGTGGTTCATGGTTCATTTCAGCGACGAATCTTAAGTTTAATGTGATCGGAAGTAACAGCAGAAAGTACGTTCGAGGTAATGTGGCTACCTGGAGTTTGGAAAACTGTGAAACATAAAGGCGACAGCATGATGGTCTGGGCCAATTAGCCAATGGTTAGTGCAATAAGAACTGTTCCTTAACTTTTGCTCGGTGTTCTTTTTGGTCTCTGATGGCAATAGTTGAATGCTTAGGTAAATATTTGTTCCATTTTGCTAATATTTCTAGCAAACACTCACAGTATGTGTTTCTTTATTGTTGTTAAGTTTCACGTATTTTCGCTGACTAGTTTCTTTGCAATTAACAAAAATGTTCAACTTTTTTCACTGTCCCTTAACTTATGCTCGCTACTGTATATACTGATGAAGTACACTAGGTTTATTTTTAGTTCTTGATGAGATTGAATTGTTCTATCTTACTCAACAGATTTTGGGGATGGGGAGGTGAAGATGATGACATGTTTAATCGAATCAGACGTCAGGGTTTATCTGTAACCCGATACCCTAGCAATATTGCCCGGTATAAAATGCTTTCTCACAAAGTATCGACACGTAACCCTGATAGGTAAGACTGAGGAGAATGGTGAATATCCTTTTTTCACCATTCTTGATTTGATGATGCCTCTTTTCCCGTTACTTGATATCCACTTTTCTGTTATATTAACTAAAGCTGTTAGTAACGATGCAATAATTTAATTTCCTCTCAGGCATCGGATTTTATCTGAAAATCCTAAAAAGTTCCCTACTGAAGGAGCATCAAATTGTCGCTACAAAGTTACGGAAATTGCAAAGAAGATATTGTACACCAAGATAAATGTGAAGCTTTAAATGTCAAGAGTGCGAGGATGTTTTAATGGAACAGTTCCAGTATTTAAAATATAATTAGGTCAATATTTATAAATTAACTGTGTCAATAGTCTCTTCAGAGACAGTCTTGTGAATGATATATGAAAATAGTTATATACAGAAATCTTATGGATCTTATTTGTCTTATTATTGTTTAATGCCACTATTCGGGGAGTAATAAGATGTTATCTTAAACACATTTTTTTAATAGTTTTTCTTCAGTAGCTAGTGTGATCACATGCTTGCATAAGCTCAGCTGTGCTGAGTAACTGGTTTCTGAAATAGAAGGTAACTATAATTGTTCAAATAAAAAAAAATGGTGAAAACAAATAAACAATTCATTACTTAAAAATTCAATGAATTTAGTTTATAGTATATTTATTCAAATTAAACCAAAAAGTATTACAAAGAAAGGTTAGGTAAATTGAAATTCATGAAATGTAACTAATTCCAATATTAAATTCGAAGTTTGTATTTACTTCAAACCCTCGAAGTAGACAACCTCAGAATAAACAAACTACATATTAGATAATTAGTAATTACTAACAGCATTTTGAATAGAAATAATGGCATTTTTTTATAAATTTAACTGCCCCTTTAAGCTTGCAGTCCTATGGATTGTGGGGAAATTTTTCGACTCTCTCTTCAATGAACACTAGCACATTCAGTGAACAGCTGATAAATCTGCGTATATGATTCTTAATTATTTATAGTTTCGAAGATATATCTCTGATAACATTACACTATCGGGCCAACGTCGGTAAACGTTGGTAAAGTAAGGGTTAGGTAAATTGTTTATTATTATTTGCCCAGTGCAAATGCACACTGGGCCAATGCAATGAAAACGACATTGGGCCAACGGTTGCCAAACAGCACTGGCCCAAAGAAGGAAAACATTGGTTAACCAATTCAGTGATTATTTAATATGAAAAGTTATTTTCCCGTTTTCCCCCTCCCCTGATTTTTATCTTTAAAATGTAGTTGTAGGACAGTTTTTACATTTTTAGAAGTAACTGTTGTCTTCACGTGTTCTATATAGCGTAATCTAATTAATGGTTCCCGGAAATAAGTCCACAGTAAAAATGCCCACAACTACCTAATATTAATAATATAGAAAAACATAAAGGTGTTTTAAATAAGGGAATAAGTTAACGGCAAATATTCTAAAAAACTAAAATGCAGTTGTTTTTAATATATTTTAGTATACCCAGCTAACCAAAAGCTGTTTGTTCCACGTCTTCAGACGTCTGATACCCCTCGCTATAGAGGGATTTAAGACGTGGGACGGGGAAATCAGACGTCTAACCCGCTTCATTTGCACAGGGGTCTCCCTCTGCAAGACGTCTGATCCCACATCTTGTCCCTCTCTGACAGAGGGGAACATCCACATGTCCCACGTCTTACTCCACTCCGTTTTCAAGACGTGGGACAGAGTGCGGATGTCCCTTGCTATAGAGGGAAGATTGATTTAAGACGTGGGACAGAGTGCGGATGTCCCTCGCTATAGAGGGATTCAAAACGTGGGACAGAGTGTAGATGTCCCCCTCTGTAAGACGTGGGACAGAGTGCAAATGTCCCCCTCTGTAAGACGTGGGACAGAGTGTAGATTTTCCCCTCTGCAAGGGGGAAATATCTCCCTTCTGCACAAAACTACTTCGGTTAATTGGGGTACATAAATATGTATAAGAAATAAAAAAGATCATACTAATTATTATTGCAATTTCTTACTATATTTTGCATATAGTGTATATGTACATTTGGCTGTATATCAATTAGTTTAATATTACATATTATTATATACAAATTAAATGGGAAAAAATGGAGAAAGAAATGTAGTGGCGATCTTGGGAATCGAACTCAAAACTGTAGTGTGATGTACTATAGAAGTTGGCGACGTTACCACTGAGCCATCCTGGACATGGTAGAAGTAGTATTGGAATGAAGTTTATCTAACTTGATAACTTGCGTGCTTCTTAGTTATTTTAAATAAATATAATTTAATATTCTACATTTTGGTATATTTTCTTTTTTAATGTAAATGATAAAAATATGTATAAAGTTATTTATTAATATTTGTGTATTAATAATGTTAATTAATGTTATTAACTACCTAATTACCTTTAACTGTTAATTGATATTACCTATAGTTACCTACTGGTGGTATCACTACCTTATACCTCTCTAGTTACCTACTAGCTAGTGTTTATCAATAACTACCTAGTAACCTGCAACTGTTCATCAATACCAATCTAGTACCTACTGGTGGTTATCACTACTTACCTATTACGTAGTACTAATCAGTACCTACTTAGTTACCTACAACTGTTTGTCAATACCTACTAAGTTACCTACTGGTGTTTATCAAAGCCTACCTAGTTGCCTACAAATGCTTATCGGGATCCGGAAAATTGATCGAAAACAATTGACCGAAAACAATTCATCGAAAGCAATTGATCGAATGGAAAATTGGTTGAATGGAAAATTGATCGAAAGGAAAATTGGTCGAATGGAAAATTGATCGAAAGGAAAATAGATCGAATCGAAAGGAAAATTGATCGAAAGGAAAATTAGTCGAATGGAAAATTGATCGAAAGGAAAATTGGTCGAATGGAAAATTGATCGAAAGGAAAATTGATCGAACAACAATTGATCGAATGGAGAATTGACCGAAACAAAATTGATCGAAAATGATATTGGATCTATTTACACTAATTGACAATGATAACTAAAACCATGGATTACAAAGGAAACTTACTTGCAATATATTACAGCTAGTAGCTAGATCTTAATACCATGATTTATATATAATAATAATAATCTATAAAATAATAATACATAATAATAATTTTTGTAAAAGATTTCTTCAATCAACTGTTTTTCTATAACAGAGAATTATATGCTTTGAAATATATCTAATTTGAAGAACTTTATGTTTTCTTAGTTCTAGAAATTAGGTAGTTCTAGATAACTTGTGAAATGAAAGTTAAATAATTAATTAATTTAGTATAGGTTTAACGTCTGTTTCGGAACCAAAAGTCATATCACATCACTGACGGCAAAAGAGAATTAAATACAAGAGATAGGAAGAAGCAGTCAGAAAGGAAAATGGATTCGTGAACAAATTCACTTAACACCGTCGATGTCAAGTTAGTACTTTGTGAGTGCAGTCACTTACCAAGGAATGTAACAAAATGGGACACTAAGCACCGGTTACTGCACTCACAGATGGTAGAAAAAAATGAAGCTGATCTATTCGATCAATTTTCCTTTCGATCAATTGTTGTGCGATCAATTTTCCTTTCGATCAATTTTCCATTCGACCAATTTGCTTTCGATCAATTTTCCTTTCGATCAATTTTCTATTCGACCAATTTTCCTCTCGACCAATTTTCCTTTCGATCAATTTTCCATTAGACCAATTTTCCATTCGATCAATTGCTTTCGATAAATTGTTTTTGATCAATTTCCCTAGACCCCTGCTTATCAATACCTAATTAGTTACCTTCTTGTGTTCATCAATGCCTACCTAGTTGCCTACAACTGTTTATAAATACCAATCTAGGTCCTAGTTACCTACTAGTATTCATCAATACCTACCTAGTTACCTACTAGTGTTGATCAAAACCTACCTAGTTACCTACTAGTGTTCATCAATACCTACCTAGTTACCAACTAGTGATCATAAATAATACCTAGTTACCTACAACTGTTTGTCAATACCTACCTAGTTATCTACTAATGTCTATCAATTCCAACCTAGTTACCTACAACTGTTTGTCAATACCTACCTAGATACCTATCAGTGTTTATCAATACTTACCTAGTTACCTACTAGGTAGTGTTCATCAATCACTACCTACTTACCTACTACCTAGTATTATTCATCAATGCCAAACTAGATTCCTACATCTGTTTATCAACAGCTACCTAGTTATATCTAATGGTGTTTACGAATACCTACCTAGTTATGATACGTAAATAAAGCTTGAGAATGAACTTGCTACAATATGTATCGATATTTTTACCATTAAGATTGCACCACGATTCAATATATAACTTTTTCCCGCGTAAAACAGACGAGGGACATCCCATGTGGGACAGAGAGGGACATCCCACGTGGGACAGTGAGGGACATCCCGCGTGGGACAGAGAGGGACATCCTACGTGGGACAGAGAGGAATATCCCACGTGGGACAGAGAGGGACATCCCGCGTGGGACAGAGAGCGACATCCCTCGTGGGACAAAGAGGGATATCCTGCGTGGGACAGAGAGGGACATCCCGCGTGGGACAGAGTGGGACATCCCGCTTGTGCAAGACGTGGGACGTGAGTAGGATTTCAGATGAAATTCCCTGTCCCTCTCTGTCCCACGCGGGACAGAGAGGATATGGTTAGCTGGGTAAGGTTTAACGTCAGCTTTCAGCCATTTCAACTATATTGCCGACGTCAAAAATAAATTTAAAAAAAGTACTGGAAGAAGCAGTCAGATAGGAAAGTAGCTCCATGAACATTGATCATTTCACTTACTACAGTCGGTGACAAAGCTAATGGATGCCAAAAAAAAAACTCCATGAATGTAGTCATTTAACAAGGAATGTGACGAAAAAGGCACAAGCACCAGTGGTTGCTCTCACGAATGGAAGAGGAAAATGAAGAGGTGATAGTAGATGAAGCTTCGAGCCTACCTAAAAACAATAATCTAAGACCTCGTGGTTGAAGAGCATAACCCTAGCGCTATCCTCTAGACTCTAGAGGATAGCGATAGGGTTATGCTCTTATTATTGCAAGAGAATTAAGGGGGTTCCAAACTGTTGTAATTTGGATTATATGTTATCTTCTCTATCATATTTATCATTATCAAACACTACTTGAAGCTTTACACTCTAGAGCTAGAGTGTAAAACTTCAAGTAGTGTTTGATAATGATAAATATGATAGAAAAGATAACATATAATCCAAATTACAACAGTTCGGAACCCCCTTAATTCTCTTCCATTCACCTCAAACAGCTTCAGGATAGAGCCCTTGTGGTATAATATAATTGAAATGGTAAATTTATATACTATAAAATCAAATTTCAACAAGTATACAATTAATCTTAGTGATGAAGGCTTTCAAAATAAGACAAAAGGTGCAAGACATAGAAAACTAATTGAATATTCGTGCATTTGTAAACTTATGCCCTTATTTGAAACACCTTTATGTTTTTCTGTATTTTAAAAATTATGTACTGTAGTTGTGGGCTTTTATACCTGTGGGCTTTTTTCCTTGTGGGCATTTTTCCGGTCACCCTAATAAATACACCTGTTATATGAAAATAGTACTGGCCGTAGACATATACATGACATCGGCAACGTTAAGTATTGCCAGTACCAATAAGTCGTTTATACGTGGTTATACTGTTCAGGGCAGGTTGACTTCCGTGAGTTGGGCCAACGTCGGGCCTTTGCTGGCCGAATACACCAAGACCGGCATGACCATGAATTAAATAGTTACAAGGATATTTGCACTCGACAGAAATACCGACAAAGAAAAAGGAGGTGACGTCACTTGGAATACGATTTCAAGGTTCTTGTATTGTTTACTTTTAGTCTATATCTAACTAGTCAGCTATAATGCCTATTCAATGCAGTGTATTTGTATGTTATCACTTATTTGTATTGCTTTAATTCATGCAAATATCAGAATTTGAGTTTATAAAAAAATTTCAACTATATATATTATAGTTGAATGTATTCTATAATATATCCAATTCTGTAGCTTAATACTAGCTTCACAGAATACAGCTACTATCTACTTAATTCTATACAGTTTTCTTTTTTTATTCATTCCTTAATTAAAGAAAATAAGAAATCCGCCGACAAATATTAATTATATATATATATATTTCACCATATCGATTTTATCGTGATAAATAGTTCATATACCTACATTTTTATATTAGAATTTACTCTGTATAGTTCTTCAATTTCAATCATTGTTGGAGAATACACAATCGATCGTAGACGACACAAATCCAATTATTATTGAATATCATCTGAGCCATGAATTAAATAGTCTAACTATTTAATTCATGATCTGAGCTAAATTTAATAAATGATTTCAGTATTAGGTATATATATAATTAAGTAAATATTTAAGAAGTAAAAGAGGAAATAATTGTCATCTGTCCGATATTCTATCTCAATACTTTACTTACTTTGGGTACTAAATTATTCTTCATTAGTGAAGAATCAGGAAGAATCACCTGAATAAATAGCAATCCTTTTTCACATGATGATATAATTTAATATATATAATAATTTTAATAGAAATGCATTCCTATAATAAGCAAATGTTTGTTAATTGTATTTATAATTTTGCTTCCTATGGTGCAATTTCATTTTTTTCTCCTATTGTGTAGAAATAACTAAAAAAAAATAACTAAGTGTATCATTAAATTTAATTTTTTATAAAAAAAAATTTCGTATCACTGAAATTTCAATCTGAGGCACTCGAAAAGAAACTTCTGCCCACCCGTGGTATAGACAGTAGGAACATGACAAAAGGAAAGGGAATAGGGAAAGAGGAAGGAATTGAAATGGAAAAATAAAAGAGAAATAGATACAATGAAAAGCTCATTGAGTGGTGAGAATGTCAGTGAACTGGTAAAACAGGGAGAGAAGGTAAAAGAAGAAATGGAGAGACTGAAGTTTGAAATAGCTAGTATGGCAATACAGAATAAGGGAACGAGGGGAGAGGAGGAAGATGGAGGAGATAGAGTTAAAACTGGAAGATCTAGAAAAAGAAAAGCGAAAGAAAAATGTAGTGATCTTCAATTTAATAGAGTCAAATAGCCAGGAAACAGCTGAACGCTACAACGAGGATGAAAAGTTATGTAGGACTCTGTTTGAGGAGGAGTTGGATATCATGCACACAAATATTATCAATATGATAAGACTGGGTAAGAGGATGAAAGATAACAGTCGTAGCACCAGACCACTGCTGGTAAAGCTGGGTGGTGAGGAGGAGAGGAGTGAAATACTGAGGAGAACGAAGGAACTGAAAAACTCGACAAGATTCAGAAAAGTTTACATCAACAGAGACATGACAGCAAACGAAAGAGGGGTGGACAGGAAGCTGAGGGAGGAACTGAAAGAGAGGAGAAACGCAGAGGAGGGTGCCTCTTTTGTCACCAGGAGGAGTAAAAATGTAAAGATTGATGGAGGAGAAGATAGACGAAACAACAACGATGTGGCTAATAAGGGAGGGGCAAGACCAAAAGTGAGAGGACAGAAAAATTTTCATGGGGGAATGTGAGGGGGATACAGAGACATTGGGAGGGGGGCCACCAGGGGTTATCTGAATCCTGGCAATGCGCGAGTGGAAATGATGGAGAGACGATGAAGGGGGTGTTTTGTATAAGATTGATGAATGTGCAGGGTTTGAGTAGCGGGAATAGTGTAGAAATATTGGATATGGTGAATGAGAACATGTTCTTGTGTCTAACTGAAACTCAAAAGAAGGTGGATGATGTTAGGATTGAGGGAGGAATAAGGATATTACAGAGTACGAGGGAGATGCCAGACAGAAGAGGAGGAGGGCTGGTCTGCGCATATAAAGAGAATAGTAATATAGAGTTTGAGAAAAAAAAAGAGAAGAGAAATATTACACATAAAGGGAAGTTTTGGGAAACTTGAGTGGACATTGGTGTTGGTATATTTGAGGACGGGTAATGATGAGGAAGTTGAACAGTTTAATGAAGAAATAGTGAGGGAATGTGAAAACATAGTGGAAGCAGTGGGGGAGGGGTGCTGGTGCTGGGGGATTTTAATGGACATTTAGGGTACCAGGTGGAAAATAGGAATGGAAAGTTGGTCAACATATTTATTGAGTAAAATGATATGATTTTGCTGAACTGTGATGAAAAATGTGAGGGGATATAAAGATGGGAGAGAGGGGAACAGAAAAGTGCGATTGACTTGGTGATGTTGAATGAGAGACTGTACGGGAGATTCTTGGAAATAAAAATAGATGAGATCAGGGAGGTGACTGAAGTTTCAGACCTCTGTGTAGTAGATACTTACTTGAGAGTAGAGATGAGAGAGGAGGGAAGTGAGACTGAGCAATGGCATGAAGCAGAGTACTATAAGCTTACAGAGGAAAGGAATGGAAAGTTTAAAGCTGGAGTAGAGGAGGAGTTGTTAAGAGTGGAAGAGATGAGCATAGAAATAATAAATGGTATTTTGAGAAAGGTAGCTGATAGGACACTGAAGACAAACTATAGGAGGAAAGTTGGAAGGAGTTGGAAGATAGAACAACCGTGGATGAAAGAGAAAGTGAGGAAGAAAATAAAGAGAAGAAAATTGAACAAGGAACACAGAAACTGGACAGGAGTGGAAGGCAAGGAGGAGGCGTGGAGGAGGTATACAATGCAAAAAGAGAAAGTGGCACAAATGATAGCGAGAGAAATGAAACTACATGAGGAGAGGTTGGCGTCAAAAATAAAGAATGGCAATAGAGGTAAAGATCTCTGGAAAAGAATCAACAAACTAAGAGGAAAGGAAGAGAAATGAGAAGATCTGAAAATCTACAGCGTGGAGAGACGTATGTTGGAGAGGGAGGAGTTGAAAGAGGTCAGGGATTTCTGGCAGGCGATATATAAAATGCATCCAAACAGAATGGGAGAAATGTGGACAGAGGAGATCAGAGGAAGTTATGATGAGGAACTTGAACTTAGAAGGAGACAAGAGAGAGGGGAGCAAGAACAAGTGAGATTGGATCTACCGAGAATTGTGCTAGACCGCTACAGATATGTGAAAGTGTTGGACGTAGAAGTAGAGAAGGAAGAAATAAAGAAAGTGATAAAGAAGTTATAAAACAGAAGTGCAAGAGGAGTGGATGGACTTTAGCCGGAAATGTATAAAATAATGGGAAAAAGCGATGAATTTCTGGAGGGAGTGAAGAATAGCTATAGAAGAGTGATAGAGTCGGAGGAGATTCCGGAAAGTTGGAAGAGGTCAAGGACAGTATTGTTAAAGAAAAAGAAGAAATCAACAGCGGCGGCCCTCAGACCAATAGCAATGACAGACGTTCCATATAAAATGATGATGCCGGTGCTTTGAGATAGAATTGAGGAACATATAGATGTGAATTGGATGAAGATTGATGAGCAGATAGGTTTCACATCAGGAGGAATGATCGAGGACAATTTGTATGTTCTGCAGGAGTGTGTCCGTGATGTGTATAGGAGGAGGGAGGAGTTGGTATTGGTAGCGGTTGATTTCAAAAAGGCGTATGATTCAATTGCTGGGGGTGTTGATGTAGTACAGGGTGGAGGGAAGAGTGATAGAATTGTTCAAGGAGGTATATTGCGGGGATAGGACCAGAGTGGAGTTGGGATGTGAGGGTGCCGTGGATATGGAAGTGGAGAGTGGTATTCGACAGGGGTGTACTGCATCGACAGTTTTGTTCTAATTGATTACACATAAGATATTTGAAGCTTTGAGAGGGAAGATGTGAGGAGTACAGGTGGGGGATGTGAGAGTGAGAAGTTTGTTTTATGCGGATGATAGGTTGCTGTTGGGTGGAAGTGTGGGAGAAGCGGAGGAAGGTATAGAAGAATTGAAGAGAGTGGCAGGAAGATACGGATTGGAGGTGAATACAGGGAAGAGCCAGTGCATAACGTTGTTTAATGTAAGAGGTGAGGTGAATGAAATAGCAGGTATGGCAGTGGTGCAAGAAATTAGCTACTTGGGGGTGAAAATTGAGAATCGGAAGAATATGTTTGAAGGGCAGAGAAAGGATATGGTGAACAAGTCAAAATGGAAGAGCCACTGAGTATATATAGGTATGGAGATAGCATGCCATGCAAGGAAAAGTGATGCAAAAAAGTGGCGCCATGGGCGTGTCTTCCTCCAATGCATCCATGCCACTCGGTGCAATGGGGTTGTATGCCCCTCCTCCAATGCTCAGTACTAATCGAGTAACAGTCGAGGGAGGTTTTGCTGTTCCATACTGTTTGTAGCTATCGCAATTTTGATAAAAAATTATTAACCAATAGCGATAATTGTGATGATATTTCATTTCTGAAAACATATTGTTTACTAATTGTCGCAATTGGTGAGATTTAGAAAATATTACTTTTTATACTTGGCTTCTCATTCAATTTTATTACATTTATATCAAAATGTTAATTAAAAAGGTTCAACTATCCTAATTTTTTTATTCACAACTCAATTTTAACACTACTTTTTGGTTTAGAGGATAATGCTAAGGCAGGCTTGCATGCTTCATTTACTATCTCTTCTCATTTTCCTGTTAGAGTTTTTGCTAGGTAGGAATTTAGGTTTCATTTACTTAACATCAACTCTTCATTTTCCTCTTCCATCTTTCCCATTCCACATTCTTTTTAATTAACACGTTCTCCGCGTATGCTCATTTGCAATCAAATCCGCTATTGCGTCACATTTGTTTTTGATATATTAGCCAGTGCACAGCTTGGCAGAGTCAAGAAAGGAAATGAGTGTGTAGTCATATATTATTACAGTAATTTGAAACAAAAAAAACTCGTGGTACAAATATGGTACAATACGCAAATAGAAGGAACTTGTTAAAGTATATTGCGTATTGTACCATATGTGTTCAATGTGTTTTATAGGCTTATCTCGCGATGACTAGTGTGTTCTTTTATTTTTTATTGCTTTTCGTGTTATAAACTAGTATATAAACCATTAATTCTTTGTCCATTGGTTTCAACATCATGGAAGCTGGGTCGTTTTACGGAAAACAACGAAACACAAGTAAAATGGTTCATTTTCCCTCGCAAGATCATCACTGTTCTTTTTCCAGAGAAAGAGGATGAAAATGAATTTGAAAGTGATTTTTCGGGTGGGGAATTTTCGAAAGAACCTTTAGTACTAGAATCTAGTGATTCTGATGATGATTTTGGTGAGGATACATCAACTACTATCTCTGCGAATCCTATTTCATCCCAAGATGATGAGCCACAAAATTTGGATGAAGAAAAAATGAATGACAATCAGTGACTGCAAGAGATTTCCTTCTTAGGAGATGAACAATTTATGGTTTATTTTGTAAAATATTGTTCAGTTTGTAGAAATTCAAGTTTATATCGTATGCATTATTATGTTTTGTTCTCTGAGTATTATTAATATTTCATTAATTTTGAGGAAAATATATTTTCATACTTTATGAATTGTTCAAATGTTTCGTTTTTTGATCGATTTTTTTTCCTAATATAGAGGATGAATATATTTGTACAATTGGAAATGACTAAATTAAATATTTAGTTTCGTTATTTATGAATTTTTGTAATTTTAGGAAAAAATAAATTTCTAATTTAGAAAATGTTCTAAGAGGACAATAAATTTGTTTTGATAGTTATACCTTACATTTTTTGAAACATCTGAAATCTATTTATGTATTCCTAACCCTGGAATTATCAAATGAACTTAAGTTTTCATGTGTATTCCATTCATTCAAATGTATGTAAATTTGCTGACTTGGGCCACATGTGTACCAATACGCGATTGTGGATAGTACCTCATGGTACAATACGCGGGGAACGTGTTAAGTAACTGATTTTCTTCATACCTGAGTTGGCCAACGAATCGTGGTTGATGAATTTGTTCACGGAGCCACTTTCCTTTCTGACTGCCTCTTCGAGTCCCTTGTATTTAATATTCTTTTGATGTTAGCGATATAGCTTTTGGTTCCGAAACAGACTTCAATTCTTTGAGTCATAAGATTTGAGAATAAATAAAGTATCAAGTTGCATAGGTGGTTTTTATCATTATATTATTAAACTCAATAGTACTGAATGTAAATGAAAATAATAAGCTGCATTATAAGGTGGGATACATTTAATCCCACCATGCAACTTGTGTTCATGAATGATATTTTTATGACGGTTTACATATTATCCCACCATGTAACATATGTAACAAAAAGGGTAAGTTAAACCCCTTACATATATATTTATTGTGTTTGAAAATAAAATACTTTTATTTATTATTTACTTCCGTTGTATGGTAATTAATACATTTATTTTCTCCATGCTGATCAGATGTCAACAAGAGTTATAAGTAATTTTATATTTTGCATTCAATCTAATAGAATAATCAAGGCGTGACGTCACACTAAGTTTCTGGACATACGTGTATGGGCCATTGCTTTTTTTTTAATAATTTAATTGAATCTCAGAGTTTCGTGCAATAAATTAGTCCAAAATAGTCAGTAGCATTGTTTTTCTTTCTGAGAAGCATATGCTTTGACCCATGGATAAATTCTTATATTTTTTATGGTTTAACAGTTTTTTGTTGTTGTGAATTTATTATGATTTGAGCATACATTCTCTCTGTTTATCTTGTTATTACTGTAATAAAATTATAGTTTTAGTGAGATGTCAAAGCAAAGTTAGTAATCAAATCATACACTTTTTAATCATAGAAATTTTCTGTATTTGTATGGTAACTATTAAATCTTTAAAAAGCAGGGTTTCGAGAAGTGCATGCGGTAGAGTCTCACACGCACTTCCTCTCCTTTCCGTGCATTCTGTTAAGGGGACCGAGCCAGCGATTTTGTACTTTTTAACCCCAATTTTTTTTTCTTCTTAAAGGTCCCCTCCAAGTTTTTTTTTATTACTTTATTCAACGAGGCTAATGTTTCTTATTATTTTACTGCAAACCCCATAAAATTTGATAGCATATTTTTAATTTTACATGTTTTCAAAGATTTTTATAATCCAAACTCTACAAAACCTACTTCACTTCCGACTTTCTAATTTTCAGTCTGAAGAAAAAGAATGTACACCATTTGTTTTGATTGTCAACTAGGTATTTGGTTTAATAAATCTATTTATTATTCGTTTAAAGGTTTAACAATTAACATCTCAAAAGAAGGCTAAAAACGCATTTTTTGTTTAAAAATATAAATTTGAAATCAAAACAAAGAGTGTACAATCTTCTTTCTCAGCGTCAGGTTGGAGATTCGCTCGATTGTTGCTCACAGAGTAATAAAAAACTTTAAAAGCAAATAATAAAATATATACTGAACCGAATTGTATGCAGAATAATGATCGTAGACCTTAGTTCTATAATATTATGTAATAAACTCATTTTTTTCCCGGAGCCTGGAGAGGACCTTTAATGTATTCCTATAACACTAAGGTAGGTTTATGTAAAATTTGATAACGCTACCTACCCCCAAGACAGCGGGGGAGAGGTTAGAATAGGGGTCAATTGCAGGGAGATGTGGGTAAGGAGTGTCATCAGGTGGCGCCTGATGATACCCGCACCCTTGAGGGCGAAATACCGGGACTTGAGAGCCCGTGGGGAATTTGTGCCAAACACAAAAAAAAAATTAAAAAAAAAATATTATTTTTTCTTACCATTGCTCTCCTGAACAGTTGCAAATATTTGAACTTTCCTTTTCAATTTTTTCAAAATCTCAAACAGTTTTGAAGTTACGGCTTAGCGGTTTTTTGCAATCGATGCTTCTGTAAATGGTCTCCAAAATGTTGGAATAGATTTTTGATTGTGAACATCATTAAAAAAAAAAAAAACTTTTTTTTTGCAATACGTGAAAAAAATTTTGTTTCGATTTTTTTTTTTTTTTATAAATCTGTTGCGCCATTTTGGAGACCATTTACAGATGCATCGAATGCAAAGAACCGCTGTACCCTAACTTCAACACTTTGGAAGAAATAGGTTTTTTTCGAAATTGGTTCAAAATAATTGAAACTCGTGTAACTCGTTTTAAATTCGTCATATCGAAAAATTTCTAGAAACAACACCCCCAGTAGAATTCAATTTTATATATGTGAACAAAGTTTCACAACCGTAGCTTCAATAATAAAAAAAGTTTTTCAAAAGCTGGGTCGGTCCCCTTAAACTGATGTGAGTGGCGCCATTGGTTTAGACTACAGTATAAAAAATATACATATTAATGACAATAGTGATAAGTTGTGACAATTTTGGTTTTAGAGTGACGTCACGTACACTAAACGTCTCGACTGTCACTACATATTCTATTTACTGGTACACGCCCATCGCGCCACTTTTTGACATCTCTTGTTCCGCTGCTATCTTTATATACACTCATTGGGATGAGCACTCTCTATCTTTATATACACTCATTGGGATGAGCAACCTGATCTATTCTGTTAATGAGAAGAGTTGCCACAAGGTATTAATTGGAAAGAATTATTGGAACGGTTGTTTTACCGAGAGTGCTGTATGGTGCGGAGCTTGTGGAACTGAGGTGAGGAGATATGGACGTTATTCAGAGGGAAGAAAATGCATAAATGAGGAGAATGTTGTGGGCATCTAGAGGGGTCCCAGAAGACATGAAGTAGAAACGAAAAAGATATGTACGGTCTAAGCTAAAAGATAGATATTCGATTTCTCGTTTAGTCGATTTGATTACTTGAAGATTTCTAAAAGAGATAACTGTGCACCGCGATTCTATATCTAATAGAAATCTATTTTGAAGCGAAATCTCTTTCAATCATCTATGTTTTAGCAATACAATTCCTGGTATCTTTTCTCTTCCAATAAGCTATCTTTCCATAATATTCTCCTTGTTTCCTTTAATTATGTACTATCCCAAAACAATTAGAAAACATTGAAAATACAGAGACTAAGAAAAAGGAGATGGGGAAGTTAATCATTTATATTTAATTTTTTATCATAACCAACGACATAATCAAATTAATTATAGAATCTGAAATACATGAAAGATAAACGATTTACACCTACCGATTTAGAGAGGAAATTAGCCGCTGTACCGAATTAATTCATATTAATGAAAATTTGAATGATGAAAAAGTGATAGTAAATGAAGCCCACCAAGGTAACTTTAAAATTAAAGAGGAATATGAAGAGGTAATTGCAAATGATGAGTGTACCTAACACTGAAATTTAAGACCTCGTAGTTGAAGAGAATAACCCTAGCGCTATCCTCCAAAACTGAGTGTAGCGTTAAAAACTACAATCATGTGAAAAAAAAACAATATATACTTAATCCAAATTACAACAGTTCTGTGCTCAAGAGACGCCCCTCCTCCTCTTCCTTTCACCACAAACAGTTTCCGGATAGAGCGCCTAAGGGGGGAATTGAGAGTGCAAACAGACAGAAAAGCTACAAACTTAAAGCTTTATCCTCGTGAACTAAGAATCTGAAACACACATAACTGATTACAAGGAACAGCTAGCTAGGTGACCAAAAATTAACAAGCTGGTGAACGCTGTTTCATGCTCTCCTTTGCTATAGGCTATAGCTCTAATCAAAACAATTGCCACACCCGAATCACTCAAAGAATACTGAAACCAAGGAAGTTATATATAGTACAGGAAGTATAATACTGTGTCTCTGATATATTTTAAAGTCTGTCGTCCAGTTCACTCCTGATGCAGTGTTGAGCTTGCGAACACAAAGACAATATAAGATAGACGCTCAACTCGATGTTATAAAATACAGAGCATGTTTGCACTGACGTCAGCACTCTGACCCAACTTCTAGCCAATCAGTTAATGTATACCTACAACTTGGTGTCTTCAAAGACAATATTTTACCTACATAGGTTAATACTTGCTTAGTTTACCTAGTTATGATTATTCTTCGTTAAAAAGGGGGTAGATTACTAGATTATGTTTAAAATACTAAGTTGAACCACATATGCGATCTTGTAGACTTAATTAATATAAAGTAATTACTAATTAGTTATGTAATCCCTAATCAGTAGAGGGAGGATTGATTTATATTTATAACGATTAGATTAAAGATTATCCCCCTGTGAATTTCAAGGTGGGGCGGGGGTCGTACAATTATTATTGTTTGGTGTGACGTATGCTACTGATCGCTTCTGATTGGTTGTTAATATTCTTGCATGTGCCCTATTAAGTTTAGCGTCTATCTTATATTGTCTTTGGCGAACACTATAGCACATTCTGTGAACAGCTGATATTTCTGAGTACGAATTTTACTTAATTATAGTTTCGAAGATAATATTGCTGATAAAAATGTACCTCAAGATCCTTTTTATTGAATTAAAATGATTTATAGGTTATTATTTAAGCAATTTATGAATAATAAATGGTTAAATTGATCAAAACTGGAGTTTGCAAAATTAGCGGGCACACCACCTCACTACTAAAATCACACTAATTATAAGAGGCCGTTGAACTCACATTAAATTCACAGTAGTGACAAAGACAATATAAGATAGACGCTCAAATCGATGCTATAAAATAAAGAGCATGTTTGCACTGACGTCAGCACTTTGATTCAACTTCTGGCCAATCAGCGTTAATGTATACCTACAACTCAGTGTCTTCAAAGACAATATGGTATCTACATAGGTTCATAGTTTTATACTTGCTTGGCATGGAAGTACTAGTAGAAGGAAGCGGTGTAACGGCTAACCAACAACGTATAAGCGGGACCATAGTGTTAACACCTTGTTGTTAGCAATTAGTCAAGTGAGCTTCCTTGTCTCACTTCGCTTCAGTCAAAACAGCTTCTTTGGTGTCTTGTTGTTGTTCTGCTGTGTCGTGTGGTGACGTCACAACACACATATGACGTCACCCTAGCGACAGACTGACAGTTCAGGGAGCATTCGCACACGACTCAGTGACGTATCTAGTACGCGCTCCACCAAATGCTTATTCAAGTCATTAACATTGCATCTGTTGCCTAAATATTCATCAATTAATCTTCTTACATCAGTTAAATGTCCAAAAATGAGAAAATTATTGAGCAAAATGATCAGATACCTAAAGTATTTTGAAGAATAATGTGTAAGTTAACATCAGCTGTTGTGCTAACGAGAACCGTTACTCAATTTACTCAGTCAGGTCTGAGATAGACACATACGCGTGCACTCACCTTCATGTCTAAATTGAACTGTGACCAGGCGGCTAAAGCCCCGTCCAGACGCTCCGACAAATGCCCAGATTTCTCTGAAATCTTGTGTTCGCGAGCAAATTTGTCCGCGATATGGCAGGCAAATTTGTCCCCGATCACAAGAATCGAAACTGTCAGTGACTTTCAACATGTTGGACAAATTTGTCCACGAACAAGTGTTTGCGACTGTTATTTAAATGAATATTTGTGATATATGGAGTATATTTGATAATTACTCTCAATTTAGATATGAAAGATTGAATTCATTATTTAGTAGTCTATTTAAATTATTTGATTGAGATTTTTGTAAACAAATTTAAATAATTGTTTGTATTTTTTAGAATAGATGTGATTACTTATTTACAATTATACATATTAGTTACTGACTAGGGTAAGTTCCGAGTTATCGAACAGTTCCACGTTTTCGGACACGTATTATAAATACTATAGGTAGCTATTTTGATTATCATTTAACTCTCATTGTAATCATTAGTTTTTCTTTCTTACTTTTCTGTAAATGTGGAACCGTCCCATAACTTGGTACTTACCCCTATAAATAGGTATGAATTATTTGGTTGTTTTTCCTAATTTTACTAGGTTAGTAGGTACCTACCTAACTAGTAAACATACAGTATTCTATTTAAGGCTTATAGGAAACAGTATTTAGAAGTGAGCGTAAAGCGTATAGGTATACGTACGTAGATAATGGAAATTTAAATTTTGATAGACCTTTCATGATCTACGATAACTCCCACTTTGCGATCGAGTACTAGGAGTGTCTGATTACCGAGACGTTTTTCTAGATAGGTACTAGGTATTATACTATAAGTAACTCAGGTTAGATATCTAGGTAAATATTTATATTAGGTATATATTATATAATCGGCTAGATAAAATATCTAGATAAATATTTATATTACATATCGTCTAGTTATCTAATTATGCATTTATATTATATAATCAGCTAGGTAGGTACCTGGTACCTCGGTGAGAAATTATATTTTACATCGGATAGGTACCTAGGTAATCATTTTTTAAATCCATGCTTGTTTCTAAAATAGCTAAATTCCCAGCTAACCAAAAGCTGTTTGTCCCACGTCTTAAGACGTCTGATACCCCTCGCTATAGAGGGATTTAAGACGTGGGGCAAAACGTGGGGCGGGGGACATCAGACGTCTTGCAGACGTCTAACCCTCTTCATTTGCACAGGGGTCCCCCTCTGCAAGACGTCTGATCCCACGTCTTGTCCCCCTCTGACAGAGGGGGACATCCACCTGTCCCACGTCTTACCCCACTCCGTTTTCAATACGTGGGACAGAGTGTGGATGTCCCTCGTTATAGAGGGATTCAAGACGTGGGACAGAGTGCGGATGTCCCTCGCTATAGAGGGAAGAGGGAAATAAGACGTGGGACAGAGTGGGAATATCCCCCTCTGCAAGACGTGGGACAAAGTGTGGATGTCCCCCTCTGCAAGACGTGGGACAGAGTGCGGATGTCCCCCTCTGCAAGACGTGGGACAGAGTGCGGATGTCCCCCTCTGCAAGACGTGGGACAGAGTGTGGATGTCCCCCTCTGCAAGGGGGACATATCTCTCTCTTGGCTCAAACTACTTCGGTTAATTGGTGTATATAAATATGTATAAGAAATAAAAAAAGATCATACTAATTATTATTGCAATTTCTAACCATATTGCATATAGTGTATATGTATTATCAGGGAAATTGTGAATACAATTAGAATATTAATTACAAAAACCGTGGATTTTTCAGTCTATATTTTGAGATATGGCACCGTTGCTTTGGATAAGCCCCGCCTTTTTGTAGTAACTAAAAATGATGCCAATAAGTTAATAGTAAATGACAATAAAGATACCAATTAGTGAATTTTGCTGCATATTCAAAGATGGTATCAATTAAATTATGTTGTTTATTAATATTTGAACATACACTTTAATGAATTATTTTGGTGAATAAGTTTCAAATTCTTTATAAATTCTTTCGAAATCAATTAAATTAAATTCGTAGCATCGATATTATATTTTACAACTCTTAGCACTCAATAGCAATAGCTCAATATAACTAAGAGACTATCAAAGGCAGGATATCTTAAACAAAATTAATAAGAATAATTCTTTCGATCAAATTATATTACACCTCTGAAAAATGATCGAAATACTGCAAATCTATCAAAATTACAGGTGTCATAATTTAAGCAGTGTAGTTTATGGTCAAATTTACCAAAGGTTCTATTTGTAATATTTTATTATTCACAATTTCTTTAAATGTATATTATATAATCCTTAAACTTGTTTTTATTTCAGGTATATCATTCATGAACTACATCACTAGTTGGGCTGTGCACAGTCGTAAATTTTATCGTATTTATTATTTATAACGCTACTTGCAGTTTTATAGTATAGCGCTAGGGTTATGCTCTTCAACTACGAGGTCTTACAATTTTGTGTTAGGTAGGACAGCAGGCTTAAAACTATCACATCTTCATCAATTCATAAGTGAAGGCACCGGTGCTTGTGTCATTTTTATCATATTCCTTTATAGTAGCTTTTCTTTATCCATGATTTCAGCCACAGACTGATAGTTACTAGTTAGTGACTTTATTCATTGAGCCACTTTCCATTATGACTGCTTCTTAAAGTTCCTTGTGTTTATTTTGCCTTTTTTTTCCGATGTTACGTGAAACCACCAATTTCATAATGTAAATTTAATCACAGAATTCTTGGATTTGAGATTTACTTCAAAGGAACAGAAATTGAAGATATTATTTTATGTATTTATTTTGCAATCATCTAAGAAAAAGGTATGGAGACTTTAGAATCAGAAATCCAATATTAACCTTGTCCCTATGATATTCTGATCTGGCAACTGTCCTTGTAGAGTCGTAGACGATCGTAGGAGTTTTGTAGTATTCCGAGTAATTGTGTATGATGCTGAAATTTCATCAATTTTCCCAATTATTAGCAAATGTGCAACACCTAAGAATGGCAATTTTTATTTTTGAAATCTTCATCTATAAATCTATAACTATTGACCTAGATCATAGATAGTTTTGAAATATGCATATTTAAGGTTACACTATAACAAATGAGTAATGACCTAGATTTAGACATTTAAATTCATTGATCTTAATTTTTCAATTGGCAGCTATACAATTATAATGTGTGGAAAAGAAAAAGGCATCTACCAAATTTACAGACTTGGAATTTAATATATGTTTAGTTCTATTTAGCCGATATTAAAGCTGAGCACAATAGGATATTAGACTTCTATTTAGTAGTGGATTCAATTTTAATTTAATTCGAATGCAGATTAAATAACTTACTGAAGAATAATTTATTTACTGAAGTAAGTTAAGATTTAGTTTCATAAAACTGGGACATTAAAATCTACCCAGAAGAGATTCTATAGGTGCCTCGAAAACTATATAGGGTGTACGGAGGTGGGCACAGCGCGGTTACTTTTGTGCTAATGTATCGGTAGCGGCAACGCTGCTACTTTTTTCAGAAGCGCTAGATTTTTTGCGCTACAGCGCTGCCGCTTCTTTTAAAATCAAAATGTTATCCGAGTAGTCTAGATAAAAGTCTATACAAGTGCGCAACCCTAGCTAGAAAGTTATCTGAGTAGTCTAGATAAAAGTCTATACAAGTGCGCAACCCTAGCTATGATAGCTAATCAGTTGTAAGTGATATTCAGACAAATCCGCGCAGTGCGACCAACTGATATACAAACAATGATTCATAGTACGACCATAACAATGATATGCAATGTGAATATTTGATATTAAGTCAAAACCGCCTAATACGATCAACTTACATATCGTCTTACGCTTTTATGCAGATGTATTTATTGCAATAAAATGGGTTTACCTCACTGTTTTTTTCTTGAAATGTTCAGGAAATGTGCATTTACATTGCGAGTAACTTTAAAAAAAATTGAAAGTAATACAAATATTATTTCGGATGCTACAATCACTTTCCTAAAAGTTATTCATTTTCAGTGTACCAAGCATAACACTAAAATTGTATCGATAAAAGTATTAAATAATTCCATATGTATTGTAATTTTTTTAACAATAGCGTTCATGTGTAGTTTAATTGCTAATTTTAAGTCAATATCCAGTTTGATTTCCCCTCTTTTCCACCATTTCAAAAAAATGCTTATTCATCAAATTTGTCAATTTCTGAATTGTATCAGACGTTATCGTCTTACAAGAGTCTTCAGTATCCTTCCAGAGCTCATCTTTCGACGAGAGCTGACGTTTTCTTTCATACCCATTCTACTTCAGGATGGACTGAGGTTCTTCAATTGGTTTGAATCTAGAGAGAGACTGGGCCATACCATCAACTGGTCATTGCCGAAATTATTACCTATCAGGAAACTCACAGTTCCCTTAGTAGAGTGAGAAGGAGCGTTGTTATGTATGAAAATATCTGTTTTTTAACGCAGTAGGTTTCCTTTTCAGCCAATGAAAAAATTCACAATTCTAAATGTTAATATAATTAGCAGAATTTATTTTTACTCCCTCTGGAATCCTGGAAGATCCGACCAGTTCATTTCCAATGGTCCCAGCCCAAGTTATCACACCTCCACTTCCATGTTGACGTCAAATTCGTTGGCGATGTGGTGAGGCATGAGGGAGTCAAGCTTTAGCCCATCAGTCAGGGCAGTCGAGAGTTTTCATGCATTTCGTCTTTGTAGAGTACTGTTTGGTAAACAGTCTTAAGATACTTCTCCGCCCATAGTAACCTTGTGTGTATCCTTCGAAAGAGGCCTGGTAACAGGTGAAGCATAAGAGGCAATTAGTTTCTCTATTCTACAGTGGCGAGTTTTTCCACACAGACTCTCTTAAAAACTGCATCACTAGTTTCCAATGGTTTCCTCTTGAGTTCTCTCTAGATCAAGGACAGTTATGTCTCGTAGCTATTTTGTGTTTGCCCCTATCCTTGCGTGTAATCTTTTTTCAAGGGAACCAACAATTAATTGCTACACTGTACGTGACGGTAAAATTAATAATATCAATTTTACAGCATATATGATTAATTTTTGGAAAGTAGCGCTGCCGCTACATTCTGCTGTAGCAGAAGCGGCAGCGCCGCTGCTTTTCTGAAAATGTAGCGGTAGCGGCGCTATGTTATTATGCATGTAGCGGCAGCGCCGCTGCTTTTCAAAGTATCGCTGCCCACTTCTGGGTGCTCCCATTGTATAGGGTGGCTCGATAAAAATTGATCGAATTTGTAAGGTAAAAACTATATTAGTATCATATAACAGTTAAAATATTAGGATAAAGAATCAACTGTTGACGAAATAATTTTTACAAATAAATTACATTTCAAATCGAAATAAATTGAAACACACTCATATGTTTGAAAGATTGTTATACGGGAAATTAGATTATGATGAGTTATGATAGCAGTTAGTTGTCTATATAGTATTATATACTTAAATGAATATACTGTCAGTTTGATGGAACGTATGGTGTTGAGGGTTTTTTTTAATAATATAGATAAAATATTGCATCTAATCCAGTTACATTTGAAAATACATTACAAATCTTAAGAAACTCTCAACAGTTAGCTCAAATTTAATTAATCAAATAATTATAACAAATAAACTCAATCAATTTACATAGTTTAAAACATTATAATAGAGATGATTTTCTTAAACTAAATTATTATTTAACACCATACTTGAGAATTACAAAGATAATAAGAGTTTTATATATATATATATTTTCTTAGATAGATTACTGATGGAGCTTTTTATTATATTTTAGCATTTTAGTTTTGTTTGGTGCCCTTTTTCTTCAGCTTTCTTTTGTATCTTTTCTCAACTTCTTGCTCTTCTTCTCTATTCCTTCTGCCTTGCTATATCCATGGTAAGCATCCTAGTGGCTATTGCATGGAGCGTACTTTCATGATCCCCTCTTCTACGATGTCTTCTTCACTTTGGATCACCTCGTTGTGAATAGGAAATCTTTGGAACACCTAAAGTAATAATAGTAATCGGTCAATCGTGCTGCAACGTCTTTGGATCTATCAGTAGCGAAACCATCGATAGATAATATTATATGCAGTCTTATAAATTATTTTAAAATGATAGGTTAATGGCTCGTGTGGGTATGTGGGAGAAAGCTTTATCCCCGTATTGTCGATAGTGACAAAATCTTCAAATTTTCTTTGGCATGAATCATCATAATTTACAAAAATATATACTATTAGTGTTTCTCAATTTTCGTATGTCCCATTTGTGGACTCGGCGGTTTTAGCCAAAAAAAAAAACGAAATATCTCCTATAAAAATAGTTTAATCTACTTCTCGCAATAGCTGAGTTCAATTTTTTTTAAAGTCACTCACTTACTGGATACATGAACTTCCATGGAATAATGAAAATTAGAAAAGATTGAATTATTAAAAAATGGACAGTTTTCTCGTTTCCATACCACTAGTGCTTTGCAAACGGAGTACGGTCAAGAGCCCCCCGGTCAAGAGCCCCCCGGTCAAGAGCCCCCCCAGTCATTAGCCCCCCCGGTCATGAGCCCCCCTAGGTCATAAGCCCCCCCCCCCCCCGGTCACGAGCCCCTCTCCCTGTTTTTTTTTAATCCTTATTTACCTAGTTAAACAAATGAAGAGCTACTTAGATAGAAATAATTGAGAGTTGCTAATGTAGTTTGTTGTATCTGCTAGTTTGTTGTACTGCACACTTCATGATTTCTTAATGACCTGGCAGGGGGGCTGGGGGGGGGGGGCGGAACGCCCCCCGATATACATACATTTTATGTCTAATCAGTAATGAACTACAAAAGTGTCAATAAGGATTAAATAATATAGGTAAATAAGGATTTAAAAACAGGGGGGCTCGTGACCGGGGGGGGGGGCTCTTGACCTGGGGGGGGGGGGGTTATGACCTATGGGGGATCATGACCGGGAGGGCGGGCTTATGACCTAGGGGGGCTCATGACCGGGAAGGGGCTATTGACCGGAGGGGCTTATGACCGGGGGGGCTCTTGACCGGAGGGGCTCTTGACCGGGGGGGGGGGGGGGGGGGCTTATGACCTACACCCTTTGCAAACTAAGCCTCAGAAACAGGGTATCCTCCGATAGCTAAGAGAGAGTTTAATTACTCGAGAATATGGACATTCCCTATACCATTATCAATGAAATATTGTAATTTGTACAGGATTGTGATACGTATAATATAATTACCTCTCAAAAGAATTTATTTAATAAGCTTAGTTCATAAAGAACGCCTACCACACTGGTTTGCAAATAAACAACACTATTGCAATTACTGAATTTGAATAAATAAACCATGACAACACCGATAATAAATGTTACTAAGCATGTGGTTGGTATCACTCAATATGCGCTAATATATTAAAATCGCACAACAATTAAACTCTGAAACAAATTATCGAACAAAGAAAATTGTCGAGAAACATCAGAAGTTCAGCGTATATTTTTACCAGCAACGGTAGTATTAAGTTCCTAGTTTATAGGTAGACCCGTAGACATCATTTCCTGTAACCTCTTCATTTCCCTCTACCTATGTTTGACTTTATTTGGTCCAGTCACCATTGTTCGAGTAGCTTTCCTGCGTCCTTTAACTTTGGTGATAGGTGAATTAGAAATCCCTTCTGTAATAATCCTTTCTTCAAAGTCCTTTATAAAATTTCAAACTGATGACTGTATACTACTTGTATAGGTGGAACTACAGTTTTATCAAATCTTAAAAAAGTGTAAATCAGTTAAAAAATCCGTATATATTAATATTATCATAAAACAAATTAGAGAGGAAAAGTCAATTGTAAGGAAAAGCCAACTTATAAACTTTGCTACATTCTCATTCTTATAGATTGGTAAGGGATACTGGATATAGAATTATTTGTGAATATGAAAATTATTTCATAATGCGGATGGGATATGATGCATAATATATACTGATACTTCAGATGCATAATATATATGTAGTGATCAGGAAAAATTTCATTTATTGTTATTTCTATAATGTTTATATATTTATTTGGTTAACGTAACCTTCAATTTTGTTTGATCGCTATATACTTTATTTCATTCATTTTAGTATGGGTTTAACGTCTGCTTCAGTCATATCGTGACTATTTTGCTGACGTCAAAAGGAAATTAAATACTAAGGACTGGAAGATGCAGTGAGAAAGAAAAATAACTCCATGAACAAAGTCACCTACCACGTACCGTCAGTGACTATTCTCATGGATGCAGAATAGCTACTCCGTGAATGCAGTCACTTATCAAGGAATGTGACGAAAAGGAACACAAGCACCGGTCGCTGGACTCGCGAATGGAAGAGGAAAATGAAGAGGTGATAGTAAATGAAGCCTACCTAACGCAAAATCTAAGAACTCGTAGTTGAAGAGCATAACCATAGTGCTATCCTCCAAAACTGCAAGTAGCGTTAAAAAATGATAAAGATAATATAAATGGTAAAAATGAAAAAAAGACAATACCTAATCCAAATTACAACAGTTCGGGGCCCAAGGGACGCCATCTCCCTCCTCTTCTATTCACCAAAGCTTCAAGATAGAGCTCATGGGGGCTAATAAGCATGCGTATGATTAAAATGTTCAATTGCAAGGTGTTATGTCTCATCATCTAGATTACATAAACTATTTTTCTTTCTGACTGCTTCTACGAAGTTCCTTGTATCTTTTTTACTTTATCAATATGAGTTAGAGTAGAATTCAGAATCTTTGAACTCCTAGTCCGATTAAAAACAAATGTGGAAATTTCTTTTGGGTTGGAAGTAAATGACGGGTAGCAATTTAATGTGTAATTATTAATAAAAATGATTACGGGTTTGTTAAGCATTTTGAATACGAAATATGGTTTGATTCTATTTTTTACATAAGTATTTAGAGAAAAATTGTCCATATATTAAAAAAATATCGTTACAATACTTGTGTTATCTATACAAATAAATTTATGGAGGTATTTAAGTCAAAGAGGTGTTTCCTCTGTAAAAAAATGGAAATCCTAACGAAATCTTTCGATTTTCAATCATTAAAGTAAAATTTCGTAATTAGTTTCCTTGTTGGGCTACAATTTGAAGTTTGTTTCAGAGTCCAGACGAATCTGATGAATTTAAAAGATTAATAATGTTTTTTTACGGAATCCCTAAGAAAATACAGAAGATGTTTTTATGCTGTTTTCGTAGCTGGTCTCAGCAATGATTGAAATTCACTTTATTCCAGATTTTTAATGATTCTCTTAGAGTGTATTAAATGTGAAAACTACGCTTCAATTTTAGTTTTGACCTTCCTAACTGATCATACAGTGCTGAAGGTTAATTATATGAAAAGTTGATAAATATTAAATTTAAGAATGACAAACAATTTGTTGTGATATGCAGAAGCTTTTTTTCGCTCATATAGATGAAAGAATGAAGATGAATTGAAAATCTATTCAAAGACAATAAATGAATGAAAACATAGATTCATTTATTTCCATCATAATTTGATACATTATTTAATTTGTTGCTATACAGGTCTAGATCAGGGTAACCACATGTTTACCAGATTATGAAGTCCCTGTTACTGTAGTTACACACATACTTAAAATGTATGAGAGATAGACGCTAAGTATTATAATTCAGGGAAACAATAATAAATATCGATATTTCGTCGAAAGATTAATAGTTTTAATTACTTTAATCGAAATGTTAAGTTTGTATATTAATATGACATAATTTAATTGACACCATCTTTGAATATTCAATAAAAAATTCATTAATTGGTATCTTTATTGTCATTTACTATTAACTTATTGGCATCTTTTCCAGTTACTACAAAAAGGCGGGGCATATCCTAAGCAACGGTGCTATATCTCAAAATATTGACTGAAAAATCCACGGTTTTTGTAATTAATATTCTAACTGTATTCATAATTTGTTTCCCTGATAATACATTTGGCTGTATATCATTTATTTTAATATTACATATTGTAATATACAAATTAAATGGGAAGAAATGGAGAAAGAATTGTAGTGGTCATCTCGGGAATCGAACTCAGGACTCTTAAGTGTGATGTACTATTGAAGCCTGCGTCGCTACCACTCAGCCATCCTGGACATGGTAGAAGTAGTATTAAAATGATCTTTATCCAACTTGATTACTTGCGTGCTTCTTAAAATTATTTTAAATAAATATAATATAATATTCTACATTTTGGTATCTTTTATTTTTTAATGTAAATGATAAGAATGTGTATAAAGTTATTTATTAATATTTGTATTGATAATGTTAATTAATGTTATTAACTACCTAATTACCTTTAACTGTTAATTAATATTACCTATAGTTACCTTCTGGTGATATCACTACCTTATACCTATCTAGTTGTTTACTAGAGTTTATTTATAACTACCTAGTAACCTACAAGTGATAACCACCAATCTGTACCTACTGGTGGTTATCACTACTTGCCTATTACGTAGTATTTATCAGTACCTACTTAGTTACCTACATTACTGTTTGTCAATACCTACCTAATTACCTACTGGTGTTTATCAATGCCTACCTAGTTGCCTACATCTGCTTATCAATACCTAATTAGTTACCTTCTTGTGTTTAACATTGCCTACCTAGTGGCCTACAACTGTATATAAAAAACAATATAGGTCCTAGTTACCTACAACTGTTTGTCAATGCCTACCTAGTTATCTACTAGTGTTTATCAATGCTTATCTAGTTACCTATAACTGTTTGACAATACCTACCTCGATACCTACCAGTACCAATACCTACCTACCTAGTATACCTACTAGGTAGTGTTCATCAATCCGTACCTACTTACCTACTACCTTGTATTATTCATCAATGCCTACCTAGATAGTAGATACCTACATCTGTTTATGAATACCTACCTAGTTATGATACGTAAATAAAGCTTGAGATACTTTTTGGTATAACTTTTTCCCGCGTAAAACAGACGAGGGACAGAGAGGGACATCCCGCGTGGGACAGAGAGGGATATCCCGCGTGGGACAGAGAGGGACATCCCACGTGGGACAGAGAGGGACATCCCGCGTGGGACAGAGAGGGACATCCCGCGTACTTTTTCCCGCGTAAAACAGACGAGGGACAGAGAGGGACATCCCGCGTGGGACAGAGAGGGACATCCCACGTGGGACAGAGAGGGATATCCTGCGTGGGACAGAGAGGGACATCCCGCGTGGGACAGAGAGGGACATCCTGCGTGGGACAGAGAGGGACATCCCACGTGGGACAGAGAGGGATATCCCGCGTGGGACAGAGAGGGACATCCCGCGTGGGATGTGAGTGGGATTTAAGACGTGGGACAGACGAGGGACATCCCGCTTGTGTAAGACGTGGGACGTGAGTGGGATTTCAGACGTTGGAAAGACGTCTGAAATCCCCTGTCCCCACGCGGGACAGAGAGGATATGGTTAGCTGGGTTGTTAGGTATTAACTATCATCAACAACATATGATATTTTTCCAATGAATTAATTATGCAGAAACGCGAACACGGACATTTCAGTTTCCTGATCATATTGCTCTCGTTTGGACGCGAACACAGGCAGAAATGAGATTGCCCGTGTTCGCCCGAGCAAAAGTATTTCCAAACTCAGGGCATTTGTCGGAGCGTCTGGACGGGGCTTAACATAGCCGTTTCAATCGTGTTAGCTTCTTAATGTAGATTTAGAAACGAGGGAGAGTTCACGTGTGTGCGTCGCTCTCAGACCTGACTGAGTAAGTTGAGTAACGGTTCTCGTAAGCACAACAGCTGATGTTAACTTACACATTATTCTTCAAAATACTTTAGGTATCTGATCATTTTGCTCAATAATTTTCTCATCTATGGACATTTAACTGATGTAAGAAGATTAATTGATGAATATTTAGGCAACAGATGCAATGTTAATTACTTAAATAAGCGTTTGGTGGAGCGTGTGCTAGATGCGTGCACTCTTCCTCGTTTCTCAAATGTCACTGAACTGTCAGTCTGTTGCTAGGGTGACGTCATATGTGTGCTGTGACGTCACCACACGACACAGCGGAACAACAACAAGACGCCAAGGAAGCTGTTTTGACTGAAGCGAAGAGAGAAAGGAAGCTCACTTGACTAATTGCTAACAACAAGGTGTTAACACGATGGTCCCGCTTATACGTTGTTGGTTAGCCGTTACACCGCTTCCTTCTACTAGTACTTCCATGCTGAGAACACAGTTCAATGAATATTAGAAGTTATTGCAGTGCCTGGGCGCATACAGGTTTAAGAGTAACGGACAAACGCACGAAACACTGCATAAAAATGACGTCACAAGCTTCGTTTTCTATACTCTTCAAAGAAAATGGACTTAAAATTATGGCAAACTAATGTTAAAGTTAAAATTTTCTTCCGCTCAGGTAACAAACAATTTTCTTGTTTGTTCAAGTATACTTTTTAAGAGGAATGTATAAAAATTTAGGCTTAGCTAACTAGCATAGATTATAAAGTTTTTCATACTATCACAGACCAATATAATAAATAGAACCTTATTTGACATGGGTTTTTAATAATAATTATTAAACTGCAAAATAATATTACTATAAAATGTATTTGGATTAAAGAAAGGAAGTTCCATGAATATTTTACTAATAAAATGTGATACAAAATACACAAGTACGCATGAATGAAATTATACTATCAACAGCAGTGTAGAAATCAAATATACTAGATAGTTATAAAGCTGTAAATTAGTAAGTATATAGAAGAACAAATATTGTAAATATACTAGATAGTTATAAAGCTGTAAATTGATAAATATATACAAGAACAAATATTGTAAATATACTAGATAGTTGTTATATAGCTGTAAATTAATAAGTATATACAAGAACAAATATTGTAAATATACTAGATAGTTATATAGCTGTAAATTAATAAGTATATACAATTAATTTATTAGGGGGTTTAACGTCTGCTTCGGAACCAAAGGCCATATCGCTGACGTCAAAAGGAAATTAAATACAAGGGACTGGAAGAAGCAGTCAGAGAGGAAAGTGGCTCCATGAACAAAGTCACTTACCACCGTCGGTGACAATGCTCATGGATGCAGAAAAGCTACTCCGTGAATACAATCACTTACCAAGGAATATGACGAAACGGGACACAAGAACCGGTGGCTGCACTCACGGATGGAAGAGGAAAATGAAGAGGTGATAGTAAATGAAGCCTACGAGCCTACCTAACACAAAATCTAAGACCTCGTAGTTGAAGAGCATAACCCTAGCGCTATCCTCTAAAACTGCAGGTAGCGTTGAAAAAATGATAAAAATGAAAAAAGACAATCCATAATCCAAATTACAACAGTTCGGGGCCCAAGGGATGCCACCCCCCTTCTCTTCCATTCACCACAGACAGCTTCAGGATAGAGCCCCTGGGGGCCAAGTATATACAAGAACAAATATTGTAAATATACTAGATAGTTATAAAACTGTAAATTAATAAGTATATATAAGAACAAATATTGTAAATATACTAGATAGTTATAAAGCTGTAAATTAATAAGTATATAAAGAACAAATATTGTAAATATACTAGATAGTTATAAAGCTGTAAATTAATAAGTATATACAAGAACAAATATTGTAAATAAACTAGATAGTTATAAAGCTGTAAATTATACTACTATTCTATGACAAAAACAAATATTAGTTTAGTAGGGGTTAAACTTCTGCTTCAGAACCAAAGTCATATCACTGACGTCAAAAGGAAATTATGTACAAGAACAAGAGAAGAAGCAGACAGGAAAGTGGCTCCATGAACAAAGTCATCTACCACCAATCGGTGACAATGCTCATGAATGCAGAAAAGCTACTTCATGAAAACAGTCGCTTACTAAAGAATGTGACAAAAATACCAGTGACTGACTAACGAATGGAAGAGGAAAATGAAGAGGTGATAGTGAATAAAGCCTACGAGAATGTCAAAAACAAAATTACATGTGCATGATTTTTTTATTTTGTCTGCTTCTGACTTCACCATCAACTTGTTATTCAGGTATTTCACGCTGTGAAATATCCTGCATTTAACGGAAAAATAAAACTATTAGAAAATCAATGATGCTCTCATTGCATAGAAATGGGTGTGAGCAGTTTTTCTTTATTGCAGTGATGGCAATATGTTTGAAGCCTATTTTGTGGGAATATTTTTTAAAGCAATACAAAAAACTTTTTCATATTCTTGGATACATGCAATGAAATCTTTGGAGCAATATGTTAGTCCCTAAGAAGAATTTAAATTGTCCTTATATTCTTTGAATGATAAGAACAAGTGTAAACTCAAATCTTGGGTGACGAATATATTGCTACTACATACATGGCAGTCTTTAAAGTTGGAATCTATTTTACTGTCATGGAACTTACTTAATCTGATAGCTAAATATCCACTGAAGTACGAAGCACTTGCCTCCGAAGAGTCAAAAATACCACCAACAATGGTCTTCCCATCAAAATGTTCTATGTCTTCTAAATTAACAACAGCTTCTTCACTTTGGCGAATAAATGGCTCTGGATCATACTTGGTGAAATTTTCCACTTCATGAGGAGACTCAGAAACTTCACAGTTTCCAAACATTGGAGGCCTAATAAGGGAAGCAACTGATAATCGGGTGTAAACAAGCTGGAAATCGTTGACAGTTGGATATCGCACTTTACTTCGCACTTTCCCAAAGAATTGCTCTAAATTGTCTTGATTCAAATTCCTTGTGCTAAGATATGCAATACCTTCTTCTTTCAAGTCTTCACTGAGCTGAGATACACAATTTATGCTTTGAATAAGACCAGTTATAAACTTGCATTGACGAGCCTTATTTATCTTCTCCAACCGTTGTAGCCAATCCAGAGCTTCCTTTAAGAAATTTAAGGTTGAAGTGGATTTTTCAGTTAGAGGCCTCCTGAATATTACGCTGTCTTTAGAGCTCAAGGAATTTAAACAATCAAAGATGCCATTCATCCAATAACAGTATGAACTTGTACAAAGAGCATCAGCATCCAATTTATTGGTAGCAACCATCCAGTTTAATGCGGCCGAAACAGAGTGAGACAAAACATTTGCAGCTAATTTGACTTTCATCTTTGAACCAAATTTGAGCCCGAAGATATGTTTGTCTGTCAATTTTGGAACCATTCTGTATGAGCTTTTGCCATCTAATTTGTACAGTGCTTCTATATGATTCCATGTTGCAAGACCAGCATGACCAGGAATGTTAATGCATTTCTTGCTTTCCAACAAGTTTCGGGCACTTTTCAATAAATGGGGAGGATCCCTAATTAGTACATAATATTTCTTCCCATCTATTTTGAAGAAAGGTCGCTCAGAATTAACACCAAGAATGCGGAAAGTCTTGTTGAAATTTGATCCTTGATCAGTGACCACGCCTTTAACAGTAAAACCTGCGTCTTCAGTTACCTTGATGGAATTTTTGATCAGCTTCTCAATATCAGTAGAATCCATGACTGATTGGGTGAAAATATATCCAAGCGGAAATTTCCACCGCTTACATATGCCATTGACCATGACACATATTGCAGAAGAAGCTAACTTGTTGCCTTTGCTGACTCCATCATCATCAAATCCAATCAAACTTCTTGACTTCTGATCGTAATGCAATCCAGCTCTAAGGGATATTTCATCAATAAGCAAGAAACATAATCTTTCCTTACCAGATGAAGCATTTACCTTCATTTTTAGTAGCTTGGCAGATTCGGGTCTTATGCCTGGCGAAGATTTATATTTCTGAAGAGAGCATAGGATAGTTGAAGGGGAAGGAAGTGGCAGCATTTGTCGCATCATCTTGTATTCAGCTAGTCCACTTCCCACCAATAAATTTGTGGCCAACCATTTCTGTTTCGGGGTGTATCTGGGAACTTTCAATTTTCTACTTATAATTTTCATTTTGTTTAATTCCATCAAATACGGTCCAAGGATTTTTTTGTTGTCATTTTCAAATTTGGCTATGGAGAATCTTCTGTAGTTCATAATGCCATTTTTTAGGTTTAGACTTCGGAATTTCTGATGATGTTTCTTGCTTTTGAATTTACATCTGGCCTTTTCAATCTGTATTGGAGTACCACCAGACAATGGATGAAACAGTCTTCTCTTACATACATTTTTTGGTGATGTGATGAACGAAGAGGATTGGGGAATTTCACTATTTACTTCAAATTCCCTGTCAGATACTCTTCTTTTTTCAGACGATGAAGAACGCTTCTTCATGCTACGATTATTTGATGGAGTCGGTGAAGCATTAGATGTATCCTGCTGAATGGAGAATAATGAATTATGAAAACTAAATAATTGAATAACTAACTATGTAGTGTATCACTGTATAGGCTACTTATTTATGCATATTTTATTGGACATGAAAACTTACAGCAATGGAATTGACAACTTGTGGGAACATTATCTTCCTTTTTTTGGAACATGAAGCCTCATTAGGGTTTGATGGCGGTGGTGCAGCATCAGATGTATCCAGCTGAATGGAGATAACAGCTCAGCACAGTGTACTGTGCTGAGAAGATAACACGATTGTAACGGCTCGGAACGGCTAGGTTAGCCGCCTGTTGCTTGGTATACCTAGTTATCATATGATTCTTCTTCGTTAAAAGGGGGTAGGTTACTATATTGTATTTAAAATACAAAATTGAATTACATATGCGATCTTGTAGACTTAGGTTATATAAAGTAATTAGTTATGTAATCAGTAGAGGATATTTATATTTCTAACGACTTCACACGTTAAGACTAAAGATTATCCCTCTGTGAATTTCAAGGGGGGTGGGGGGTGGTCGTACGTTTGTTATTGTTTGGTGTGACGTATGGTACTGATCGCTTCTGATTGGTTGTTATTATTCTTGCATGTGCCCTATCAAGTTGAGCGTCTATCTTATATTGTCTTTGGTAGTGACAATAGAGTGATTTGTTTTCGTGACGTCATCAAGGTAACACATTTAATAGAAAATTAGGGTTAAGTAGTTTAACTAATTGAATACACCCATTACTCTTTTCGTATATTGCCAATAAACAGTTCTTTATAATTTAACACTCTTAGATTGCCTTAAATTTTATTTTAGAGTGTTGCTGTGATGATGTCACGCAAACTAAAAGTCTCGATTGTCACTAAAATTCTAATAAATGTCCATAATTAGCTTATATTTACCCTTTCTATTCGTTTGATAAAAAAAATCCATCGAAAAGAAATCATTTTTAAGTAATTTTAGAAATGAGAATGTATCTTCAAAAACGATATCTTTAAGATTCATTTTAGATACATGTGGCTGTTATTGCTATTTCGATGATAATATTGGATGTCTAAAAGCTGTCTAATTCGAAGCAATTCCGATTTTAGCTACAACTAGCAACGTTATCGCTACAAGCACTGAGTGTATATGGATGGAGGTAGCATGGCAAGGGCACAAGTGATGTCAAAAAGTGGCGCCATGGGCGTGTCTAAACCCCAGTATATGGAATATGTAGTGACAATCGTGACGTTTAGTGTGTGTGACGTCATCACAGCAAAACTCTAAAACCAAAATTGTCACTACTCATCACTCTATTGTCAATATATTTTTTATACTGTGGTCTAAACCAATGGCGCCCTTCCCACTCACATCAGTTTAACAGAATGCACGGAAAGGAAAGGAAGTGAGTGTGAGACGCACCTCTTTTTAACAACTCTCTCTACCTCATGCACTTCTCGAAACCCTACTTTGAAATATTTAATAGTTACTTACATGACGAATACAGATAATTTCTATGATGAAAAAGTGTATGATTTGATTACTAACTTTGCTTTGACATCTCACTAAAACATATATAATTTTATTACAGTAATAACAAGATGAACAGAGAGAATGCATGCTCAAATCATAATAAATTCACAACAAAAAAATACTATTTAGTATTTAACCTTAAATAATATAAGAATTTATCCATGGGTAAAGCATTTACTTCTCAAAAAGAAAGACAATGCTACTGACTATTTTCGACTAATATATTGCACGAAATTTTGAGATTAAATTACATTATAAGAAAAATGAAACAATGGCCCATACACGTATGTCCAGAAACTTAGTGTGACGTCACGACTTGATTATTCTATTAGATTGAATGAAAAATATAAATATACTTATAACTCTTAAAGGTCCCCTCCAGGCAAATTTTTTTATCGCTTAATTCAACGAGACTAATGTTTCTTATCATTTTACTGCAAACCCCATAAAATTTGATAGCATATTTTTAATTTTATATGCTTTTAAAGATTTTTATAATCCAAACTTTACAAAACCTACTTTACCTCCGACTTTCTAATTTTCAGTCTGAAGAAAAAGAATGTACACCATATGTTTTGATTGTCAACTAGGCATTTGGTTTAATAAATCTATTTATTATTCGTTTAAAGGTTTAATTTGGATAAACTTATTATAGAAACGTTTATATACCTTTAATAACAATTAATATCTTAAAAGAAGGCCAAAAACGCATTTTTTGTTTAAAAATCTAAATTTGAAATCAAAACAAAGAGTGTACAATCTTCTTTATCAGCGTCAGGTTGGAGATTCGCTCGATTGTTGCTCACAGAGTACTAAAAAACTTTAAAAGCAAATAATTAAATATATACTGAACCAAATTGTATGCGGTTTGCGGAATAATGATCGTAGACCTTAGTTCTATAATATTATGTAATAAACTCTTTTTTTTCCGGAGCCTGGAGAGGACCTTTAATTGTTGACATCTGATCAGCATGGAGAAAATATATGTATTACTTACCATACAACGGAAGTAAATAATAAATGAAAGTATTTTATGTACAAACACAATCAATATATATGTAAGGGGATTTAACTTACCTATTTTGTTACACATGTTACATGGTGGGATAATATGTAAACCACCATAAAAATATCATTCATGAACACAAGTTGCATGGTGGGATTAAATATATCCCACCTTATAATGCAGCACATTATTTTCATTTACATTCAGTACTATTGAGTTTAATAATATTATGATAAAAACCACCTATGCAACTTGGTACTTTTTTTTCGTCTCAAATGGTATGACTCAAAGAATTGAAGTCTGTTTCGGAACCAAAAAAGTCCCTTGTATTTAATATTCTTTTGATGTTAATCAGAAGAATATTAAATACAAGGGACTCGAAGAGGCAGTCAGAAAGGAAAGTAGTTAAGTGAACAAATTCATCTACCACGATTCGTTGGCCAAGCTCAGGTATGCAGAAAAGCAGTTATTTACCTAAAAATAATGTGAATTGGAAAAGATGGAACTGACAGATGGAAGAAGAAAATGAGAAAGTAAATGAAACCTAAATTACTATCTAGCAAAAACTCTAAAAGGAAAATGAGAAGAGATGGTAAATGAAGCATGCAAGCCTACCTTATCACTAAACCAGAAAGTAGCGTTAAAAATGAGTTGTGATTAAAACAATTATGATAGTTTCACCTTCCTAATTTACCTTTTAATATAAATATAATAAAATTGAATGAGAAGCCAACTATAAAAAATAATGTTTTCATAAACCTCACCAATTGCGACAATTAGTAAACAATATGTTTTCAGAAATAAAATATCAGAATTGTCACTATTGGTAAATAATTTGTTATCAAAATTGTGATAGCTACAAACAGTACAGAACAGCATAGCCTCTCTCGACTGTTACTTGATAAGACTGAGCATAGGAGGAGGGGCATACAACCCAATTGCACCGAGTGGCAGGGGTGCGTTGGGGGAAGACACGCCCATGGCGCCACTTTTCCTTGCAAGGCATGCTATCTCCATACCTATATATGCTCAGTGGCTACAAGTAGGTAGCTAATAGAAAGGACTGTGTTTACTGGGAAGATACATACATAAATAATTTAATAAACAACAAATTGCCCAGTAAACACAGTCCTTTCTATTAGCTATCTACTTGTAGCGATAACATTGTGAGTTGTAGCGAAAATTGGAATTCAAGGTGATGCTCTGTAGATACCCTTTTCAGCGTGTCTGTCCTCCTTTTCACTATTTCAGGCTTTCACCTCTGCCATCACCTAAAAACAACATTACACTTAGCTATTCATTTTCAAATTTTTCAATCTTCACTTAGCATTACATTTAATCACTACCCAGTAAACAATGCGGCATCGAAATGACGTCATCTAGATACAAGGCTTTTCTCGAAATGAAATCGAAAATAGAGCTAGAATCCGCTATCTGACATTGTTTTGGCTTCGATTCGAAGATGCCGTGCACCACTAGATAGCATCGACAAAAAGTGTATTTTGAGATGAAAAGTCACAAATTATGCGTCAAATAGACGTTAATACAAAGAAGCAAATCTTTGCTACTACCATAGGCAATCTGTATCGAACCGACGCCCGATTATATATCTTATATGCTTCGAAACGATATCCACTCGATATCCAATAAGCAAATAAATTCCAAAATTAAAATTGAATATTTTATTGCATATAATTTACTTAGGTTAAGTACATATCAATTTTATAAATGTTACATAATGCTATATACAAATTAAATGGGAACAAATGAAAGGATGTCTCCGGGTAACGAACCTGCATCTAGATATCTTGCGATCACGTACCTGTACCTTGGCACTGTGCCACCGTGGATGCATTTCATCTCTATAAAATTTTGATATTAAACGACTTGGAGATATTTTGAGACATTTTTAAGTGAATATTACTATATAAACAAACACCGCTTTTATAACCAAAATCACAACTTATTCTTATTACAAATTGTATATAATAAGATGGTCAAATTTTTATAAAATTGTAACTCCTTAAAAATTTCATTCTCTATGAGTTCAAATTAAAGAAAATGTTTTGAGGCCACGACTTAGCTAAATGAAGATGAAAGCTCTGTGATGATATTTCAATGAATTAATTAAAATTTGACCATAAATTAACTCTCACACAGTATATAAACTGCGTTTATCGCTTTATTGCAGATCACTATTTTGTGAATAATTTCAATAATATTGATCGCACAGTAGTGAAACTTTGGTCACTGGAAGATTGCTTCTATGTTAGTATCTTGCTGAAATATTTTTTCAATCCATGAGAAAATTGGAAAGTTATGAACGTTTATGTATTTTGAAGTCATTTTAACTGTTCATCGCTTTATTGCAGCTCTGTGAAAAAGCCAAAAAATGGGCGATTAACTTCTACCGAGAGGGTAAAATTGTAGCAGGTCCTGCAGAAGGGAGGACTCTTCTATATTTAGCTTTATAACTTGGAAGGGATAAGAGAACAATAGTTTATTTTGTGGAAAATTCCGACACAAACCCAAGGAGAGATGAGGGTAAGAGAAAAAGAATTTCCCCTCGAAATATGTGAAAAATACGCAGGCAGGTCATAAGGCAGCTAAATGATACTAGTGCCTCCATTTTTGACAAGGCTGTCATTGGTCTTACGTTAAAACAGTCCTGATGTAATGTCTCAAATGAAACGGTCGGAAATGCTCAATGGGGCTTAAGACCAGAGAACAGGGCAATCAAGTCATGTGAGTCTCTCACTTGATGCCCAGAGATGTGGGGAAAGAAGTTGTAACCCTTCAAGCATGAGTTTGTTCGAAGTAATACAAGAAAATCATCTTTTGCCAACGAGATAATTGCAAACTATTAGGACAAGGGAACAAGTACTCAACAAAAGAGGCAATGTAGGATTGGATTGTTAGGTTTACACCCTCTGGTACTCAGAGAGGGTCAATTAACGTTTCAACAATGATGCCCGCTTAAAACATAAAGCCACAGCCTCCTTGTTGACGACGAAACCAGTGTGGATAAACAGCTCCAGTAGGATTCAAACTTTAACCCATCCATCCAGACAATCAAGTGTGGCTCTTTCCTCATCTGTAAAAGAACAAGTAGGAAGTTTGTTTTCATGTAATTCTGTGTACATCGAATGCCTTTTTCCTTATGGGTCTTGTCCATAGGAGGCCTGGAAATGGGCTTAACGTTCCTCTTCGTCTCATTTAAGACACTGTTTGGACGAATAACCAATGACAGCCTTGTCGAAAATTGAGGCACTAGTGTTATTTGGCTGCCTTATAACCTGTCTGGGTAGTTTTTGCATATTTCGAGGGAAAAAGCTTTTCCTCGTACCCTCATCTCTCCTTGGGTTGGTGTCGGGATTTTCCACAAAATAAACTATTGTTCTCTTATCCCTTCCAAGTTATAAAGCTAAATATAGAAGAGTTCTCCCTTCTGCAGGACCTGCTACAATTTTATCCTCTCGGTAGAAGTTAATCGCCCATTTTTTGGCTTTTTCACAGAGCTGCAATAAAGCGATGGACAGTTAAAATGACTTCAAAATACATAAACGTTCATAACTTTCCAATTTTCTCATGGATTGAAAAAATATTTCAGCAAGATACTAACATAGAAGCAATCTTCCAGTGACCAAAGTTTCACTACTGTGCGATCAATATTATTGAAATTATTCACAAAATAGTGATCTGCAATAAAGCGATAAACGCAGTTTATAGGCGAGTAATTGATTCACTCGAATAATGAAGGACCTGAGTTATGAAATACACCGCGGAGTTATGAAGTATTTTCCAATTTTTTTCAATTTTAATAGAATACAAATTTCAATGAATAAAATCTTACAAATTATTTTAAAAGTGAAATGCAGTGTCAATCACGTTCCTTTAATTTCTACCAGTAGGATGTTCTACGATCTTGAACTTTTAAAATTTGAAGACCTTTGTAATTATTTTTTATTGAAATTTATTAGATGTACTTTATATGATGATGTTAATTTGTTAAGTAGGTATTTTAGTAAGTTTTTACCACAGCATGACCATAATACCCGAACTTTTAAATTTATTTTACCTCCAGTTAGACTGGAAATAAAAAAACGGTCTACTATTTTCCAAGCTTTTTAATGAATCCCCACTTTTTTAACATTACAAATGTCTAATTATTCTTTTAAAAAACTGTACAAAGATTTTTTATTATGGAAAAATACCTTGATGATTTTATGTAGTAATGATAGTTATTTTTTTTAACTAGTCGACTATTTTCTTACTTTGTATATAACCCCCATGTAACTTTTTAACTATTCTTACTATTCCTGTTTTTATACTTTTATCCCTCAAGTTTTTAACTTATACGGGATTGCTCATTTTATACCATTTGATATTATCTGTAATTTGCTTTGTGATGAGTGTAATAAATAAAAAAAATTATAGAAAACGATATACGTCATGAATTTCGTCCTAGTTCTCACTCAAAGACCGTAATTTTCTCTAAGATTTTAATCATGGAAAACAATCAGTGTCACTGAGTTATGAAGAAACAAAAATTTAATAATTCAGGAGTTTCACTGTATTTTTATAAGACTAAAACAGATGACAAAAAATATGAGACTCATAACAGCTTTTCTTTAACTTTTAACACGCATCAAATACAGATTGTTTTTATATCTAGATTTATGCATCGTTTTCATAGAAAAATATCTATCTATCGATTTCGTTACTAATTTTCGATGCATTAAATTATATATTAATTCGACATATAAAATAGAAGATTTATGATGTCGATTTCAGGGTTTTTTCATGTATCGATTCCACTGTCCCAGCTTCGAATTCGACATAAGAAGATGCCGAATCGATAGACCGTTGTTTACAGGGTAGCACCTTATTTATACACTAGCACTTAAATGTTCACAACACTTAATTTTACACTCTTCACTACACTCATACTACACTTATTGCTACACTTATATCTATCATCACTCAACTCATTTGTCATCCACACTCCAGAAAACAGCACCTCACCACACCAAACCACCAGCCACAGCAGCCTCCTCTCTCCCTCAGCCTCCACATCCTATACAGCACGTACTCTCCTTCCACCCTCTCTTTCTTCTCAACCAAACAGAAATCTTCCCAAAACCTCATACATATTCTCTCTTCTCGGTCTCTGGAGTTCAATGGCTTCATTTCTGATCTCCTCCGGCCTCCCGCATTCCAATATAAAGTGCTCATCATCCTCGCTTTCTGCTCCACACAACCTGCACATTGTGATAGTCTTTACTGGCTATCTGTCTAACTGGTGGGTATTTACTATAGTACTGATTACTTAGTACGTAAACGTGACTGGGTGTAGGTCATAAGCCCCCCCCCCCCAGTCAAGAGCCTCCCCCTCCCCGGTCACGAGCCCCCCTGTTTTTAAATTCTTATTTACCTATATTATTTAATCCTTATTGACACTTTTGTAGTTCATTACTGCTTAGACATAAAATATATGTATATCGTGGGGCTTGCCGCCCCCCGAACCCCCCTGCCAGATCATTAAACAATCATGAAGTGTGCAGTACAACAAACTAGCGGATACAACAAACTACATTAGCAACTCTCAGCTATTTCTATCTCTTAATATCCTCATCTGAATGATATTATTGATCTTTTCATGCTTTCTACGCTAGGTTATCTCAAAACGCCTTTATTAGCTTCTCCCTTCTGTTTTGCTTTTGCTTCGGCTGTAATCTACCGTTTTCTGTCAATATACTGTTATCAGAAAATAAATTATAAAAATTTCGTCTTTTCATCCTATTAGGCTCTAGGCTAGTCGTATTGTAGGTTCCTCTTTGACTGTATCTTCAGTATGTTTGACACCGGGATGGTGTCAACATCTCCCTTCCTTCTGGGAGGTATGGCGGTGAAAAAATCTCGACAATGATTCAACTTTTAGTCGAACTTGTCTCAATGAAATCAAATTATTCAGCTGCAAAACTGAAAGTTGCTGGGATAGCATTTTTCAAAAGTTCATCTAAATTACCTTTCGAAAATAGAACTATCCTAGGTGGATTTCGAAAATAGTGCTAACTTAGTGTGATTTCGAAATTTAAGATTTCGATAATAGTACTACCTATTGTGATTTCGAAATTGTTATTTGAAATATAATACTTACCTAGTGTGATTTCGAAAATGTATTTTGAAATAATTTTCTTAATTTCAACTAGATGAATTCCCCGCCACCTGCCCAGAAGTATTAACTAAACGCCTTAACGTATTTCCCTGCAGCCTAACTGTGCTGTGTTTTTCTTCACTACACTTCATATTTATATCCTTTTACTTCAGATTACATCAGAATATATCAATACTATAAGTAAATTATGCAACCAATTACTATGAGACGTTGCAATGTTCGTGTGCACAAATTCCATCCATGTGCCTCACATGAGCCACGGGTAGCGTGTGTCACGCGATCAGTCACAGATGACCCAAGGAAGTGGCTATACAATCCTAAGTCCTGCGCCCTCTGTGCTCCAGCTTTTGAAGCTGCTAAACGAGGAGACATTGTAGCAGAAAGGAACCTTATTCAATGGTTTAGAATGCTCCGTGTCCATCGTACAAGGAGACACAAGGCCTACAATATGACTATGGCAGAAGCCTATGATTTTTGAGTGAGTTATTATCTTGTAATAATTATCTGTCATTTTCCATACTTAAGATGGCATTATTCAATGCTAATTATTATGTATTCTTTACATTTCAGGAATCTAAGACGATTCAAGAAAAGTATAATGCTATAATTCCGGAGGAGAAATATGCATTTGATGGACGTTCGTCATCAATATCTTCAGAGAGACAGAGTGAGCATAAATCTTCAGATAGTGAATCTGTTTCTTCATCTTGTTCTCGAAACCGTAAGTTACTCTATGAGTGGTTATAACAATTTTATATTAACGCATTTTCATGCAAATGTGTTATTTCATACTTGTTTCTACAGGTAAATCCAAGGAAACATGTACTACAAGCTCTGGAACTCCTGCTGTTCAGATCCAACCTACAATCTCTCGTCCGCAATCCTCTACGACAGAGGAAGAGAAAAATATGACTCACTCTCAAGTTGAAGTTATTTCAACTTTGCAGAAGAACCAGACACTTATGCAATCTGAGATAGTTGAGGTACAACAGGGTATTAAAGATATTTTGAATCATTTACGAGACCCTAAGAAGATACCAGAGCAATCAGATTCAAATCATGTTGATGGTAGGAACACATCAAGACGCTCAGTATCTCCAAATCCTTCTGAATGTTCTGAGTTCTCACAGCTCCACTATTCTCCTCCCGATCTTAACATAGCAGTGATTTGGAACCTCAGTTTACTCCTGCCATTTCCCAGTCTTCAAATGAAGACAATACAAATGAATCCACTTTGCACTTAACAAATAGCCAAAATGGCTTGGAAACTTCACCCCTCACCTATTCTGCTTCTAAGCAAGCAACAATAGATAGAGATGTTGAAACTAAATCCATCAGAATATTATACAAGGGAGTGGGCTATAGTGAAAGTATGGGTTTCACCGTTTCCCAATTCAATCCGATTCTCTACATAGTTTCTCAATTACCGGACAAATCATTGAAGCCTCTTTTAGAGGCTTCAAATATAATTTTACAGGAGAAAGACCAAGAAAGTAACTTTTCGAATAGAGAGATCGTTCGTAAAATGTTTTCCTGGTTTGATCAGCACCTGATTAAAGCTACAGGATGTATTCCTGACCCTATAACGCAATCACTGCGACATTGTCACTGACAAATATCAATAACGAAAAACGTGCAATTAATTTGGCAACACCAGAGCCCAGTAAGCACAGACCTTCAAACAATAAATTTGATATTAAAGCATCTGATAGTCAACTGTTCAGTTTTCTAACTGGAAAGAGATTAGAAAATAAGGATTTAAATGAGCTAGGCATATATCTGGGTAACAATTTGGGTCGTATGTCTCAAAATGACGTAAAAGTGGACAGAGAAAAACGAGAAGATGCTCTTCGAAAGGTGCAAATCAGTGAGTTACTTCATCTTATCAAAAGTGTTACTCACTCTATTGGACTGTTGTCTGTTTCTAACAGTATGGCCACATTCTCGAACAAATTGCAGCAGCTTGAATCGGTAATTCAGTTAGTAATCAATCTCCAGTCTGACCAATCGGAGAACTCTTTGGTAGACTGTCTCAAATTCCGTAAAACGATGAGAGATAAAGTTTTGGGTAACTTCAGTCCAATGTTAATTCGGTCACAACTTTTGAATTCACCAACCTTGTCGGAGTCTCTTTTTGAAAAAGAGACTGCAATAGAAGCTGAGCGTGCTTCTAAGGAACATCAGCATCTTCTGAGACCTGCTTACCTGAAACCTTCCATAGGTAAACAGGAAGGAGCTTCTGTATCTCTCAAAAGAATGAGAGTTACAGAATTTCAGCCATCCTGGAATAACAACAAAAGACAGCAGGAATTCCCTGACCCTACGCAACGTAAAAGGCCACGTAGCCAAACATTTTCTGGAGTACCACGAACTGCGCAAAACCAAAAGAAACAATTTTCGTGACTTCAAAAGACCTTCGACAAATCCCCCTTCCGGAACAAAGTGGAATCAGTCAAACCAAGCGGGTGTCCGATGGCCATTTACAGGGGGGCACAGCAGTGCCAAATCCACTCAAGGAGCCAGATATTCACAAACCAATCGTAAACCTTCCAATTCATGAAATACAACCAGGGGCACGGCTGACATCATATCTCGACGAATGGAACGGTGCTCCAAGGAGCACTCACAATATCATAAAAAGAGGTTTTCATTGGGAATGGATATCATCTCCACCAGCTCTCAAAATGCCATTAAGAAGAGCAGCACCGACACTTCTAAAGGAAGCTGTCCAAGATCTCTTAAAAAAGAAAGCCATTTACGAAGTTCCATGTCAACCGTGTTTCCAATCGCCAATATTCACAGTTCCAAAATCTTCTGGAAAAATTCGATTAATTTTAGATCTCAGAAAGTTAAACAAGCACATCAAAGCACCAACTTTCAAAATGACAAATCATGTAACTCTCGCGAGATTACTTCAACCTCCAGCTTGGTTAACCTCAATAGATTTGCAAGATGCGTACCTCCATATACCAATAAGACCCAATTTACAGAAATTCCTGTCTTTCACAATAGATCGTCATCTCTATTTTTTCAGGGCCCTGCCATTCAGGCTGAATGTTGCTCCACAAGTATTTACACAAATCCTCAAATGGCCACTAAAATTATTACATCAGAAGGGAGTACATGTGGTGGCATATCTTGACGACTGGGTGATTTGGGCTGCTTCCCAATCCCAAATAGGAATTCATACACAACAAGTCATAGATACTCTATCCAGACTAGGGTTCCTCATAAATATCGAGAAATCATAACTAGATCCAGTTCAGAAATTGGTTTGGCTGGGAATAAAATGGTTTCCAGATACTGGTCACTGGGTTTTACCAAAAGAAAAGCAAGTGGAGCAGTACGGCCACTACCACAAACGTTCCTGTCAGAATTAATTCCTTGGACCTCATTAGCTCTATTTCATCCACCACCAAGTTTCCGCCCACCACCACAGACCATTTGCATGTGGACAGATGCGTCTTCAAGTGGTTGGGGAGCTGTTTTAGAAACAAACATGACAAGTCAAGGACATTGGAATTCAAGGGAGGCTGTCTTACACATCAACGTGGAAGAAGTACTGGCCGTGATAAAAGGGATTTTAGCATTCAATCTGAAGGACATCAGTATACATCTTTTTATAGACAACGAGCCTTCGAGAATGGCCATATTCGATCCCCATCACTTCTATCCAGTATACAAACACTAGTGAAGCTCATAACTTCACAAAACATACATCTACATGCTACACGAATTCCTTCAAACCTCAATACAATGGCAGATGCACTCAGCAGAGACAAACCACTTGCGACCGAATGGCAACTACCCAAAGCAATGTTTCTGAAGATAATAATATGGCACGGCCCACTTCAAGTGGATTTAATGGCAACACCACTGAATTCACAGTTACCTCTATTTGTAAGCCCATTTTATCATCCGAAAGCCGTGGCGATAGATGTGCTAAGCACCGATTGGAACAGGTGGCAGCAAGTTTACATATTTCCACCGAAGAACTTTCAGCCAAGAATAATCTCAAAACTTCAAACATACAAATATCACGGAGTACTGGTAGCTCCTTGGCACCCAGCATCACCGTGGTTCCCATATCTCCTAAGTCGCAGTGTCACACACCTGCACATTCTAGAGCCTCCCATTCAAATGGCACAGGGTCAGTGGCAGAAAGCAGACTCAAGAAATTGCGACAGATGGACCGCATTCAGTTTCTAAAGAGTATTTGGACATCGAAATATGGCTCAGAGGTAGCGAGGTCCCTGTGTTCTTCTTATCGAGAATCATCCATCAGACAGGCCCAATGTGCATGGAATTCTTTCAAAGGCTGGTTACCGGAAAGGATTGCACGTTTACGTAGAAGTCACGTGATGAAATTTCTAATCTATCTTCAGAACATAAAGGGGTTGTCTGCAAAAACAATTTTAGGATACAGGAATTCCTTACAGCTACCACTTCTGATGGGATTCAATATAGACTTAGCTGATAAAGATTTTTCCTTATTATCTCTATCCCAATTTCTGAAAAAGCCACCTGTGAAGAAACTAATACCTCATTGGTCATTGGAAAAGGTATTTAAATTACTTTCCACTCCGAAATATAACTCTTCTACTATATCAATCACAAATCTGTGTGCTGTCATTCCAGCAAATATTTTTATTATTACTTTTATACCGAAATGAAATTTGATTGTTTTCGATTTATATCTTTAGAACTCTTGCTTGATCAATCATATAGCAACACTTTGTTTGCAATTGCATTATTATTTGTGAATTGTGAATCCCGACAACAACAACAGTCGTAAGTTTCCTTATTTATTTATTATTTGCAATTTATTAACTAATCTAGGCCATTCTTTATTAAACAAAGCTATACATTCATTAATGCTTGAAATTTCATATGTCAAATTTGCAACTCAGCCTAGTCTAAATCTTTATTAGATGTTAACTTTCTTGTCCTATAGTTATTTTTGCAATATTACATTTCTGTTCAATTTTCAGCATTAGGTACCATAAGATAACCTAAAATACATATTTTTCATTTATTAAATTTATAGTCCTAAATGCCAGCTTTACAAATGTGGTAAATATTCTTCAAATTATTTATTTACTAAATTCTCTATTCATTTATTAGTCATGCATTTATAACTATGTTTCATTATTATTTAAAATGCAAAGTATTATTAGATTCTGTTTTTGCAGAAAACACCGATTACAAATGGAGAAAAGTCTAGGATTTTTATTCATCATCACAGCTGCCCTCCGCAGCCACAGTTTTGACTGTTCAATGCCAGGATTCTAAATATGGGAGAAAAGAGTTATCCAAGTTAATTTCTCCAAATTTAACGTAACGCAAGTTCCTCGAAGAAACCCTAACGTAACGCAAGTTCCTCGAAGAAACCCTAACGTAACGCAAGTTCCTCGAAGAAACCCTAACGTAACGCAAGTTCCTCGAAGAAACCCTAACGTAACGCAAGTTCCTCGAAGAAACCCTAACGTAACGCAAGTTCCTCGAAGAAACCCTAACGTAACGCAAGTTCCTCGAAGAAACCCTAACGTAACGCAAGTTCCTCGAAGAAACCCTAACGTAACGCAAGTTCCTCGAAGAAACCCTAACGTAACGCAAGTTCCTCGAAGAAACCCTAACGTAACGCAAGTTCCTCGAAGAAACCCTAACGTAACGCAAGTTCCTCGAAGAAACCCTAACGTAACGCAAGTTCCTTGAAGAAACCCTAACGTAACGCAAGTTCCTCGAAGAAACCCTAACGTAACGCAAGTTCCTCGAAGAAACCCTAACGTAACGCAAGTTCCTCGAAGAAACCCTAACGTAACGCAAGTTCCTCGAAGAAACCCTAACGTAACGCAAGTTCCTCGAAGAAACCCTAACGTAACGCAAGTTCCTCGAAGAAACCCTAACGTAACGCAAGTTCCTCGAAGAAACCCTAACGTAACGCAAGTTCCTCGAAGAAACCCTAACGTAACGCAAGTTCCTCGAAGAAACCCTAACGTAACGCAAGTTCCTCGAAGAAACCCTAACGTAACGCAAGTTCCTCGAAGAAACCCTAACGTAACGCAAGTTCCTCGAAGAAACCCTAACGTAACGCAAGTTCCTCGAAGAAACCCTAACGTAACGCAAGTTCCTCGAAGAAACCCTAACGTAACGCAAGTTCCTCGAAGAAACCCTAACGTAACGCAAGTTCCTCGAAGAAACCCTAACGTAACGCAAGTTCCTTGAAGAAACCCTAACGTAACGCAAGTTCCTTGAAGAAACCCTAACGTAACGCAAGTTCCTTGAAGAAACCCTAACGTAACGCAAGTTCCTCGAAGAAACCCTAACGTAACGCAAGTTCCTCGAAGAAACCCTAACACAACTTTATTTCGCCGGAGAAAATTCAACGTAACTCTATTTCGCCGAAGAAACTTCAATACATCCCCCCCCCCCTTTCAAACTTCAAGACAATCCTTCCCATGCCCAAGTTTCTAAACAAGGTCATATGTTCACCAAGTTTCTAAACAAGGTCATATGTTCACCAAATTTCTAAACAAGGTCATATGTTCACCAAATTTCTAAACAAGGTCATATGCACGCCTATTTTTTGTCCCATGATCAAGTGCTTCAGTCTGCATTATTATTATAATTCATCATTACACAATATTTAAGCCATGTCTCGTAAAGGGATCAAACCAATTCACCTAGCCAAAGAAGAGGTATTGTCACTTGGCTTGAAATTGGAGAATTTAATCAAGAATGATCCTAGTCAAATAAGCAATGAAGCTACTTCTCATATTAGATTCTTCAGAAATGAATTCCTATCCAAAATGGATGATTTAACTGAAAATCTTAGAAAGCATGGAGCTAATGAAGAAGCAGAGTCTCTGAGATCATACAAACTCACTCTGCAATGTGAATGTTTCAGAGTGATGGACAAAATAAATGATATTAGAAAACTATCCAATATTGATCTTATATCAAATAAAACTCCAGATGATGTTTATTCTTTAAATTTTGAAGATGAATCTCCCTCCCTGAATTGTCCTCTTGAGGATGCCATTGCTCAAAGTCAGTCTGGTTTAAGTGAGACTTTTGGATCAGTTTTGAAATTGGAAATGCAATCTTCAAATGCTTGTCTTCAACCTACAGAGCCATCAAGCACTGCAGCTATGCCAACAAATGTTCCCATTCACACTTCATTTGTCATGCCTACCAGTGTAGCTATGCCAACTGATGTTCCCATTCACACTTCATTGGCTATGCCTATCACTGTAGCTATGCCATCTAATGTTCCCATTCACACTTCATTTGTCATGCCTACCAGTGTAGCTATGCCAACTGATGTTCCCATTCCCACTTCATTGGCTATGCCTATCCCTGTAGCTATGCCATCTAATGTTCCCATTCCAACTTCACTATCACTGGCTATTTCTACCAATGTAGCTATGCCAACTGATGTTCCCATTCCAACTTCATTTGCTATTCCTACTACTGTAGCTATGCCATCCAATGTTCCCATTCCCACTTCATTTGCCATGCCTACCACAGTAGCTATGCCAACCAATTTCCCCATTTCAACATCAATTTTTCAAAGTTTGCCTCATAGTCATTGCCATGTAACCACACATAACATCCCAGCAACTATGAGTACCCCAACCCCATTAGTTAGTCATTCCCAACCAATTTTCACCACCCATCCAACTTATGCACAACCTTTACCTGAATTTAAACCAAATCAGTTAAATTTAAATTCAGGATATGTACAGCCAGCCTATATCCATCATCAAGATTCTTCAGCAAATTATTTGCTGAAACAACAACTACTTGTTAAATCGACAACACCCTTTGATGGAAAGGGTAATAATTTCAAATTATGGAGTTCACTGCTCAAATCTAGGATGAGTGGTGTGACTTTGACTCCATTTGACCATTTTCAGATTCTTCTCTACAATACAGCTGGAACACCAAGAGCTATAGTTGAGGATTATGTTGAGGCATCTGGAGAAGAATTGAATATTGGAACTATTGATCTTATATGGACCATCCTTGCCGAAAGATATAGTTCTTCACTTCATAGTTCTCATTACATAGAAAAGAGGGTCAGAGACTTCCCAAAAATTAGAAATATTGAGCAAAAAGAGGACCTTGGGCGATTGATAGACTTATGCAGGTTGATCCACCAAAAGATGAGCAGTATCCCAGACCTCTCTCGCTACTATTTCCGAGAAGATATGAGGACTCTCTGGACTAAACTACCTGATCCTCTACAAACCAAATGGAGATCTTTTGGGGTGAAGTCTAAAATCAATTCTGGGGGAAGAAACCCAACGCTTAGTGTCTTCATAACGTTCTTACAAGAGATACATACTGAACTAAATGACGATTTTTTTGGTGACTTCATCGCCGAACCAAGATTCAAACGCAATGCGACAGTTTTGCGTTCTGGAGCTGACACAATTGAGGAACCCCCTGTTGTTACGCATACTAGTGAGATCACAAAACAAGCATCAAAGTCTTCATGTGCTCTGCATCAGAAATCTAACCATCTCCTTGAAGATTGTTGGAAATTTCAAAAAATGAACTTCCAAGAACGTCGAAGCTTAGTTTGGAATGAAAAGTTATGCTTCAGATGCTTCGGACAGCACTTGTCCAAGAAATGCACTTCTGATATTAAATGCGACAAATGCCAAATGAGACACCACGTTCTTATGCATGACGATGCATATAAACCTCAATTCCATAGACAAAAGGATAGGCCAAATTATAAAGAAACTAAAAACCTCTGTGTTGACTTGTGCTCTTCAACCGAAGAGAAACTTTGTTCAAAAACTATGCTCATTCACATTAGGCACAAGAGATCCGACACAACTCTAAAAGCCTATGCTATTGTTGATGAGCAAAGCAACAACACTTTTATTGATCCAACTGTTCTCAGTGAATTGGGATTGGATGGTCATAGGCACGACTATTCCCTGAGAACTTTGAGTGGTCTCCAAAACAATGTTAGCGGCTTCATCGTGAACGGCCTTCAGGTGCGTGGGACCAAGAAAACAGAGTGGTTCAACCTACCTACAGCAATAACCAACCCGTATATACCTGATTCAAGAGCAGAGGTAGCAACACCTTCTGTAATTGGAAGGCACAATCACCTGCGGCATCTGAAGAAGCACTTTATCGACTTGGATAAGGATGTTCCCGTTCTCATGCTTATAGGAGCGGATGCTGGTGAAATCTTATACACTCGATGTCATGGAACCCAAGCACCTTATGCTCATGAGACTCCAATCGGTTGGGCTTTAGTTGGCTCTGCCTGGCTCAATGACCCTTCAAGATCGAAAAATTCCAAGTCAATGAGGACATCTGCTCAACCTAATGAATTCTCCTATTCGGCTAACTCTGTTTTTCCATTATGTAACGAACAGAAATTAAACATTTTCAAGGAATGGGAGGATGACGAGTCCATCGACGTATCTGTACAAGACAAAGAGTTCCTTTCTCTTATGACGAACGATGTGTCACTGAATGAAGGAAAATTGACAATGCCACTTCCTTTCAAAGAAATGTCACCAAAGATGCCGGACAACAAAAATGCAGTCTTTCACAGAACTAAAGTCGCACTCGAGCGTATCAAGAAAGATCAATACAAATTAGATCAATGTGTAAAGAGTATGGCAACCAACTTGAAGAAAGGACATATAGAAAGATTACCTTCAGAGGAAATTAACCCCAAACTAGACGGGCAAACTTGGTTTCTACCACTATTCTCAGTTACTCATCGTAAGAAAAAGAAAGAAAGATTAGTGTTCGATGCATCAGCTTCCTTCCAAGGAGTCAGTCTGAATTGCACACTGATGAAAGGACCTTATCTGACTAACAATCTCAGATCAGTACTACTTCGCTTCAGAAACAGAAGAATAGGCGTAACCTGTGACATCGAACATATGTTCTACAACTTTTATCTACCAGAACATCAGAAAGACTATCTGCGATTCTTCTGGTATAAGGATAACGATCCAGAGAAAAGCTTGGTACAATACAGAGCCAATGTTCATATCTTCGGTGCAAGCTCTTCTCCAGCCGTAGCTTCATTCTGTCTGCGCTATGCGGCTGAGAACACTACCATACCAGAAGTTGAAAAGGCCAAACAGTTTATCTTCAGATCCTTTTATGTGGATGACGGCGTCACTAGTGTTGAAAGCGTTGACGAAGGAATTGAACTTCTGACTTCAGTGAAAGAACTTCTACATGGATTCGGAATAAACATCCATAAGTTTTCTTCTTCAGATAAAGCAGTCTTGAAAGCTTTCGATAAGGAGGATATTGCTGATAATATAGATCACATCGATTTTGACGAATCCCCATCTCAGCGAACTTTAGGCGTCGTATGGGAGCTCAAAGCTGATTCATTCGTAGCTAAAGCAGATATTCCCGATACACCGTTCACGAAACGAGGCGTTCTGGCAGCGGTTAACTCCTATTTCGATCCTATCGGTATTGCCTCGCCTGTAATTCTTGGAGGTCGCCTTATACAACGAATGGTTATACCTTCTAAAGATAAGAACACCGACCAACTTGAAGCATGTGGTTGGGACGATCCGCTACCAGAGATGTACTTACCTGCTTGGAACGCATGGAAAAAGTCGCTGGTTAATGCACATCTTCTCAAGATCCCCCGTTGCTTCGTTCCCAAGGACTTCGGCACCGTGTTAAGGAGAGAGCTACATGTATATTGTGATGCTTCCATTCAAGCCATAGGAGTCGCCATATATCTACGATCCTTCAATGAAAAGAAGGAAAGGAACATCTCTCTTGTAACTGCTGTATCAAGAGTGGCTCCAAGAGCAGCTACAACAGTTCCTCGCCTTGAGCTAACTGCAGCTTTGCAAGCCTCTGCAACCTCCCAAGAAGTATTAAAGGAAATAGATGTCAAAATAGATGAAGTGAGTTACTATTCTGACAGTCAAGTTGTGTTGGGATATCTGAACAACACAACCAGGTGTTTCACCCGATATGTGACTAGACGAGTCGAATCAATCATTAAAGTAACTTCACCGGATCAGTGGTCTTATGTTTCGACAACGAATAATCCTGCAGATCTGGCATCTCGCCCAATGGACCCACTGTCTCTCCTCGACAGCTGTTGGTTTACCGGACCAGATGAACTGAAAAACGACACAATACAGAAGCAACATCTCGATTTATCCGACGTTGAGCTACCTGAAACTATGAAGCAAACTACAACACTAATCACCAACATGAGTGACTTTGTTGATTGTCCCTTGAAGAATTTAGCTACTAGAAGAAGTAACTGGAAGTTTCTATTAAGGGTAGCGAAAATAGTGTTGACTTTCGCACACAAATTGCTAGCAATCAAGAATAGATCTAACTTCCGAGTAACAATCAAGTACACAAAGGAATCTCTATTGCTGTTTGCACAGAAGGAAATATATGCTGACCTCATTTCTCTGTTAACAAGAAATCCAAACCTGCCAGATAACCATCCCCTGAGTAACTTGAATCCTTTTCTAGACTGTAGAGGAATTTTAAGAGTGGGAGGTCGTCTGAGCTATGCTGTTCCCTTCGATGTGGCTCACCCAATATTGGTTCCCGATAACCATATCTTCTCAACACGTCTGCTTCAACATCTCCATGAAGAAGTGGGTCATCAAGGACGCCATATCACGCATGGCCACGTGAGAAGTCAAGGTTACCATTTCGAAAATGGTCGCAAAGTGATTGGAGAGCTGCTGAAGAAATGTGTTCTCTGCAGGAGGCTTCGAGGAAACTTTTCCTCGCAGATGATGTCCAACCTCCCTCCGGATCGATTAGAAACTTCTCCGCCATTCACCAATACTGGCATGGATGTTTTCGGACCTTTGTATGTGCACGATGGAGTGAATACGCGACGAACATCTGCTACTAAAAAGCTTTTCGTTCTTATTCTGACCTGTTTGGTTACAAGAGCCGTACATTTGGAGCCTCTCGTATCTATGGATACATCGGCACTCATTAATGCTTTAAGACGGTTCTTTGCTATTAGAGGTTATTGCAAAAGACTTCGTAGCGACCACGGAAGTAATTTCATTGGTGCATTAAATCAGGCTAGCCCAACGATTGACATAGAAAAGCTGAAGGAAATCGCTGAAACCAACGAATGCGAATGGCTCTTGAACCCTCCAGGCGCAAGCCACTTCGGAGGAGTGTGGGAGCGTAAGATAGCTTCAGTAAGAAGAGTGTTAGAAGGCACAATGAAGATATCTGGGAACAATGTCTTCTCTAGAGATGAAATGGTAACACTTCTTCAAGAATCTGCCGCAATTGTGAACTCTACTCCACTCTACGGAGTCTCCTCAGACCCCAATGATGCTGCCCCTATCACCCCAAATTCGCTTCTGACACTGAAGGACAATCCGAATCCCTCTTCTCTTGAACTTTTTACTGAAAGAGACTTGCTCCAATATGGTTCTAAGCGTTGGAGGCGAATTCAATACCTTGCAGACCAATTCTGGGTGAGGTGGAAAAATAGTTACATACAGGAACTTACAGTCAGGAGAAAATGGAAGACTCCCAAAAGAAATTTGAGGACTGGCGACATCGTTCTACTGCGTGTAAAAACATCTCCGAGAAATGCTTGGCCTCTCGCAATCGTCGAGAGTACTAAAGTGAACGATGATGGCTTAGTGCGAAGTGTCTACATGAGAAGTGGTACAAAATCTTACGAAAGAAAGGTCCATGATCTGGTTCTGTTAATTGAAAAGACTGAAAATTGATTACACTTATGATATTTATCACGTTCGTGTTACAAACCAAAAGGGCCATGCTTATTTTTGATAATACTTTATTATCCGTATTTTTGATAGTACTTTATCTTCCTTTATTTTTGATAGTACTTTATCTACCTAATCTTTTATAGTAATATATGTTTCTTGAGTTTATACTGTTACTCGCCTGCGTGCGAGCAAAGTGGGGAATGTGCTGTCATTCCAGCAAATATTTTTATTATTATTTTTATACCGAAATGAAATTTGATTGTTTTCGATTTATATCTTTAGAACTCTTGCTTGATCAATCATATGGCAACACTTTGTTTGCAATTGCATTATTATTTGTGAATTGTGAATCCCGACAACAACAACAGTCGTAAGTTTCCTTATTTATTTATTATTTGCAATTTATTAACTAATCTAGGCCATTCTTTATTAAACAAAGCTATACATTCATTAATGCTTGAAATTTCATATGTCAAATTTGCAACTCAGCCTAGTCTAAATCTTTATTAGATGTTAACTTTCTTGTCCTATAGTTATTTTTGCAATATTACATTTCTGTTCAATTTTCAGCATTAGGTACCATAAGATAACCTAAAATACATATTTTTCATTTATTAAATTTATAGTCCTAAATGCCAGCTTTACAAATGTGGTAAATATTCTTCAAATTATTTATTTACTAAATTCTCTATTCATTTATTAGTCATGCATTTATAACTATGTTTCATTATTATTTAAAATGCAAAGTATTACTAGATTCTGTTTTTGCAGAAAACACCGATTACAAATGGAGAAAAGTCTAGGATTTTTATTCATCCTCACAGCTGCCCTCCGCAGCCACAATCTGCTCTTAAAGACTTTATTCCTTGTGGCTTTAGCTTCCGGAAATCGAGTCTCTGAATTAGCTAATCTCAGTAGAACTGGTATATTGTATTCTCAAGAATCAGTCACTATCCCAGTCAGAAAAACCTTTCTTTTTAAAAATGAAAGTATTGGACGATCTCCACCGCCAATTCACTTTCCTGCATTAGACACTGATGACCCATTATGCCCTGTGACACACCTGAAGAAATATCTTGATCGTACACATGCGTTACCACACAAGGACCGTATCTTCGTCCATCCAATATCAGGGAAACCATTGAAATCTGGTCGTCTAAATTACTGGTTAGCAAAGAGTGTATTGCAAACTTATACCTCTCTGAAAGTTCGGGCCCATGATGTACGCAAGATAAGCCACAGTATTGCTTGGGCCAGAGGAGTCTCCATGTCTGAAATTATCAGAAATGGGTTTTGGTCATCAGCGAATATCTTCATCAACAAATATTTAGTACCAACAGACTCTTTGACACGATCATGCGTCGCTGGAAGACAGAAAATATCCGTTATCTAGATGAATCAGCCTACCTACGTAGGCAAATAAACCAATCATTGTTATTTAACAAATTATCTATGTATTAGGTAAAATACATACATACATAATTTTTTTGCCTGATTGAATACTACCTTTTTTTTCTAAATACATATAAAAAGATATGTATCATATAAAGACAGCCATATGTTAAAATTAAGTTTTGTTCTCAATTTTCGAATATATGTCATTGCTATCATATGTTTATTTGACCTTTAATATATAGAGTATTAATAAATAAGCTTCAGTCTTCCATCACCGCAATTGTCTTCGCCTCCTCCTTGGAGATGGGCCTGGTTGTATGTCGAAGCTAATAAAGGCGTTTTGAGATAACCTAGCGTAGAAAGCATGAAAAGATACAGATTGACGCAGGAAAGCGTTACTCTTTTCATGCGCCAATCGTAGCTAGGTTATCTCAAAACGCCGGGCCTCCTCCTCCCCCGAAGACAGTACCCACTACTTTGAGGTCAGGGAGATCATACTGAAGAGGAACCTACAATACGACTAGCCTAGAGCCTAATAGGATGAAAAGACGAAATTTTTATAATTTATTTTCTGATAACAGTATATTGACAGAAAACGGTAGATTACAGCCGAAGCAAAAGCAAAACAGAAGGGAGAAGCTAATAAAGGCGTTTTGAGATAACCTAGCTACGATTGGCGCATGAAAAGAGTAACGCTTTCCTGCGTCAATCTGTATGTTTATTGTAGTTACCGTGAAATGATCACCACAAAATTTTTTTCCGTTTTCTATATATACGAACAACAGTTCGTATATACAAAATACAATATAAGATAGACGCTCAAATTGATAGGGCAGATGCAAGAATAATAACAACCAATCAGAAACGATCTATGCGTTCAGTAGCATATACGTCACACCAAACAATGACTAACGTATGATATCATATTATTCACAGAGGGATAATCTCTAGTCTTAAAGTGTGAAGTCTTTAGAAATATAAATATTCTCTATTGGTTAGGGATTAGACTACTTTATGATTAATTAATTAAATTTAATATTCTAAATATAATCTACCCCCTTTTAAAAATCCTCTCCAGGCTCCGGGAAAAAAATGAGTTTATAACATAATATTCTAGAACTAAGGTCTAAGATCATTATTCTGCAAACCGCTTACAATTCGGTTCAGTATATATTTTATAATTTGTAAAGTTTTTTTAATACTCTGGAAGCAACAATTGAGCGAATCACTATTCTGACGCTGAGAAAGAAGATTGTACACTCTTTGTTTTGATTTCAAATTTGAATTTTATAAACAAACCATGCGATTTTGGCCTTTATTTTAGATATTATTTATTTCCTTAAGTATATAAACGTTTCTGTTATAAGTTCATTCAATTTTATACCTTTACACGAATATTAAATGTATTTATTAAACCTAATACCTAGTTGACAATCAAAACAAATGGTGTACATTCTTTTTCTTCAGGCTGAAAATTTCTTAAATTAGTAGATCGGAAGTAAAATAGGTTTTGTAGAGTTTTGGTAATAAAAATCTTTAAAAGCATATGAAATTTAAAATATGCTACCAAATTTGATGTGGTTTGCAGTAAAATGATAAGAAGCATTAGCCTCGTTGAATAAGACTATAAATATATTTGCTTGGAGGAAACCTTTAAATAAGAATAGTCATAACTAGGTATATCAAGCCAGTATTAAGTTATTAACCTATGTAGCTAACATATTGTCTTTGACGAAACTATAAGTTGTGGGTATACATTAATTAACGCTGATTGGCTAGAATATGCGTCAAAGTTCTGACGTCAGCGCAAACATGCTCTGTATTTTATTACATGAAGTTGAGCGTCTATCTTATATTGTGTTTGTATATACTATGTACGAACGGTAATAAAATCGAGAAAAGTTTCGCAACTATTACCCGGGGCTGTTCTAAAATCGGGGTATAATAAAAGCGAGGCTGCATGTAGTAAATGAAAGCTCTATCTCTGACAGTTATCTCTGGTAAACACTTTATAATATATTGCCTATTAAGTGCTTAATAAAATGAAATATTATGAATTTTAACCGCCGTCTCCAGTACAAATGTACTGTGCCGCCGTCATTGAATGAGGTTATGAGGGCTCTCTGCTTTTAAAATGTAATCATTCTTGCAATGTACCTAGTCATTAATCAATTTAATTTTTTTTTCGTGAAATAACTTCGAATCTTGCAGATAAAGTTGGGGAACATGAATCGTTGTTAGCTAAATGCTGTGCTGTGATTAGAGTCTTTGACTAGATGATCCGTACGGTAACGGTCGTAAGTGTTATAGAAGCTATTAGTGAATAGTGATGTAACTTAAAGTGAATGTTAAGTGTTAATTTGTTAAAGTGATATATGACAGTAAGTTCAGTGAAAAATTTAGTTTTAAGGTGAGTTTATTGGGGAATATCCATGGCATGTTTCAGAGGAAGGGCCTGGAAGGCAAACTCCAAACTGGAGTGGAGCTGTCAGCAGTGGTCAGACAGGTCAGTGGAGACTTCACACTCTGGACCACAGAACAGTGAATAGAAGAAGCATAGATCCTATTATATTACCATAGAGTGGCGTTTACAGTGACGTCATTTCGATTGGAGCCAAATCAGCCAATCAGAGGCTTCGCATCACAAATTCTGTTAAAAGAGTCCATTATTTTGAATGCGTTACTGTACTGTTATGCGTAGTAGGTAGCCAAAGGTAGGTACTAGCGAAATGGTGTCAGTTTGTGTTTGTTGAAAAAAGATTCACTGATTCAGTTTATTATTGTTTAGTAGCTCACTGTAGCTGGGCCAGTCTGCAGAACATGGGCATTTTTAACATTTTCTGTGAGAACAATCCTTAATTTCATCCTATATTTACATGTATTTTACTGAGAACAGAGGCCATAATAGCCAAGTAAAATAGTATGTCTCATAAACTTGCCATTTGTCTCTCCAGCTCTCTCCAAAATTCAACAAATTTTCATTAATTCTCTCCAAAATAACATTGTAGCATAGGAGAAAAATAGATAAAACTCGCCATTTGGCATTTGCAATTGAAGGGCTCAAAATAACTGTCACAAACTCGCCATTAACCCTTTACCGGGCACTCATAGAAATATTCAGAAATGATTGTTTTTGACTTCAGATCTTAAAAGTACATCATAATAAAAGATATTTTTATTGAAGTTGTTTTTTCAAAATTCTTCATATTTTTGATGCAAATTCGAAATTATGAAGTGATCATATATGATCACTTGCCGGTCTCAGGTAAGAAAGTCCAACAATTTTTGTGATCATATATGATCACTTGCCATTCTAAGGTAAAGATTTTTTAATTGTGGAAAGCGAAAGAAAATCACAATGGAAGGTGAAATAAATAAAATTAAAACTTCAAATGTTTATTACAACTTATAAAGAGTATGACAGAATATAAAGTAAAATGTAGCCAACCATAACTTCATGAATGGACTACTTTGGAGTGTGAGGTACTCTTCTAAAAGATTGGTTGAGGTGGCTGAACAGTGGGCGAACTTTATAAAACCTGTCAATGTTACCATGTGCTTGGGAGTTGTCGTTGAAATGGATGGTGCGTCTCAGGAGTCTGAAGCGTTTGGATGACATATGGTCAGCCACTTGATGTACTCTGGTCCTCTTTGCCCAGTAATCATCCAGTGAGGGACATGTCACAACCCCCATGTACAAAAGGATAGCCATGAAATTGAGGATCTCGCCTTCATCTGTGCTGAAGGAGCTACCGATATCTTTTTGGTTGGCATAAAGATTAGTTTGGTAGGTTATTTGCTTTATGAGGTCAGGACTGAAAAATTTAAAGAAATATTGTAAGGGAGTTTCCACAAATATAGGAGGCTTATGGTTATAGTCAGGCAAGGAGGGATTGTCTACTCTTTTCCAGGTAGTTGGCCTAGTTTGAAAGGTGCTTTTGCCTTTACTTCTAGCAGTGCTCTTCCCTTTACTTCTAGCAGTGCTCTTCCCTTTACTCTTATGCAGCTCTCCTTCCTAATTCTCGCTGTCTTCAATCTCCTGCTCTTGAAGCTCTGTGCAGTCATTCGCATCTTCAGACATCTCCTCTTCTTCATCAAATGGTGACCTTGCGCATAGCCTTTTCACAGGAGGCTCTTCGCTTGTACTTGGAGTATCCATGTTGTGGGGCTCAGGCACATAGTCTGGATCATTATCATCATCATCAAATGATTCATCCTCACTGACATTGGGGTCTGCTGGGATGATGGTCGTCTGGCATTTAGCCTTCTTGTAAAAGAGGGAACAGGGCAACTGGAAAGAAAAATCAATGTAGAAAATTCGCACATTGAAAGCAATTGGAATAGATTCATCATAAGCATGTTCATCATAAGCAAGTGAAAAAAGGGGTCAAGGTTCCAACCATCGAAATGATTCACCAAAACAATCAAACGTATGCTTTCCAAGAATATTGAATTTCTATAGCAAATTACGTAGATAATATATTTTAATCTCAAATTAGGCAATTATCTTTGTAGTCACTTTATACGTATTTTGGTATTAATATATAAACAAATTACACCTCTTACTGGACAAAGTAGTTAAAAATTATCACGCAAAAATAAATATTCTATAACCTATACTTAGCTACTATAAACTGGTGAGTGATCAAATATGATCACTGCAACTTTAACCATAGACTGGCAAGTGATCAAATATGATCACTGCAACTTTAACCATAGACTGGCAAGTGATCAAATATGATCACTGCAACTTTTACCATAGACTGGCAAGTGATCATATATGATCATCCATTTTTTCAAGAAGTTTTTTTCCCAACTTCTAGATATTCACCATATACATTACCTACGTTAGGCTAAAGCACACATTTTCATCTATATAATATCACAGTGTTAGTTACTTACCGACATCTTGTTAAACAGAAGAGACTCTTGAAAAGCCACAAAACGTCGCAGATACTCCCCCTATGACAGCCACAGTGCTACTGATGCATTACTCTCGTGCTCAACCAGTAGTGATGCTGCTTAGAAATGACGTCATTGGCGTGACACTAGCTTAAAGCATTCCCCTTGGCTGAGGCTATGTGACATCAGTACATTGATGCATAGAATGTGGCGGCAAGGCAATTTATATATCATATTTAAGTGATCATATATGATCACTTGCCCGGTAAAGGGTTAAAATGGCGAGTTTGGACATGCTTTATTGCTTGGCATAATAGAGTGTTTCTTGGTGAACAGTTTACCAGTTCCTGCAGTCTGGTAGCTAGGCTATAGATACCAGTCTGTATTTGGTGCACCAAATCTCACTGACTTTTTCAAAAAACTGAAAAATCCACCATAAATTTCCAGTAATTTTGCTGATCCACCAACATTTTCCCAATTTATCCACCAAAAATTAATGGTAACAAAGGAATAAATAGCTAAAAACCCACCAACATTGCCAGAATATCATTTTCATTTTTCAAAGGGGAAAAAATCCACTGACATGTTGGTCCAAGTAAAATAGTATGGCTCTTAAACTCTCCAATAATGTCTCTCCAGCTTGTTGTATTAATATAGTCACACTTTGTTATTTGTTTATATTTTGCATTTAGCTAATGTATTTTACCTACTCAGCAGAATTGTCTTATGATAATATTTCCTGGTTCTAGTTATGACTCATGTTGTATACCTAATTGTTTCCTGTTTATCATTATATAAAAGGATGTGTAAATCTCTTTAGTTGTCAGTTGTCTTCAGTGCATCGCAGAGTGATCACCTGTATTAATCACTTATAATAAATTTATATTTTTTAACTTGTAAAAACCACTGTTCATTTAACCTATGGTTTATCAATGATTATGGGCCCAGAGAAATGTTTTTTTACAAAGTGAGATAACCTGTTAAGTAGAGAAAAACTTAAATGGTTATTTATTAAAGTGTAAAGATTAATAATAGCATTGTGAAGAATATAGGTACAGTGAATTTTCTTAAGTGATTATTTTTGATTGGCTTGCTATAACAGGATTTATTTTATATTGGATCAACATAGCATTTCAACTCAAGTTGTATTTTATTCTTCATGAAAGCAAGAATAATTTACAAAAATCTGCTACAAATATATCAGTAGTTAGATGTATGCTTAGCCGACTTGTGTATATAATTGCAAGAGGTTAAAGCTGTTGAAATTTTAGTTAAATGTATTACACACTCGTTATATGTTTAATATTAATTTCCTGTTAGACTAGCTCAGCTATATTAAATTACCTCTTGTTTAAATAACCATGTATTACTTTTAATGAGGAACGGACGTAAGGTCTAAAGTCTATCACACTTCCGTCGAGTGTTAAATACCCCTGTTTGTAGAACCAGAAAGTAGTCTGTCTTTAACATTACTCAGAGAGAGAGATATGATTCACTCATCTCTCTATATAGACTTCTAATTGTATAACATATTTACTCTTTAAATAAACTCTATGTCTTAACGTTGTTAACCCACTGTTATTTAACCTAATTCTAACAGGTTATGGGCCCAGTGAACGATAAGAGTTTATAAATCAAATTATGTTTAAAACAAATTAGAAGTTTATAACAGTAATAAATATAAAAACGAAGTGCAGTGAAAAAAGTGTTAAAAGATATGAAACTTATACGCTCGAACGCTTGTGTAATCATATCGTGTTAACGCGCTAATGAGGTCAATTAAAATGATTGCTCTAGCGAAAAATGTATTTGTTTTATAATATAATTATTTAGTATTTGAGCGGAAGAGGTGTCAAGAGAGGCCACAAATTACCTTTAAATCTGTGACCTTATCCTTTGGTAAACAGTCTTTCAACAAAAGGTTCTTGCGAACTAAGACTTGTGTTGCTGTTCCAATTAAATATTAATAATTATATTCAGTGAAGTTATTCTTATGAATTAGAATAATTTTAAAACATCAATTCAGTTAAACAGTAAATCAATTTAACTGATTTGTTTGTTTATGTTTGTTAAGTATTGAATGATAATAAATACTTTCAACAAAAAGGTTCTTGCAACCTAAGACTTGTGTTGCTGTTCCAATTGAATATTAATAATTATATTCAGTGAAATTATTCTTATGAATTAGAATAATTTTAAAACATCAATTCAGTTAAACAGTAAATCAATTTAACTGCTTTGTTTGTTTATGTTTGTTAAGTATTGAAAGATAATAAATACTTTGAAAACATGTCTTCAAATAAGTTACAGGGGATTGTTCCCCTAGACGGAAATAATTACCCCACCTGGAGGATACAAATGAAGATGTATCTCTTACGAGAGAAACTGATGGATTTTGCTGATGGATCTAAACCAGTTCCAATTGATTCAGCTTCAACGGATGTGAAGAATGCCTATGCTAATAATTATAATAAGGCTCTGGCAGATATAGTACTATCTATTTCACCGGATCAATTGTACTCAGTTGGACAACCCACGGATCCACACGCTGTCTGGACCACCCTTCAAGAAACGTTTCAAAAAAACACGTGGGCGAACAAATTTCGACTGAAGAAAAAGCTCTACAATTTAAAATTGAAGTCTCCTGAACTACTCGACTTTCATTTGAAAGAACTAACTGAAGTTTTTCAAGAGCTTGCCTTGTTAAATCAAGTGATCAGTGAAGAGGATAAAGTTATTTGTCTCCTTTCTTCTCTACCAGAGCCGTTTGAAGTGCTTGTCACCGCACTTGAAGCTCAGACAGACATCCCTAACTGGATTACCGTAGCTGACACACTCCGGAGAGAAGCTGAAAAGTTGAGTATTAAATCAAATAATGCATTGGCATTATCCAATACTCAGAATTATGCTGGAGTAAATAAACAGTCCATCATTTGTCATTTTTGCAAAAAGATGGGACACCTGAAGAAAGACTGCTTTAAATTTAAACGATCTTCTCAAACTAACAGAACTCAAAACCAGCCAAATGGTGTAAATGGAAGTCATATAGAACTAAATCACACAATGTATGCTAATGATATCGCTCTTTGTAACAAATATGCCGACAGTAATATTTGGATAATAGATTCAGGCTCTTCATCACACATGAGTGGTGATTAAAATTTATGTAAAGATTTTGCAAATATTAGCAAACCTATCAATGTTAAAGTAGGAAATGGAGATGTCTTACAAGCTATTTCACTAGGAAATGTTTCTGTTATTGTGAATATACCAGGTGGTGGAAGTAGAACATGTAAAATAAATGATGTACTATATGTGCCAAATCTAGCTTTTAATCTACTATCAGTGTCAAAAATGACAAGTAATAATAAATCTATTATTTTTGAAGATGATAAATGTAAAATTTTGAACGAAAATAAAGAGTTAATGGCTGAGGCTAACTGTGTTGGTCAACTCTATTATCTTAATACTTTAGTTCATAAAGCTGCAGTAACTATTGATCAAAATAAAGTCAACATTCTATGGCACAGAAGGCTCGGTCATATAGGTAAAGATAACTTGACTAAAATGATCCGAACTAAATCAGTAAATGGTCTGGATAGTAAATTAAAAGCTATAGAAGGCGTGTGTGAACACTGCTGTAATGGGAAAATGCATAAAATACCTTTTTCTACAAGCATTAAGAAAAATTGTAAACCTCTTGATTTAATCCACACAGATGTCTGTGGGAAAATTACTCCCACTTCCAGGGGTAATAATTCATATTTTCTGACCTTTATTGATCATGCTACTCGATACTCCTGGATATATGTTATTGCACATAAGAGTGATGTGTTTCAGAAGTTTTTGGAATGGAAAGCTATGGTTGAAAATATTTATGAAAGGAAAATTAAAACCTTGCAGTCAGATAATGGAGGAGAATATACCTCAAATAAGTTTGAATCATTGAAAGTATCACTCATGAAAAATCTATTCCGAAAACTCCACAGCAAAATGGAGTAGCAGAAAGACTCATGAAAAATCTATTCCGAAAATTCCACAGCAAAATGGAGTAGCAGAAAGATTTAATTGAACTATAATTGAAGTAGTAAGATGTATGATCTCAGATTCAGATCTTGAGAAGGAGTTTTGGGCTGAAGCTCTGGCTACTGCCACTTATATTAGAAACAGATGTATAAACTCTTTCTTAGGTAAAACTCCTTATGAAGCACTAAACGATAGGAAACCCAATGTAAAAGATCTCCGAGTATTCAGATGTACTTCTTATGTACATATCCCACATGATGAGAGAAAGAAGATACATCCCAAAGCAAAAGTTTGCTGCTTACTAGGATATGGATCAGTTACTGAGGGATATAGGCTGTATGATATTGAAACTATAAGAGATGTGATCTTTGATGAATCAAAGACACCTAAGAGGCTTGTTGATACAAAATTACCATCCTCTTCATTGGTGGCGCCTTCAGGAGATTCAGATGAAGACAACCTTGCTGATGAACTTCCCATAATTCGACCACCTGTTGAATTACAGGTGGTTCAACCAGCTGATGAACAACCAGAGGTGCAACCTGTGCTCAGACAGTCTACACGAGTGCGTCGGGCACTTGACTGGTATGGTGAATGAGATTTTTCTGAAGAAGGAGGTTTCGTTAGTAAAATGATGACTGAACCCAATACTGTAAAGGAAGCTAGGTGTAGTCTTGAATCTTCTGAATGGCAGCTAGCCATGGAGCGTGAATTAGATGCTTTTGATAAGCATAAAGTTTTTGAACTAGTCGAGCCTAACTCGAAAATGAATGTTATTAACTCTAGATGGATGTTTAAACGTAAATTGGGACACGATGGAAAAATAAGTTCTTATAAGGCTAGATCAGTAGCACAAGGGTTCTCACAGAGATTTGGAATAGATTATGATGAAACTTTTGCACCTGTAGTTAGATTAGAATCTGTGCGAACTTTGTTATCGTTGGCAGCTAAACATAATTTAATAGTTCACCACATGGATGTTAATTCTGCATTTTTGTATGGAGAACTCGAAGAGAATGTTTTTATGCAACAACCTACTGGCTATGTTAAAAACGGAAAGGAGCACCTTGTATGTAAATTAAATAAATCAATGTACGGACTTAAACAGTCACCAAAATGTTGGAATGATTCTTTTGATGCTTATCTTAAAACTTTAGAGTTTGTTTGTTCTACATGTGACCCCTGTATCTATGTTAAGATGATCAATGATATCCCATGTATTGTGTCTGTATATGTAATTATAGCATGTAAGCACAAAGACGACTTGACATAAATTAAAGCTGATTTGAGTTCTAAATTTGAGATGAAAGATTTAGGACAGTTATCCTATTCCTTAGGAGTAAATGTTGTACAAACTAATGGTAAAATTGCCTTAAATCAATCTGCTTTTGTCAAATCACTATTGAATAGATTTGATATCAATAATTGTAAGCCAGTGTCCACACCAGATGTTAGTTCCTATCTTGAACAAACTTCAGATGAATGTGAATTGTTTAATGCGAATAGGTACCAATCTTCAGTAGGCTCATTACTATACTTTAGACCTGACATTACATATGCTTTTATTAATGTTTCTAAATTTTATTCCAAACCAAATAGTAAACACTGGACAGCTGTTGAACGAATTTTCTGATATCCGAAGGGTACTCAGAATCTTGGTATTATGTATGGAAATTATGAGTCAGAATTGGTAGGTTATTCTGACGCTGACTAGGCTGGTGACAGAAATGATAGAAAAAGTACATCTGGTTACTGTTTTTTGTTAAATGATTCTATAATCTCATGGCGGTCTGTCAAACAGACTTGTGTAGCCCGTTCAACAGCAGAAGGTGAATATGCGTCTCTTTCTGGCGCTGCTCAAGAAGGGGTGTTTCTAAATAAGTTATTGTTAGATCTTAAGTTATCTAGTAAAATTTTTTCAGTAGTTTTGTTTGAGGATCAGTCTGCTATATGTCTTGCTTAAAATCCTTAAAATCATCCTAGTACAAAACACATTGATATTAAGTATCATTATGTTCGAGACTTAGTGTCCTGAAATGAAATTGAACTTAAATATTGTGCTAGTGAGGAAATGTTGGCTGATGTGTTTACCAAGCCACTACCTGCTGATGGATTTAACAAACTAGTTAAGTTGATTGGAATGATAAATGTAGCTATAATTTATGTGAGAAGGAGATTGTTGTATTAGTCACACTTAGTTATTTTTTATATTCTGCATATGTTGTATTTAGCTAATGTATTTTAACTACTCATCAGAATTGTCTTATTATAACATTTCCTGGTTCTTGCTATGTCTCATGTTGTATACCTAATTGTTTCCTGTTTATCATTATATAAAAGGATATGTAAATCTCTAGAGTCAGTTGTCTGCAGTGCATCGCAGAGCGATCACCTATATTAATCATTTATAATAAACTTATACTTTTTAACTTGTAATAACCACTGTTCATTTAACCTATGGTTTATCAAAAGAGTGATGCCTCACTGACAGTCTGACAAAGTGAGATATTACATTGATTGACCGACTCTACGTCCCTATCATCTTCAACTCGCTTCAGAGAAATTATCTTCAACTATTTTTCACTCTTCAGTCTTTTTTTCTTGCTCGCTGCCAGTGTGTGCACTCCCGTACATATCCATGTTAACCAATTCAATCTTTCTTTCTTGCTTTAAATCTTTTGGTGTGCAGGCACCCTCAGGCTAACAGATGAATTTTAGAGGCTAGATGCTTTGGATTATACATTTCTCATCAATTTATATTATCACTGTATTTTAAGGTTTGCTTATCTCCAACAGACTACTGAGTAATTAATTCATCAAAAAGACGAATTTTCCCAGAGTGAGTGACATGCCAGTGGAACTGCTGCCACTGCAAGCCAAATTTTTACTCAAATTAAGTAGAGCCAATTTTGGACCATGTTTCAAGGTGTGACAGCCGACAGGAAAGTTACCAGTTTAATGAGAAAATGGATCCAGGTTGCCACATTTATGATACTTTAAAGAAGAAATTTGATTTTAGTGAAGATTTCACACTTTGATACATCCTCATGATGTCTGATGGCCATGCATGTGTACCAGTCTGTATTTCATGGTAAATTCCACCGACTTGTTGATGGAATTTTTCCCCATTGAAAATAATATTCCAGCAAAGTCTGTGCATTTTCATTTATTTATTCCTATGTTACCATTAATTTTCAATGGCTAAATGAGGAAAATGTTGAAGGATCGGCTAATTATGTTGGTGGATTTTTTCAGCTTTTTAAAAGTCTGGGTTTTAGTACAGTGTCCACCAAATACAGACTGGCATGTGTATCTCCTTGAGACTTTTTTGGGAGTTATTTACATAGTTTTTTCAACTTATTTATCCCGTCTTAAGTCATCAATATACTGGTGACTTTGTCCATACTTTTAAACATGGATTTTGAATCATTTTTAAAGATTTCAAGTCGAAATTTGCAAGAGAATGTAGGAATTAAATAAAATGTTTAGCCAATTAGATTATTGGGTAGTAACTCAAATACCGAAAAATTATCTCCACCCCATGTTTCGGTGGCTGGAAAATTGTAAGCCAATTTTTAAGCTAAAATTTCACTAAAGTTCTGAGACTAGCCAATTTGGCTCATTTTTTGAAGATTTGAAACCATAATTGAGTTAATTTACATGGGAACATAGGAATTAATTCAAAATTTAAAGCCTATTAGACATATCTGGGTTTTGACCATTTGAAATCTAAGCCAATTAATTGGCTTTAAATGACATTCTCTGTAACATGTTCTCCACCCCCTTCAATTACGCCAGGTAAAGAAACATGTCCGAACTTGCCATTTTAATGGCGAGTTTATGACAATTATTTAGAGTCACTCTGCATATCTTCAGAGACAGTTACTCTATGACCAGATTGCATTAGTTGTTGTACAAGAGCCGCCATTTCACCAACAGGTTATTTGAAGAGCCGTGTGAAATATCATATTTGAGTAGTGGGAGAAAATCTGCTAACCGTGGGAAATAAAGAGAGCCATGGTGGAAGGAGCAATTACTAGAGTTGGCCTGTCGGGAAGCCCCATACAGGATCTGGTTACTTATAATTTAAAGAATAATAGCTAGGCCTATATAAAAAAAGTTATTGACACACATCACATTGCAACAGTTGTAGTGAGTATGCCTACATTACATTACAAAGGCAGACATGTTTTTAATAACGAATGACTTTGAATCACATTTTGCTTGAAAAAGGGGAGGGTTGCACCTGACCTCAGTTTTGACTTTTTCAAATGAGTATGAAATGTCTAACTTCATACCCTAGAATAGGCCTAGTTGCCTAGATGATACGCAAGAAATGAAGCTATCTTTAAATAAATTTATTTTTTGAATATTTGAACATTAATCACTATGGTAAGTTCTGAATTATTGTAAAGTTCCACATTTTCATTCAATAATTTAAAATGAAATGATTTTTTTACTAAAATTTATTATAATTTTAGGACAAACTAAATCCATCAATATTACTTTATCCTAAAATTGTTCAAAATTTAAAAAATTATTTTAAATTATTGTACAGAGATGTAGAACTGTATGATAATTTGGAACTTAAACCAAGATTGATACTTAAAAACTATAAAACAGAATCACTAGCCATTAAAAATTCAAGAGAAAGAACCAAAAACTTTAACTAAACAAAGAACTATAACTACCTAAAATGTATAAAATGACACCCTACACTGCAACACATGCCTGTCTTCTTCATCTAATATAAATTGTAGGTTGTAAGGAGCAGTCTTAATCCGCTGGAGGACTTTACTTGTTTCTGAAAAGTGATATCTCATTTGCTGTTCGTGGTCTGATCCATCTATTGGGAATTCTCATTCCCATGCAGATAGATTTCAGCAACTGCTGATATTGTCCGGCAGACATCTTATTGGAACAGGGTACGTCCAATCAATGATCTCTCTGTTCCAGAGTATTATTTGAAATGCCAGCTCCAGTATTTCGACACTTCATCTGAAAAGTTAATCAATTTTCAGTTTGTTATGAGCAATATAAATAGGACTCAAATCCTTAGTCGGATGATACATACCAATTACCTGCTTGTCAATAGATATGTATTGATCAAAACAATAAGAAATAAAATGAGTGTCTGTGCCTTGGTCAAGAGATGTACAATCGTCGGCAGTGAAAAAGGTCCATTATTGAATAGTTTACATAGTTTTCGTTACAATTTTCAGAGACTTGAACAATACATAATTATGAATCAAAACTTACGATTGATTAGAAGCTCTCAACTACAGCCTCACATCCACCCTTGGCAAGTGCCACATCAATCGCAGTGCATATTTCCCTGCAAAGATATTTGTAGATCTGGAAATTAGAAAGAATCTTAACTGTTTCTATTAATTCTAATGGATAATGAAATTGGGGAGACTTATATTAATTTTCTTATCGCTTCTTCTGTATAAATGCTTTTGAGAATTTCATTAAATAATCATTCCCACCGCAGCTTGTGAACTTCACAAGAGTTTAGTCACACTCTTCTTATACAGCAGGGAACAATTTCTTCAAATAAGGTGTCCAGTTGGGAAATATCCTCCAAACTACTCCATGCAGAAGATTGGGGAAATCACTACATGTTACATCAAAATTGAGGGAGGAATCAGTATCTTGAGCTTCCTTCACCTGTAAGTTACACATAATAAATTGTTCAATTTTTACTTTCATTATATTCAATTACTCCGATTAGGATAATCATAATTCAATTAATTTTATATTCAGTGAAAGATAAGTATTCATAAAACTTCAATATTGCAAACAAGATGTTATAGAATGCTCACTTGTGGTAAGTCACAAACTGAGGAATAAAATGTGTAGAAGCTGCTCAAGCCAGGCAAGCGATAGTTGTTTTGCTTCTCAGCATACATTTTGGGTCTTACAGTTGCATGGTAGCCTTGTGCCGCCGATCATCATTATAATTTTGTTGATGTTCATGTAATTAGTCAACGTGATTGCTTGCTTATCAATGCATTTCTTGTACCTAGTAAATTGACCATTTAATGATCATGATTATAATCAAAACTAATGTTAGATATTTGATAAATTAAGTTTATTTATTCTAAGTTTACCTCACTTCAATCTTAGACAATAGCTCACTGCAAGTTTGAACTAGTTCTGCTATTATGTCTGGAAACTCGAGAAGCTCCCATTGAAGATCTTCATCTCCTGTAGACACAACTAACCCTTCCTCTAGTAGTGCTTGACCCTGGAATTGGTCATCCTGCAAATCTGTAGCATTTTTTTGTGTGAGGCAGATAGGAAGGATCCACATTGCTGAGGTCATGCAAGGACTCTAATTTAAGAAGTTCTTCCATGCACTTCTTTATGGAGTATTAATAAAGAGAGGTTTATTATATTTTCAGTATCATTAATTTTCATATTTGATCTCTAGCTAAAGTAGATAGAATACATGATAATTTTGATTATAAAATAATGCAATTGTGTAATATGATGAAGGAAAACAGTTATGAATATATAATATCAATTTAAAGATTTTATGTGTATCTGAACCAATCCTAAATTTGTATAAAAATTCATCAATTTTGATTTACCTTGTAAGTCGATTTCTCTTTTCTTGACTGCCTTGTTTGGTGTTCAAGGAAGGCAGCCACTAGCCCTATACACAACAATGTAGATTACTTTAAATTTTTTCTGATATTTCTTGCAAGCTTCGCAGTAGAAGTTATAATTTTGAGGCTCCAGTTCATTCATTGAGGTTACATCATCACTTAAACACTCTTTGTGGAGCCATTTTTTTACATCTCTTATTGAAGCATCCAATCCATGTCTCTGGGACGTTTCAATCCTCGTTTTCATAACATGCATTGCAAACGTCCCCCTCAGCTTCACCAATTTTATTGTCACTCTCAAGTACCATCTCTTCCTCGCTCTCTAGTGAATCTGGTGTTCTCACTTTTTTAGGATTATTTGCATTGCATTTTCTCTCTCTCTTGTTTTCTTCTTCCTCTTTCTTTCCTTTCAAATAGCTCAGGTAATTTTTCCTAAAACTGCTACAGTTGTTTTGAGCTTAGTTTTTGTTACCTTTCTGGTTATGATTACATCACTTCCAATCACTGAGTGCTTCTTAAAACGTGAATCCTTCCACTTGTTGACGGACATCACTTTCATTGCAGGTTGAACTCAACCCGTGAATGCAATGGGTGATCTGTGAATATTGTCTCAAACAGTACATCGCTTTGAAGGAGTGCTCTCACCATGCTGTTGAAGACTTATTTGATTGATATTTCTATTTCCAAGGTAATTCAATGATGGTACAACTTCTGTTGAAGCTTGATTGCTTGTATCATTAAGATATATTTCTGGTTGCTCCAGCAGAAAGATATTCTCCTGCGTTTTTTGTATCTGCCTCACATCATTTTGCTCAGTAGTTACATTTGGCTTGTAGTCTCTGACCAGGTTTTTTGTATCTTTATACATTTATACACCTTGTAAAGTAGCTACTCCTCTTTCAGTTTCGTCTTTGATATCATAACCATTTTGATATCTAATCTCAGAGAGTTTTGCTATCTATCTTTAATGCCCTCTAAATGCACTGGAATACTCTATACATACCAATCTTCTCATTGTGCGTGGACAATTTAGTGTCATTTGAAGGATTGTCTGTAGGCTCTTTGGTGATTATCTTTGAATAATCTATGGCATCAGGATTAAATGGTACCATGCCTGATTTACGAAAGCCTGATTTGACTATCTGATGATTGCTTAGCAGCTTTTGACCAGTCACTGTCGAACACAGGTAAAAAGTGCGTTTGGGACTTGGTCTAGCCCTTATACTATATGGTGAAGTCACTAAGCCTTTGGTTCCAATATTTTTTTCCGAGGACCAAATACTGCTACATCCAATGGTTGCAGTATATGACCAGCATGTGGTGGGAAACAGAACATTTTAATACTGTGAGTATGAGCAAACTCCAATACTACTTAGTTTATGTGTGAGGTATGTCCATCCATAAAATAATGATGGGGAATTAGACTGTGTCCCAGATTCATGGATAAAAGCAATTTGCCAGCCATCAAAAAAAATTCCGATTATATCCAGCCATTTGGAATGGATCCGATGTCAAAGTCGTCTGGATTGACTCCATCAAAATTGAATTTAGATTGAACACCCAGGAAGAACACAAAGGGTTTGCAATCTGCAGAGGTACAGTGTAGCCTTAATTAAATGTTGCTATAACTTCACTATTATTTCTATCAACTGTTCTAATGATCTTTTCAGATAACTAACTTTAAAAATTCATATATATCATGTAATATAACTGTACTAAAAGTAATCCAAATAACCTATGCTTCAGCTCACCTACCATCTCTGTGAGTTTGTGATAATAAAACAATGGTTGATATATTTATATTGTATCTCAATTAATAGCATTTAAACTGTATTAGGATTTATATTTGATACCATGCTTTTGTCCTCAGGGTTGTTGCTTCTCACGCCCCTTTACTCTTGTCACAACTCTGTACTCACCTTGTCCATTGCCTTTCCACCATTGTCCTCACTCTGACCTGACCTGTAAAGATTCAAGTGTAAATCTTCACTAGGAAGTCAAAATTCTTCTTGAGTTTAAAGTAGCTAGCTATGTTAAAATGTGGTGACCTAGATCCATTTTCTCAGTAAACTTGCAACTTTCCTGTCACACTTGGAATAATTGACTGGTTACTAACAATTACTATAGACCCGGTAAGAGCTCAGTCTGAGAATATGGAACATTTTTCCAAGACTCAGACAAATCTGAGGCTGGGTCCAATTTTAGAAACTGTAGATCTCTGCAGGAGATCTTAAATTAGTTCCTATACTATCATTAATTTAGCTGCGGGAGATTCTGAATCTGCTGCTGAGACTCAGAGGGTAACTCTCTCAAATTATAATCTCCGAGACACAGCAGACACATTATGCATAGTATGTAAGAGCATAGCAGGTTGAATCGGCACCTTTCATGAATCTACACCCACCCATAAAATCAAAATTAATAAGATTTCATCAAATAAATCACTCCTACACATCACTAATTACAATTGGTTTTTGTTTCAGCCAAAAAGGGGAAAGAAAACCAAATGAAACTTATTATTTGACTCAACCAAACAGGGACACTGTTTCAACAATGTTTGAATATATATGAGAATTTCTGCTTAGCTTATTATATGCAGCTTTAGCTTAAGGGCACCGTTCCCAGATTTTGTAAAGTTTTTTATTATTGAAGCTACGGTTGTGAAACTTTGTACTCATATTAATATAAAATGAATTCTAAGATGTTTTTGTGTCTTGACATTTTTTCGATTCGACCCATAGAAAACGAGTTATTCGAATTTCGAACAGTGTGTAAATTAATAAATGGATACTACAATTTTGTAGCTATAACATTATGGTTTTTTGCATTCGATTCTCTTCAAACTGTGGAAGCATTTTTCTGATTTTTCGTATTGGTTTTCAAATTATTGAAATTTTTAGTGAAAAAAAAAATAGAAAAAAATATAAATTTCAAAATTCAATATTTTGAAAAATAATGCGAAACTTAAATAGAACTCTTCCAGAGTTTGTAGAGAAGTCCGGGGAGAATCGAATGCAAAAACTGCAATGCCGTAGCTTCAAAATTGTAAACGCCTTAGGCTTTTGAATTACAAGATTTTTAGATCTCTGAACTAATAGAAAATCCCATTCAAAGTTTGATAGTCTGACATGCTGCATACGACTCCTGTGAAGGTTTGCGGGTAACTGAGGGGCATACCTTAGTGTGCATCTGATTAGTGGCACGTTAAATACCAGATATAGCGAGATAACTAATTATTACGAATTATAATTGGCTGAGAGTTGGTTTTTAGAGTACATATTGACTCCCTACCCCCCGGTCCCCTTTCTCCCTCTCCTCAGGGGGTTAGAGTAACACGAGAGCTCTGATATTTTGCACACACTATTAGAAGGTTAAAAAGCAACTATTTACACAATAAAAAATTTTTCTTTAATTTTGCCATTTTTCCCTTAAAGGTTTTCCATACAAATTATCATAATGAAGTAAATCATTTATTAGAAAGAACAAATTAGTCTCTATATAGTATTCCAAAGGACAGTAGTGGGCCTATTCCTTGGGGTGCTGATTATTTTTTGGAGGGATTTCTTTTGCTTTTTGTGAAGGGGAAACAAAAAAAAATTGTGGAGGGATGCGTTTGAGTTTAGACCATTTGAAATGAAATGAAGACCAATTAATTGGCTTTAACTGACATATTCACTCCAGGTCACGGGTGGAAGACTAGAAAGTAAAATAAAAAGGAGAATAATAAATATTAATATAAAATGAAAATTGGGAAATTAAATAGAGGAACAAGGAGGTAAAACCAAGTCAGAGGATCAGAAGAAAGATCTAGAAAGTTCAGAATAAATGATGGTAGAGAAATGGAAGAGAGTATGGAGAAATTTATAAATAAAATAAGGAAAGAATGTGAGAAGATAAGCATGAGAAATAAACAAACTTCAAACAGATAGATGAGTTGAGGAGAGCATAGACAGAAGGCCATACTGCATGAAGTGGTAAATAAAATTTATCTGAATGATTCGACGTCATTTTGGAAAAAAAATTGATTGACGACTATATTTCAAAAATGACTACATTTTATGGGGACCGACTATGGTTTTTGAAAACTTTTTTATTAATGAAGCTACGTTACTGAAACTTCGTACCCATATATAAAATTGAAAAATTTATTTTTTAAAATTTTGATCAGACCCATGGAAAAAGAGTTATTCAAATTTTGAACGTATTTTGAACTATTGTCCTTTGAGCCTAAAGCTATTTTTGGTTGAAGCTACAGCATTGCGGTTTTTTGCATTAGATTCTCCAGGGGATTACCTAGATTCGTAGTAGCATTTTGTTAGAATTTCTAAATAATTTTTGAAATATAAAAAAAAAAAAAATTACTTTATTTATTTTAAAAAATAGTTCGAAATTTGAACAAATGTCTACTACGATTCTAGATAAAGTTCTGGAGTATCGAATGCAAAAACCGCAATGCTGTAGCTTCAACCAAAAAATAGCCTTTAATGTTTGAATACCAAAATTTGTAGCTTTTTTGAAGGGCCTCAAAATAGCATTCAAAATTATTGCTTTGTTTGGACTAAATCCAAACGAGCACGGGCAAGCCATGCTCGCTATTATCCAATTGGAGGTGGAGGTATATCATCAGGCGCCACCTGACTCACTGTTGTAAAGTTCAACATAGCAATAACCCTGACACCAAATCAAGATCCACCAGGTTGGTACTCAGGGGATGGCCCGGGCTCTCTAATTTATAAGGTTATTAGGTACCTATTTATGAAATAAATTTTTTTATAAAATTCTGAGATTTTTCCATGGTCGGTCCCCTTAGGGCTTAAACACACTACAAGCGGCGCGAGCGGAGAGTCATTAATGTTGTTTGGTATTCGTATGCCGAGACGCTTGGCTGTTCACACTGCGAGCAGAGCGTCGCTGCAATAAAACAAAACTATTAATTGCGCTCCGCTTTTCGTTTTTACGTACCTTTAAGATGAAGTAAAAAAGTTGGTAAAACTCTTTCACTGTATATAGCTTTTATAATGGAAAGGACTTCAAACCTAATCAGCTTAGACCTTAGAGTTACAAAAATTGCACTAGACAAGATGCAACTGCCAATTCTCACACCTCATTACTTTCAACAAATTTCCATATTGAAGATTGAGGACATTTTCTGTTTACAGATATGCATTAGAGTATTTAAAGTCGTTCACTTTGGTATACAGTATCAAACAGTTTGATAGATATTGAAGTTAGTAAACATCGATCTGTGATAATGTTGTCATATTAAGGAAATTTAGACAATTCTTTACTTGATTAGCTTTGCCTGAGCTATTGGTAATCCAAGTGTTAGAAGTGATGGAGGCTTTAAATTGGACAATTTTATATTTCTAGCTGCCTTATATGAATAAAATGAAAAAAAATGTATAAAAACCATAGTTAATTAAAAATTATTGCACCAATCTTCTAAACGGTAGCCGTAAATCACTTGATACTAGTGAATTAGAATTAGAAGCCGTAAATACTAGTGAATTAGAAGCCGTAAATACTAGTGAATTAGAAACAAGAACGGTTAGGTGCTGCTAATCAAAATTATTCTACTTCATGATTAACCATCTTTCAACAATTGACTGAATTATCAATTGGTCAAATAATCAAATTTTGAATGATCATTTTCTTAATGTAGAAGAGTCAACCAGACAGGACTACTGAAAAGTGAAAATTTAAAAAGCAAGTGGTTTGAATACCGAGGTCATGCTAATTTCTCTGGAACAACCACTCCCTCATGCGATTGACTGTTTCCTTAGCCCGAGTTGCTAAAACATATCAACCCAACCTAGTCCTAAGGACATCTCATCGGAGCACACTTGAGTTGTTGACTGATAGAAAAATGAAAAAGTGTAGTAGCTACCCAAAATTAATGCAGTAATTTCTGTTAACAAAATATTGGAAAACAAGGAGTAAGATTTAAAAAGGGTAATACAATAGTAAATAACAATAAAAAATGAAATACAGATATTATTGATTAGTAACTAGAAACTAGGACGGTTAGAGGAAGCTATTTGAAGCGAGGCAAAAAAACTTCATGATTAACTAACTCTTATTAATTGAAACAATTTGATCAATTGAGCTTATTAATTGAAACAATTTGAGCAATTGTTCATTCTTGCAATATTGTTTTGAACACTTGTTCATTCAACCAATTAACTCAAAACTGTTTTTAACTATCAACCACGTAAGTAGCCACACTACTTATAGCACCACTGATATTTACTAATATGTTCTATTTGACAGATTCTTAATGATTTTTCATATATATTGAGTAATTAACTGATAGCTAGTTGCTATCTAATTTTACTAAAATTTAAGTATATCTGCATTGAATGAGAATTCCTCTAATATGGCTGAGGTGTTGGATCTCCTATTGAAGAAAATTGTAACTGCAGAAAATATCCTACAATGGATGCAAAATCACCCTATTGATATGGTATGAATTTTTAGTTTTTAATCCAATTGCTACATCAAAAAATTCAATTCCTTTTATAAAATTTACTTACTAAGCTGCCTATATTGGTCTCTAATCCATTTATTATCAGTTAGTAGTTATTTAATCTGGTAATAATTTCAAAATAGTGAATCTTGCTAGTGTATGTGTAAGTATGAATTTCTCTTACACTGGATTAGACTTTGTGAGGAACTAGAAATGAATAATTAATTGATTTGTGGGTATTAGATATTTGAATATGAATTTCAATCCTAGTGCCATGAAGCCTTGCAAGAACATCCAAACAGCCAAAAGGAATTTGTTGTCAATTTTTTGAATTTCATTAGACATCAAGTAAACAGGTCAGTACTTTGTTAGATTTGCTGCTATTAAAATTTTTCAATTTATGCCTATAACTAGAATTACTACAAGCTAATTTGAATAGCTAGCTAGTTTCTCAGTGATATGTCACCTAAGAATTGTTTCTCTTTGCTGTTATGTTGGATACAAATTAATATATTGGAAGTTATGTCTAATAAAAAGTGTGTTTTCTATATTAATTGGACATATAATAATTATAATTTCTATATTCTCATTTCCTTGACCCACTTTTCTCAGCGTTTCCCTAAGTACATCTACAGGATCAAGTCACAGTGTGCAAACCCTTGCCCAATCTACAGCCTTTCCCCTTGAGTGCATTAGGTATGTCTCACCACGTAAACAAATTATTCCAAATGGTTCTACTAAGGGATCTAAAAGTCACATCAAACTCAACTTCACTACCCCCAACGGAAAGTCATCCACCTTCCCTCTCAAACGATCTCTTGTGAGTCATGGCTACTGGTTTTTAAATGTTATTTTTTGATGAGTTATTATGGTTAATATGATGTCATTTTTTAACTAATGTAAATTTTTACATATATAAATGTTGGGTCTTAATTGAAAAAATCTGTGCATAAAAAATTATGATTTTTTTTTTCATTTACAAGAAATATATATAATTCCTGTTAATTCACAATTAAACCATTATAACAGTATTTTCTACTCTCAGAAATCACCTACTGTTTGTGGTGACAATTCCAACTGCTTGGACAGATTGCTAGAAGAGGATGTAAACAATTCATCAATGCTGGAGTCAAACAAACTCTTCAACAGAGTCACACCTAATACAAACAATCTATCCTTCAATAACATGGCCACCTCAACACCAGTACAATCTCCCATCTTACCGGACAGTGAGAGACGTGTGTACGACGTCAAACCAGCAAACTATAACCGTAGGGAATCTTTGGAGCTTCCTGGCAATAAAAATAGAAAAGACAGCTTCAAAGATGGGGATAAAAATTACTACAGCACTCCTAAGACTAATGAAAATAGATATCAAAGTCAAAATAAAAAGAACAATCATAATTATTCAAATGGTAATTATACTAAAAAGCACAAGAAAAAGTTAACGCTGGGTGATTGTTTTACTAATTCTCCAAACAATTTATCAGATGCTTCTTTATCTGTTAACTTGAATGATGAGAAATCCTTTCCCCCAATGTTATCAAATAGTCAGAGTAGATCAAATAATAAAAAGAAGAAACGCATTAAGCCAACTGCTATAAACTTCTGTACCGATTCAGCAAGTAAAGAGAGATCAGTACTCTTCAATAAGGAGGAGACAAATGATTCGGTGTTTCAAAATGCAGTAGAGTCTCCTCTGAAATCTTTTGACAATGAGAGAAACCTTCTGAGGGAGTTCAAAAAGAACTTACAGTTATCTGGCTCCTGCAATCATAAAGATGAAGGAATACAGTTTCCCAAAAAAGAAGGCATCGCTAATAATAGTCCATGTGAATTGAAAAGTCTTACCAAAGTTTCTTACAGTGATATGTCTGTCCAACAGTTGGTAAAAGAAGAAGAGAATTGTTGTAGTACAGCAGTGACTCACACTGACACGTTAGTTGAGATGATCAGCATCTATTCTGCCTTGGTGCTGACTAATGCAATACCTAGTCTGATGATGGAGCTTAATATGACATTTCAGCTACTAACAGTCAGATCTGTTCATCCAAAAGACAGTGAAGAGTTTAAAAATGCTCCTCTCCTTTTTTCATCCACACATAACTGTGTTTATTTCTCTTCACACTTTTTGTCATCCATACGCAACATCTTGAAATTCTTTGACAAGTCTTTCATCAAACTGCTATGTGACAACAGGCGACTGAAGCGATTCACACCTGACTTCCATGCCTATCTTTCATCCCTCATGGGCTCACTTCAAAATGTACAGTCACCCAAACAACCTCCTAAATCACCTATGAAAAGCGTGCCTTTCCAGTCAGACACTGACAACAGAGCTAATTTCCCTGATGATACAACATTCCACCAGTTCAGGAAACAGAGAGATTTGTTTTATGAGGTAAGGGAAAAGTTAATTGGTGGTTGTTGATAGAATATATTTACAACAAATATTTTGTCAGTGATCAAATAATAGTGTTGAATGTGCTTCTAATGTCTTCCAGCTGCTGAGGGAATGGGAGAGACAACACTCTAATCCCGGGTGGTCAGTTGGCTCTCACTTGGGTGACAAGATTAGGTCTCTGTTAGAGTTGGGGCCAGAGCCATGTAATGTGTCTCACTTAGCTAGACTGTATGTGTCTCAGTTGTTGAACATGTGTGACTCTGCATACTCAGTCAGTCAAGAAGATGGTGAGTCATACTCTAGTCTAGAAACACTTCCCTTGTTATTAACACTAGTGGTGTCAAACTCAACTAGTAACCAGCTAACTTGTTTTTGAAGCTAGTGGTGTCAACTACTAACCAGCTAACTTGTTATTGAAGCTAGTGGTGTCAACTAGTGACCAGCTACCTTATTATTGAAGCTAGTAACCAGCTACCTTGTTATTGAAGCTAGTGGTGTCAACTAGTGACCAGCTACCTTATTATTGAAGCTAGTGGTGTCAGCTAGTGACCAGCTACCTTGTTATTGAAGCTAGTGGTGTCAACTAGTGACCAGCTACCTTATTATTGAAGCTAGTGGTGTCAGCTAGTAACCAGCTACCTTGTTATTGAAGCTAGTGGTGTCAACTAGTAACCAGCTACCTTGGTAATAAAATCTTTATTTTATTGAAACTCACGTTTGTTGGGCATTACAATAGCTATATACATATGGTAACTCGAAATACTCGTTTTCTAACGCACGTTTTAGGCCTCTGTACTAGTTGAATGTGTCCATAAATTCAGCATTTTAAGGTCAAAAATATAGATTATTTTTAAATGAATTACAAAAATATAATAATAAGAAATTATTGATTAATGATTTTAGTTAGTTAGTTATGTTTTAGTTATGTTATGTTTTTTTTAACTATAATTTTATTTTTGAAATGGAGCTATTACATTTTTGATATGGTATTTTTTTCATGTAGAAAATGACGTTACAGTAAATCCTCCTTATTTTTTAATGTTGGAACATTCTCCGATAGACGCACTCTGCATCCACACCTCTCTATTATATCTTACAATAGCAAAATATATGCTTTTTTGTATTCTGAATGCTAAATCTAAGTGCTTGATGCGTTAATTCTCTTAATTTTAAGCAGTTGGCATTGTAATCAGAATTGTAAGTACTAAGTATGATCCACTCCATTGCAGTCACAAACAGTATCCTGTCTCAGCTGCGCAGACAGCACCCTGAGAAGTTTGAGCGCCTTCACCAGAGACTGACTGTCCCCTCTACAGTGACCCTCTCCCCCACCACTGGTCCCTCTTTCCCTGGGGTGCAGACCTTCTTCAGGAGTTTCTTGCTAGAGGCCTACAACCCCACCTTCTGCACTCACTTGGAAGATGTGCTCGTTGCTAAATTCTCTGAACTCCTGGGTATGTTGAGATTGCTTTTAAGTTCATAGTTTATGTTAAAGTTACTAGTACAGATACCTACTAAATGGAGTATGCGTAGAATAGTCTATTTTCTTTCTATTCTGGTACTTGAGTGATAACATTTGACAGTGTGATAACTGATGATCAAATCCCACTTTTAAATTAGAAATAATGGAATGAGAATCAGCATTTCTTTTGAATGAAAAATGAGGTGTTTTCTTATACTAGTAGCTATTTATCTTTATCAAAGTTATTCTAACTGGCTACATCACTCATTTGTCCAAGTTATTCTAACTGGCTACATCACTCATTTGTCCAAGTTATTCTAACTGGCTACATCACTCATTTGTCCAAGTTATTCTAACTGGCTACATCACTCATTTGTCCAAGTTATTCTAACTGGCTACATCACTCATTTGTCCAAGTTATTCTAACTGGCTACATCACTCGTTTATCCAAGTTATTCTAACTGGCTACATCACTCGTTTATCCAAGTTATCCTAACTGGCTACATCACTCGTTTATCCAAGTTATCCTAACTGGCTACATCACTCATTTGTCCAAGTTATTCTAACTGGCTACATCACTCGTTTATCCAAGTTATTCTAACTGGCTACATCTCATCTATCCAGGCATTGGGTCGGACTGCAAGGCCCCTTCCATTCGCTCTCGTTCCACCGCTGGTCTCTCTGTGTGGTTGCGGCAATGTGGTACAGTGGGTAAATTCATCGGTTTGCTGTGGTTCAGCTCTTACACCACAGCATTACCCGCACCACAACCAGCCATAGCTGCACAGCTAGCATGCAGAAGTAAGGTGAGGAGTGCTTGTAGGGAATAATCTGATCACTGCATGCCTTTCCAGATTGTATTCACAGAATAGCTTTTCTACATCCATGAACTTGTATCTAACTACAATTCTGTTAATGAATGTGAGTCCGTTTTTTTTCCAACATTGATTGTTAACTGTTGTTTGTGACTTCAGAAGCTGCCGAGTGTTGACCTGGTGGTTGTGATGCAGAAGGGGGCTCTGTCTGGTCACCTTGTGGGAGCAGTTCTCTCCTGTGTGCAGGTCCTCTCAACTGCTGACGAAGTAGCTCTTCACACTCCTCACTTCCTGACGGTGGTGTGTATACTCCTACACATACACAAGATAGTGCAATGTTCCGGGTGAGTGCCTGACTGGAGCTAGTTAAGCTACTCATTAACTCTTCCTTTCACTCTTTTAAATCTAATGACCAATCTTCTTCCACTTTCAATCTCCGTTTATATACAATATTGAAATTGTATGAACTGTTAAAAATGTACTAGATTCACCTGATCTTAATCTATAGCTACTTACTGTTCATAATTGTAAAGTTCACTCAATGATAAATTCTTCAAACGTTTCTCTAATTTCTTTAAAATTTGCTCACTATGTAGGCAATAAAATATGAAAGGGATAGCCACCTGCACTTCAATTACCACTTTTGAGTGGGAATAGCTAATACGCAAACATATTGGCTAGCTACAAATTTTTCTGATTAGCTATTGGGGCATTCCAGGACAAGTGGACAGAGGGTTAACACCACACCCCCTCAGGTTGACTTTGACCTTTATCCTCAATAGCCCCACCTGACAAAAAAATTTTATTAGAACAAAAAATGTAGATTGACTATTTTGCTATAGGTTGGAAAGTTAATATTTACTACTATTAATAGGGATTAGGGATATATTTGAGCTCAAACAGGTGAGTTAGACGAAAAAATATAAAAGTTCAAGAAAAAATCATAATTTTGAAAGGTTAAATCAAAGTAATGTTTCACAAATTACGAATTTACTAAAATTAATAATTACCAATATTAAATTTATCAATATTTACCAATATTAACTAATATTTACTAATATTAATTAATATTTACTAACATTCATTAATGTTAAGTTATTAATATTTACTATTATATAACATAGTATATATTTAACATTAGTGAATTTAATATTGGTAAATATTAGTAATTATTAATAGATAAAAGTGATTATTAATAAATAATAGTAGTTATTAATAAATAAGAATAACTATTTATAAATAATAGTAAATATTAAAAAACAATAGTAACTATTAGTAAATAATAATACCTATTAGTAAAGAAAAGATAATAGTAGTAAATTTAATATTGGTAATTATTAATTTTAGTAAATTCGTAATTTGTGAAACTTTACTAAAATTTAACCTTTCAAAATTATGATTTTTTTCTTGAAATTTTATATTTTTTCGTCTAACTCACCTGTTTGAGCTCAAATATATCCCTAATCCCTATTAATGGTAGTAAATATTAACTTTCCAACCTATAGCAAAATAGTCAATCTACATTTTTTGTTCTAATAAAAAATTTTTGTCAGGTGGGGCTATTGAGGATAAAGGTCAAAGTCAAAGAGGGCAAGTGCCCCTTTTCGTTCCAAAAATTAAAATAATAAAATTTTGTACACCTAGAACGATTGCCAAGCTCATTCTGAAGAAAAAACATGCTAAACTTTTTGTTCTAGGACTAATAATAAGAAAGTTATGACCTTTCAAAAATGGTGATGTCAAGGCATTTTACCCTTTTTCAAAAGTTCACAAGGTCATAACTTTTGACCTAAAAGAGCTGAGATTCTTAAAATAGAGTTTTTTGGCACAAGAACCCTTTGCACCAACTTTCATGCAAATCTGATAGGGTGTGGTGTTAAATTTCATATTTTTTGGTCCACTTGTCATGGAATGCCCCTATTGTGAATGACTCTAATAATATTTTTAAGGGTAATGACAGTAAGGTGCGTCCATTAGGATTACAATTGTAACAGAAGAGTCAATCGATACCTTATAAGTTTGAATATATATTTTAATGGTGGCATTTGTATGTGACTTCACTTGAAAACCTTTCAATGCATTCCTTTCAATAATATTCTTTATGCCCTAACAAGTTGTGTCGAAATTGATTTCACACCTGACTAACTAAATTCAATCAAAGCTCCATAATGAGATGAAATAAATTTGAACACAAGAGACTAGATTGACTCCTCAGAACAACTCTGGTTTCAACTGTCAACATTCAAACGGCTGGATTGTGGCTGCCAGAGAATTGAAAGACAAGTGTCTAAATTTCATTTTGGGACGCGAATTATTACCCGATTCAATTACCCCATTTCTTGTTCACGTCCCAATTCAAATGAATATTTGAAATTTCAATTCTAATATTCCATTTTGGTCTTATTTTTATATATAGTCAAGCTAGCGACTAGATTTCTTGTGAATTAATTTTTTTAGTGCAACATATTTTAATCAGATGAAAGGTAGCTATATATTCAAGATAGGAAAAATTAATTTAGAAATACCCTCTCCCTAGTCCACGTCCCTAAATCAATTAGGAACATGAACTAGGAACTGGGTATTTGGATCGGTTCCTAGTTCATGTCTTCAAATGAAATGGGGAAGTGAACTAGAAATTTATCGAAAAGTGTATTATCCTCTTAAAATTTGTTCTTTTGTAATTATCAGTTTTTCTCTAAACCAGAAGTCAAGATCATTCCGGTTCAGTGAACTCCAATCCATCGGAAAACATTCTTCCAAACTCTAGTAAGGTTGGACTCAAGACACCCAAATCAGTGTCTAAAAAGTCACTACATTGCAAGACAGGAGCCTCCACTGCTGAATGTAGAGCCTTACCCGATAAAGTAACAGCCAGTAACTTTGATTTGTCGCTGTTGCAGCCACAAGCGAGATTGTTCCTTCGGTTCATCCTTGGATGGTTGTTTGACTTGCCTGTGTTTCCTAGTGGCCTCTTTTACACTGACCCACTGCAGATGGAAATAAATCTAAAGGTGAGATGTTAGACAGCATCGCTTTCTACCTTTCTGTAGCTATTTAATGAGGCAACTAAGGCTATTTTAATGCAAGTAGCTACCTAATGCTCTATTTAGAATCAAACCAATGCAATAGTGTATTTCCTTTACAAATTAGCCAGTAGCAATCTGTATTGAAGCATCTTTATTGAACAAAGAAAAAAATATATAAGGAATACTGGCTATAATAAGTTCAAGCCCTAATAGCTATAAGTAGCTATGTTAAACATACTTCTCTGATTCCATCGTACATTAGCTCACTGTTTGTGTTTTTCAGGACTACCATGGCACTCTTCACATCCTATCTACAGTCTACAGGACTAACACCAAACTAACTGCCTCTGGTAAGTTGTTAAATAGCTCTACTGTTTCAATGTCTACAGATACGCATTAGCACTTCTCAGTTTGTATGGCTTGCTTCACATGACTAGACTAATCGTATTAACACAGAAACTACCAAGCAGTCAATTTGACTGCTTTTTACTTTTCAAACATTTGCATCTCATAAATTATCAATGGTAGACACCAACTTGAAATTTTTATTGTTAATAGCTACTTTAAGTGAAATTGACTGCTTCGTAGTTCTCTTGTTTATGGCTTAGCTCCATAGTGATATCGAATATATACTACAAAAAGATTCACTAGCTACTCTCGCAAATTTCTGTTTCAAAAGTGTTTTTGCTGCCATTTAGGTTAATGACATTAAATAGAATTGAAATATAGTAAGGACAGTGGAGATATTTTGTGTACGTGACGTCATAACAGCAACACTCTAATCATTTTTATAACTGAAGAGCGTAGAATTATAAAAACTGTTAAGATAGTTATTAATATAATAAAAAACAGTCCTAAATCTATTCAGTTATTCAAGTTGATATGCCCCTAATTTTAGTTTTAAATCTGTTGCCTTGCTTACGTCACAGTTAAAAATCACTCAATTGTCACTAGCTACTATAAATATTGACACTGGGACTATTCTTCGCCGAATAAGATATTACTATTTTGGTTTATTTCTTATTTTTACACAGAATGACCTACACTAGATGAGCTAAATATTTTTCAATATAAATAATTCTATTTTATATGCTACGTGATTCAACCTAGCTAACTTACTTTCAGATGATGCTCAGTCTGTATGTCTGAAGACTCCTTCCAAGGATAAAATGACTGTAGCCATGTCTCCTGAACTGTTTACAACTCCCCAGAGATCCCTGCAGACCCCCTTGAAGTCTGGTACCCCTTTCTCCCCTCTCACGCTACAGGACACACCCCTCCATTTGGTGGATGGTTCCTACAGTGGACTGAGCAGCTGTGACCTCATAGACCAGACCTACAGACCCATTGGTCTGGACACTGCCATTGTCATTGATTACCAGGTTAAACTTTCACTGTCATTGTCATTGATTACCAGGTTAAACTTTCACTCATTGTCATTGATTACCAGGTTAAACTTACACTGTCATTGTCATTGATTACCAGGTTAAACTTACACTGTCATTGTCATTGATTACCAGGTTAAACTTACACTGTCATTGTCATTGATTACCAGGTTAAATTTACACTGTCATTGTCATTGATTACCAGGTTAAACTTACACTGTCATTGTCATTGATTACCAGGTTAAACTTACACTGTCTTTGTCATACATTACCAGGTTAAACATTGTCATACATTACCAGGTTAAACTTACACTGTCATTGTCATTGATTACCAGGTTAAACTTACACTGTCATTGTCATTGATTACCAGGTTAAACTTACACTGTCATTGTCATTGATTACCAGGTTAAACTTACACTGTCATTGATTACCAGGTTAAACTTACACTGTCATTGATTACCAGGTTAAACTTACACTGTCATTGATTACCAGGTTAAACTTACACTGTCATTGTCATTGATTACCAGGTTAAACTTACACTGATTTTACAGTTAAATTATCTAACCTTAACTATAACTTTTATAAGACTCTAAATATGGATTAAATTGACCTTTTGTTGCATTTTGCATGGAGTGTTTAGTTACTATTTCTAAATAGTTCATTGTATTTTAGAATGATGTAATTACGTAATGATAATTTACCTGAAAAAATTAGACACAAAAGGATGATAGCTATGACTCGTTGTTAAGCTATTAAAAATTCATAAGGACTTCTTTCTAACTTGAAGGTCGCATGCACACCAAAAGATAGATTGCAAGATAGTTAGTACCCGCGCACACCAAAAGTGAGTAGTCAGCTTGTAACACTGCATAGCTATTAGGTGAAATCTAGCAGCACACTGAAGCTCTCAACTTGAAGAAAGATTGGCCTAAAGTCATCTGAGAAACGAGTTATATATTTGACAATCTTTCTTTCTCTCTTCGGACTCTTTCAGTGTGCACACTTGATAGCATTACCGTGTTACCCAGTTCAATATTGCTATCTCTCTTTTGGTGTGTGCGCTGCCTAACAAAAGTCTCTCCATTGTATCTCACGACTCTAACAAAAGTCTTTCCATTGTATCTCACGACTCTAACAAAAGTCTTTCCATTGTATCTTACGACTCTAACAAAAGTCTTTCCATTGTATCTTACGACTCTAACAAAAGTCTTTCCATTGTATCTTACGACTCTAACAAAAGTCTTTCCATTGTATCTCACGACTCTAACAGAAGTCTTTCCATTGTATCTTACGACTCTAACAAAAGTCTCTCCATTGTATCTCACGACTCTAACAAAAGTCTTTCCATTGTATCTCACGACTCTAACAAAAGTCTTTCCATTGTATCTCACGACTCTAACAAAAGTCTTTCCATTGTATCTCACGACTCTAACAAAAGTCTTTCCATTGTATCTTACGACTCTAACAAAAGTCTTTCCATTGTATCTTACGACTCTAACAAAAGTCTTTCCATTGTATCTTACGACTCTAACAAAAGTCTTTCCATTGTATCTTACGACTCTAACAAAAGTCTTTCCATTGTATCTTACGACTCTATCAAAAGTCTTTCCATTGTATCTTACGACTCTAACAAAAGTCTTTCCATTGTATCTTACGACTCTAACAAAAGTCTTTCCATTGTATCTCACGACTCTAACAAAAGTCTCTCCATTGTATCTCACGACTCTAACAAAAGTCTTTCCATTGTATCTCACGACTCTAACAAAAGTCTTTCCATTGTATCTTACGACTCTAACAAAAGTCTTTCCATTGTATCTTACGACTCTAACAAAAGTCTTTCCATTGTATCTTACGACTCTAACAAAAGTCTTTCCATTGTATCTTACGACTCTAACAAAAGTCTTTCCATTGTATCTTACGACTCTAACAAAAGTCTTTCCATTGTATCTTACGACTCTAACAAAAGTCTTTCCATTGTATCTTACGACTCTAACAAAAGTCTTTCCATTGTATCTCACGACTCTAACAAAAGTCTCTCCATTGTATCTCACGACTCTAACAAAAGTCTCTCCATTGTATCTCACGACTCTAACAAAAGTCTCTCCATTGTAGCTCACGACTCTAACAAAAGTCTCTCCATTGTAGCTCACGACTCTAACAAAAGTCTCTCCATTGTAGCTCACGACTCTAACAAAAGTCTCTCCATTGTAGCTCACGACTCTAACAAAAGTCTCTCCATTGTAGCTCACGACTCTAACAAAAGTCTCTCCATTGTAGCTCACGACTCTAACAAAAGTCTCTCCATTGTAGCTCACGACTCTAACAAAAGTCTCTCCATTGTAGCTCACGACTCTAACAAAAGTCTCTCCATTGTAGCTGCTGCAGGAATGGTGTCCCCAAATAGCTTACCTGAAGCATCTTCTGTCTGACCACAACCAACATGCTGCTTCCCTAGCCAGGAGAATACCGGTGACTAGAGTACTCAGCGACAACACAGTCACTGTCTATAAGAAAATAACGCCCCTCTCTACCCTCAAGATAAAACCTAAAAAAGAACAAACTGTCGTAGTTAAAGAAGAGACATCTAAAGATATTCAGGTGAGTAAATTCTAACTCTATTGTCTCACTTCAATGAACTCTTCTACATTTCTGTCGTATTTTAGCCTGCAGTAGCTAGCTAGAATAATATTCTTTGATATTTAGTGCGCCTTCCTCCTCAAATCCTTCAAGTAGCTATATTTCTACTTTATTTTTTTCGGTTCACATGAATTCCTTGCATTATAAACTGCTGCTGTATCCTACATACGGCACTGAAAAAAAGACTCATTTCAGTGCCAATTTTGCAATGCTAATTTAGAGTTAAAATAAATAGTTAAACCTTCATATAAATTTCTCACTGTTTAGAAATTATGTAATCTCTCTCTGCTATCCAGATGATTTTGGTGACGAAAAAAGCTAAATGGCTGATGTCCTGTTCCACTGTACTAACATTGTTCTCTGTTCCTCAGAATCTGCTGGAGGAGAGTTTCTTCCACACGCAGAGGGAGTGCGTGCGTGAATGCGTGCAGTTCCTCACCCACCAGTTCGTTACCAATGCCATCAGGGCTCTAAGGGATGGTGTCATTCCATCTCTAGTCACTAAGTTCTCTAAAGTCGTGAGTAGATACTACTTCCTAACCACAAAATGTAGTAGCTAGCTTCCTAATAAATTAATAGCATTTCATGATTACTAACACTTTATTCAATCAAAGTAAAAAGATGCCAAACAATCAATCTATCATTTAGTGTGTCTTTATTTTTACTGTAGAAAAAATAATGATTTAGCCTGTTACTTTTTAAACTATAGTGAGGTAGTGGAAATATTTGAATGCTTCTCAAAAGACCTTGTGTAAGTTAGGTACTCGCTATTGTTGTGTAGCACTCCTACTGTAGATCCGTTCTTTTATTCTGTAATCAGCTACTGTGTAGGTGCACATAGTTCACCATTTCTTTCCACCTCCACTTACTAAAGAGCTGTTGTCTGTTCAGATGCAAGAAAGCCTGCAGAAGTCTTTCGATGCTGACCTCTTCAAGTCTACTGCAGAAGTAGAGTCCTCAGCTCGTAGTCTCATTCACGGTTTGACAGTCAGTCTGCGTGAGGCGGTGAAGTCTAAAAGTCTGGAGTCTAATGCCAGAGCTCTGAGTAGAGGGAGTAGACTGGTGGTGATGAAGACGCTACTGCCCTGTGACACACCACACCAGGTAACTTATTCTCAAAGTATATTAACTACAAGTTAGAGTATTGCACAGGTTCATATCAAGATGATTACAGTTTTGTTGTGAAAGACGCTTCTATGTCCCGGGATAATTATTTTTTACATAGAAACAAGGTATGTTATTCTTTTCTTTTTGAATCGAATGCTTTAACTTTGTTTTATTTGACTCAACTGGCTGATTCAGCATTACCTTGATTATCCTCAAGATATTTTAACTTAAAACATATGCTAAATGCCTTGGTTTGAGTTTTAAACTGTTCTGCACATAAACAAATACGAACGCATAGATGTGACCCTGCAATTTTACATTGCATACTCAATATGCTGTACAGCAGGTTACATAGTATATAAGAATTTGTTGGGTAAATACTAAGGAATTGTCCATGGTTGTTTGTGCAGTGTGCGATGCTGTGACCAAAGTGTTTAACCCGCTGTATAGTATAGCTATAAAGTATGTTATCTAATATTGCAGGGTCACATCTGTGCATTCGTGTGTGCGTATCTTGCTTATACCACTCCATATACCACACACCACACCAGGTAACTCATGAAGAAGTTACACCCAATAAATCTGGTGAAGAATAGCATTTTTTTTCTTGCTGTGAGAGGATTTTTAGGCTTTTATGTCAATAAAAAAAATTTTGAGGGTACGAACACTAGAACCCTCATCGCTTATCAAAAGAAATGAAAAATCTTCTCTTACTATGTTGTTAGAAATGTTACACGGATTGTAAAACTGTTTTAGTTTTTGTCTAGTAGCTAGCTATAAAATCTCAAACTTCTATTATTTTCAAATTTAACTACTAAATAAATTGAAAAATGAAATCTCCTTTTTCTTAAAAACTATTGACTAAATTTAAAAAGTTACAAAAACAATTTTTTTTTTCAAAATATATATATATCCAGCAAATTTCTGAGCAATCCGTGAACAAAATAAGTTTTCTGAAAGTGAAAACGGGTTGACCCCTTTAATTAAACCACACTGTCACTCTTTCTCCTACTTTATTTTATAACATTAACTAAAAGATATACTTTATTAGGACACACTACAAATTATGCATCTTAATATAATGAAAGCGCTGAGAAATTTAGTGTTTGTAGTAATGGCTTAGTTCATTTCTGCCGCTAGATGGCGTTGGCACAGATTTGGTGACAAAGATTGTAAACACAAACGAACGCACAGAGCTGCAGGTTTTCACCGATAGGTGGTTCTAGAGCTATTGAAACATGTACTTCCTATGTTGCTCTTTTATATCAAAAAAGAGTTGCTATTTGTTGCTACATTATAATTTTTTTACTAAAATTTCCATTATGAGAAGATAAATAAATAAATTCTCCATTTGATTAACTCAATGATTGTAAGTTAAATAGTTCAAAATAGCATCACCACAATAACTCTTCTCCCTCACTCTCCAGGCTGTGGTGGTGAGCTGTGCGGTGACTAAGAGGGTTAGCATGAGTCGCATCACCACTTGGCTTGACGCTAACATCAGCCAGGCGGTGCCAAGCAACCTACTCACCTCTACAGCAGTGAAGACAGTCAGGAACTACCTCAGCAACAAAGTAAGTACATCTAACTAGTGAGATGCAAGGAGAAACATAGCGTAGCTATTACCAACTCGCAACACTAGTTATACTATCCTAAAATTTATTTATTTGTAATCTGTTATCATAAATTAATGATAATATTGTTATTCGCATAACTCTTCACTCTTTAGGGAAAAATTGCATGAAATTTGGTGGGGCGCATTATCCAGCAACCATTGATTAGATTTTGGGAGCAATCGGGTCAAAGGTCAAGTTCAAGAAATGGTCAAAATGAACAAAAATCCCGTGAAGTATGTTTTACATACTTATTATAGGGGCTTGAATTTTTTAGTTCAATAAAGATGTTTCAATGTAATGGCGGCGAAGGTATGCGCGTTAGTAGTATGTGTTACTAGTTACAAGTGTTTAAGAATCAACTTCTTGTTCTACATCTCACTCAAAGATTGTGATGAGTCTGGCAGATTAATAGATCTATGTGAATAATTCTAGACTCTCTTTGTGCTGGGAACTACTCACTTTCATCCAAGAGTGATGCTAGTCTTTCAATCTTACCATTTTTATTTCCATTTATAATCATGTTATGACATAACAGTTGTGCAGTAGTAGGTATACTTAAGATTAAAATAATTCTCTTTTTCGTTTTCCAGAACTTCAGCGAAGTGTCTCAGTTGGACCTACACATCAGCATTGACATGAAGAAGGCAGACGAGAAGTCCTTCAAAAAGATCAGTGTCTCTGATCTTGATAGCATTTCGGAATGTGAAGAGACAGAGGAAGTACTGCGAGTGGTGCCCCTTGGAGTCAAGACTGAGGGCTTCTCCGTGCGAGCTGGTGGAGACAAACACTTTGCCACTGCCCCCATCCCCTCCATTCTCATGAGTGAACTGAAGGCACTAATGTGCTCCATTGAACGCTATGGCAGAGTAGGGGGCACATTGAAGGTGAAGTCATCTATCCTTCAGCATGTGGAGGAAGGTGCGGTTCCGTCCATCAGTGGCTACAGAGAGAAGAACTTTCGTGGCAAGGAGGTGCCTCTGACTGCCTCCCACTTAGTGACTCTGAGTGCAGCAATAGACTCCTGTTGTGAAGAGAGGGGGGACCTCACTCCTCCCGTCTTCAAAGGACTACAGTTCCTCTCAGTCGACATATTGTCTTTCCTTTGCATCCTGAAGCCATCCCTCATCACCGACAGAGTGCTGGTTGCTTTCACTTCTTTGTGGAGGGATGGTGGCAACCTGGAGAGACCTGTGACGCTTCTCAACACCCTCCTCTCTCCTCGCATCCTTTCCATGGCAGAGAGAATGAAGGTTAAAGAGGAGGCATGGAGCAGCAGCCTCTTCCTCCTCATTGAGAAGTGTCTTCAGGAGCAGCTACTGCAGAAAGAAGAACTGCAGCAGAAATGCATAGAGTTACTTCAGCACTCCTGGAGTCAAGTCAGTTCTAACATAAGATGAAGTCATTTCACTTGATATTAGCATTTTTTAATTCTTCACTTGATATTAGCATTCACTATAGCATTTTAATCACACTCTCGTTCATACGATGTTTTGCTTTGAATTTTTTTAAATTAAAGATGACCGCAAGAGCAAAATTGCTGTTTAATAGTCACTGCTTAGTTACTTATTGTCTTGGAAATTCTAAGATTTTTCGTACATGATGTATTAGTAACTGATGAAAAAAATAGTATTAATGGCAACTACCTTTGTTTGTAAGCAAACTTAGTTATATTATTCTCTAGCAAAGTATTTTGTACATAGTTTCTGTTCTATTTTGCAGAGTGTTTTGTCAAGCATTGGCTTCATTGCCTCCAAACTGGAGTCTCCTTGCGATGATAACTCGGTGATGTCCTGGCTGCCGTGGATATGCGAGGAGATGGAGAACTACGAGGAGTAGGAGTTACCTCCTCTTCATGTCCCTCTCTTCTGCCTTCGTTACCATGGTGTTTGTAGGTGTTTCTTCCAAACGAGAGGTAATTCTCGTTAATATTCTTAGGCTCATTAACGAGTGTTAACTTCTTAACAAATCGTAACTCTTCTTCAGTCCTATGAACATTTTCTTTTTGTGACATTTTCCAGATATGTGCAACTAGGAATTTATTCCAGTAGGTTATTAAATACAAATTTATCAAGAATAATGTTGTATAAAAAGTTTTTATCAAATTGACGGAATAATAACATTTACAATTGACAATTTAATGTTATTTTTAACTTTAAAATAGGCGACTGTGATAACAGGATGTGTGAACTTATTAATAAATTTTATTGTAAATACAATTTATTTCAATGTCATGAAGTAGATTAGATAAAAATGCTATGTTGAAATAGAAGGATATGCTGTGGATGCATTCTAAGCCTTCTAATTACTATATAACAAATATAAAAACAAAATGATTATGTACCTTAACTACTGTACAAACTACAATATGAAAGACCAACGTTTCCTATAGTATCAACCCAAAGAATTTAGTATATAATGATAATGCAATTTATATAACTATTTTTACTGTAGCTACATACTCACTATCATTTATCCGAGAAGTGACCATGAGTATTCGCTTTCATATTTTTTTAAAGGCCCCCTTCCAAAAGAAGCACACCTCCTTTAAATAATTAAAAAACATCTTTATTTAGACAAAAACAAAAGATATGCTTCTCTGGTAGTGACCCTCCTTGGCTGCGCTACCAGGTGACAAAGCAGTCGATCAAGTGAGACACCGCTAAGTGACTACACTGGTTGCATCTCAACAAAGACACCTCCCATCTGTAAAGGGGAAGACAGGGATACCCTCACCCCTATCAACCCCCAGAGGCTCAAGCACTGTAGGGATACCAGCCGAAATCAAAGTTCTCCTAATAACATCATTCAGGGCTGCATGTCTTGGATGGCGTCCAGCACTGTAGCGACATGATAGACTGTGAAGCCCCCTTGAATCCATCCACTGGCCGCATATTTTTATATAAAGAATATCCTTTTAATTAGTGAATTCTTGGCAGTAGGCTAAAATTTAAGCAAAAACTAATGCTGTATTAAAGAGGACTAAATCGGATGTTAAAATTTTTAGAGATGTACTCGTTAAATTAACTAAGTCATGAAATTATAAAATGAAAAACCAATTCATAGAAACTAATAGAAAATATAATTTTATATGCATTAACTAGTCATAAGATGATCAAGGTAGAGCTACGCACAGAGGAAGAGGTGACATCAACTCATGACATTAGATATCAACCAATGAAAGGAAAAGGATCTACCAAAAATTTCTAAAAATGTCTGTAGCATTAGCCTACAGGTTCTTCATTTCACTCCCAACACAGTAACTATAAATTAATAACAACTTAATATTTAATTATGTAATATTCTATGCTCCGTTCACATAAAAAAAATTTAATTATAAAAAGCAACCATCTAGTGACAAATAGTCAAGTTTTTCACCAGTCATTGACGCCATCTTGTTTCATTTCCAAAAACCAAAAAAGCAAAGAAAGTTTGTATATTGGCATGAAATACTCATGTTTTAGTTGTAGTTGTATTAGTAAGTTAATATATATTATTTGAAATTCTACCAACTAACGAAATTATTTATGGACATTCTATGAACGTCTTATCTGGAAATAATATAAACAACGCCATCTAGCTACCGAATGATTTCTCAAGTTCATATTAATTAATAAAAAGTTAAAACCCCTATTTTCAACTAACTAATCTTTATCTATAATTTTATATTAAAATACTTAGTTTAAAGAAAATGACAGCTTTTCTGTGCGTGGGGAAATATTCTGCTCATTCTTTAAATTTTCATCAAGTGGCTAAAAGTTAATAATCACAAAAAAACATCCAGCAAATACTTGAGTGAATCGCATATCACTCTTGTGAATAATCATCAAGATGGCGACCACTCTCTTGATGCTACTTTGGTTAGGGTGAGTATCAGCTTAGTGATCCAATCTGAAAATATAAAGAATGATATTATTTACGGTGCTGACTTTTGGTGGACTCAGAAGAAATGACTAGGGTTAAAAATGATATTTTAGGCAGGATTTTTTTTGTACAATGATATTTATTTATTCAATTTGTGCCTAGGTAGAAAGTACCTAATGAAATGCAACTAGCTTCTTTTTTATCTTGAAGATACAGTGTCTACTAAATCAACTTTTGTTGATAGTTTATTTATAGATGCATGACTGATTAGATGGGTACCGGACAACTGTTGTGATACAGTGAAGGTAAAACATAAACACCGTCAAACACTCATGGAAATTTATTTAAAATGGTAAACCTCCCTAATACACTAACACCGGCACACATTGCATACCTTTTCTATCACCAATAGCTAAAACTATAGAATAAAACATATCACATCAAACATACCAAACATCAAAACTGCTCCAAAAGACAACACTCAACTAACACAGCCCTGCACACAATCAAACTGGCTCTAACAACAAAAAAAAGCTCCAAAGCTCACCATAACATTATGCACTAAACATGTTTAGATTTTCTGACACAATGCAGTGTACATAGTCATTTTTTGTCACGTAGATTCACAGACATTATACTTACCTACCACAATAAAATATATAACAAACTACATCAAAAGGTAACAAACAATGAATCACATACAACACACTGTTGGTACAGGGAGGGGTACTATCACCTACTTTTTTTCAATATATTCACATCCAATGTTTTCACCCCACTCCTCCACACAACTAGTAACATGTGCAAACGACATAAGAGCACTGTCCTTACGCATCAAACCAAATATTGCATAACAAAACATATAGCTAACTATACCATGATCTAATTCACACCACCACAATGCGAACAAACTCGCATATTCATGAATGCATCAAAAAGATCCACAACATCACTCTTCTCATTATTAGCGAAATGAAAAACGTAGGATTACATTAGACCCAAATCTCGCATTAAAAATGACAACCTACGCTAAAATATCAGTACACTAGGGTAATCAAAAGATATAATGAGTATACTAAACATACACCTTTATCTATCACACGCCCACTAAAATACACATAAATAATATGGTCACCAAGAAGATCCTTATAATATAATCACTAAGAGGATCCTTATAATATAGCATGACTGAATGCTTACCTTCTTCACTAGCATGACTGAATGCTTACCTTCTTCACTAGCATGACTGACGGTAGAAATAAGTTAACTATCACTGGTGCCAAATTCTTTGTTCAGAGTCTCTAGGTCCCTGAAACAAAAATTCGACTTTTGACTAAATAAATTTAGTCAAAAAAAACCTTAATCATTAATTAATAAAATTCAGAGTCTAGTTGTTCTCATGACATGTATATTGAAAGGGTTATATGGTACTAGGTAGGGTTATATGGTACTAGGTAGGGTTATATGGTACTAGGTAGGGTTATATGGTACTAGGTAGGGTTATATGGTACTAGGTAGGGTTATATGGTACTAGGTAGGTTTATATGGAACTAGGTAGGGTTATATGGTACTAGGTAGGGTTATATGGTACTAGGTAGGGTTATATGGTACTAGGTAGGGTTATATGGTACTAGGTAGGGTTATATGGTACTAGGTAGGGTTATATGGTACTAGGTAGGGTTATATGGTACTAGATAGGGTTATATGGTACTAGGTAGGGTTATATGGTACTAGGTAGGGTTATATGGTACTAGGTAGGGTTATATGGTACTAGGTAGGGTTATATGGTACTAGGTAGAGTTATATGGTACTAGGTAGGGTTATATGGTACTAGGTAGGGTTATATGGTACTAGGTAGGGTTATATGGTACTAGGTAGGGTTATATGGTACTAGGTAGGGTTATATGGTACTAGGTAGGGTTATATGGTACTAGGTAGGGTTATATGGTACTAGGTAGGCTGTCCCCACCTCTTATCCAAAGTCTTTAGCAGGTTCGTCTTCTGTAAAGGTGGCAAGCAGAGTCTGAAGGTACTCCAGACATTGTCTGACACCACAGATGAGACTTCACTCACGCCTCTGTTGGCTGCCTGGAAGTTAAGAACAGACAGCAGACTATCTGCAGCCTCTCTGCAGAAATGGTATAGAGTTACACTTTGCAGTTACAAAGAAAATACACTTAAAAAATTTAATTTATTTAAAATTCATTATCACTGAATATCACATTCAGGAATGGTTTCATCGATGTTATGCATAGCAACCAGAAATGAGATTATTAACATTTTTATCAGTTGTGCCAAAAGCTAATATTTAAGAAACTAATAAAAGTTTAAGGAACACTGCCCTATGTGGTCATTTATTGGTTCAATATTGGCAGAGGCTGCTGTTACAGCTCCTCTATCCGCTATTTCGTTAGCTATCTTTAATATTAACATCACTGGGACACCATTATAGTTCAACAGCTTTGTTCTTTTCTTTCAAACGCATGTGTTAAAATTTAAATATTAGATAGTTCTATAGGGAGCTATATGTTAAATTGATCAATCATTACCTTCTCATATATTATTAATTCATTGTTCATAATACGAATACTCAATGTCCAGGAACCATCTGGTAAAATATTGGGAGCGATACAGTCAATGGTCAAGGTCATTCATAATCAAAAAGTATTCAACCAAATTGCCTGAAATTTGGTCGGACGAGGGTCATTATCCAAGAATCAGTTAATTAGATTTTGGCAGTGAACAGTTAAAGCTAATGGTCATTCATAAGCGGCGGCGAATGTATGCACTCTATGAGTCTTGTTTCAGTCTTGAATCATAAGTTCTAATATCCTTTGACCAATAGTTTACTTAATTCACAGATCATGAATCCTATTACAAACTATTATTTTGATCGGCAGTGGGCGAGTCGTGTTCAATTCCTCTTTTGATTGAAGTACAGTTTAAGAATCACAATAGCTATATAACAGAATTGTCTTCCTCCAAACTCATTGCCATCTGGAGCTGATTTTGATGATGAATAAGAGCATGCTCCAAAAATAATCCGTTCGAATGTACTGGTCTCTTATTTCTCTTATTTTTTCGTTCTCTGATGGGTATGTAGATAATTTACATATATGTAGCTTCTATTTTTGACGAGTAGGAACACTGGCGTCACATAAAAGGTGTCTAGCTATAGAGAAAAAACCTTGTACCAGCTCTGAAGTGTAAAGTTATATGTAGCTACTTGTAGATGCATTTGAAATCCTTACCTGTAAGACTGAAGGTTGATGAAGGCTATGCCAAGGTTATACCGACATCGCATGTAGCCTGGGTTGAGACTCAGAGCCTTCTTATAAGCTGCCACGGCTTCCATAGGTTTGTTGCTGTTGGCTAGAGTTGCCCCAAGTTTGTTCCACAGTTGGGAGTCCTGGGAATGAGAAAAATAAAGTAGAGGTAAGAGTGACTAATTGGTTTAGGTGTGCCTGATAAGGTTGTTTCTTCCATCTAAAATATAAAAAATATAGTTAACAGCGCATAAGGTTTATGAGGTATTGTCTATCGATAATGTGTTCCAAGAATATATGTTTTTACTGATATTGACTTCTTCGTAAAAATTTCTCTGATTGGTTGGCAAAGAGGAGGGGGCGGAGCAATAAAGCATCAGTGCTCCGCCCCTATTGGCTCCTCCTCCTCCTCGTATATAGTTTTAGTTGAATTAAATTGCTTTTCAAATAATAAAAACTTTGAAGCTATCAATAGAGATGGCTGTAATATAGTTTGTTGTTCTGCATACTTCATGATTATTTAATGACCTGGCAGGGACGTTCGAGGGGCGGCACGCCACCCGATACTCTTATTGATCAACCTCCATAGCCAATCAGTGAGCTAGTCACCTTAGCACCAATATCATTAAAAACATTTCCGCCAGAAACTATATTCTTAATTGGTAGTAACCTTATACTTTCTAACTTTAGAGGTGCAACCCATAGGTATCAGATGGTTAGTCAAGTGGAACAGATCACACGATGTAAGCATCAAAGGCTGTGCAAAGATAGTATGAGTAGGATACATAAAACTATCATTTTCAAAGGGGTTCAAGTTCGCTTTAGCCCTCAAGAGTCCTATTGCTGATGTAGAAATAAAATGATTATGAGGGACTCAAATACTACTACGTGAATGAAGTCTATTACCGAGGAATGTACACTTACTGATAGAAGAGATTATAGTACATGAGATCTACAAGACTAGCTCTTAGTTGAAAAGAGTAACCTGAGTAACGCGAACACTAGAGTAACGAGTAACGCGAACACTAAAATCTGTTTGAAGATACTGACTGAGTTTGGCAGTGCTGGATGTGCATCACTCACCTGAGGTCTGGAAGCCAAGGCAGTATTGAAGCAGTCTACTGCCTTATCATAGTCACCAGTAGCACTGAGTAATACACCTAAGCCACACTGTATATCTGCATCAGGAGTTTCGGGACAGAGGTTAGCTGCTGAGAGGAACATGGACTCTATTTCGCTAATCAGTTCTCTGGAAACAGACCAACAAAATCATCAAATGGAACAAAAAGAGTTATAGGAATGTTGTAAGGAGATCATTTCTTACTTGGGGGCAAGGGTACTGCAGAAGGGTTTGTGGTGGTCAATGCTGGTGTCTTTGACGAGATGAGAGTACCTGTCCTTACTAGAG